>CM034360.1:92531696-93133019 GCA_019925275.1 Mytilus edulis | reverse complement strand
CGAGTAAAAAAAATAGGCAAAGGGTTTTGGGGCCACTGCCCTTAGAACCTATAGAAAATGATGCAAACTTATGCAATCTGTGCGTTTTCGAGACCCCTTCTTAATCTGAAACATATATAAGTTGAAAAAAGAATGATTTAAATTCAAAATATCTGATTCATATCAATGGTGAGTTATTTATTTTCAAAATTCTCCTGCCCCTACCCCAGAATATCAAATGGTCGTCTGCTAAGGTTTCAACTCCATCGGGCAAAGTAAATCGACGAATGATTTTTCTTTAAAAAAAAAGCTTTATGTCCCTTTGGCCATAAAGATCATGCATCAACTCTATCTGTTCTTTTACAACATTGGCTTTCAAATATTTAGTGCTATGCGGAAAAGATGAAGATAACTATAACCGGAAGAAAAGTGACTTTAAGAACTTTTACAATAATTCGCAAAGTGCTTGATATGAACTCTCGTTTTGAATTGAATATTTATATGAACTCTCGTTTTGAATTGATTATTTATATGAACTCTCGTTTTAAATTGATTATTTCCCATTTTAGTTTCAAGTTGAATATTTCTTGTTTTCAATGTTCCCTTTTCTTAAATATAATGTTTCTTATTTCAAATATCCAAAGTGATTATACATGTAGATTTACTATTTTACAACTTAATCCGATGGCTGTCAAAGTGCGAGATAATACATATATCTAACACTCGAACTACAAAAGCAATTATCGCTATTTTATAAAGTTTAGCCGGAGGACAATAATCCTATTATTATTACATAATATTGGACAAGTATATTTATATTTCATGAGAACCTTTTATAATGTTTTTAAGACCCTTAACTTGGGATTAATGAATTATTGTATGTTTTGTAAACTGTTGCTGGGGCAGTCTTCCCCTAGCTTTTGAACTGTAAACTTGTGTTAATAAATTTGTATATATTTTATACGGCCTTGCGTTTAAAGCAGCCATAGTGTCGATTATAGACCTACAGACTTTAATGTAACCCGTGCCGAAGTTCACGGACGTATGCCGGAATTTCACGGGGTTATATAACTCCAAAATATGATCGCTTCGGGCGCATGAAATTTATAACTTATTTTCTATTTTCTCACTTTAATAGCAGATCTTTTTCTAGCCAATGGTTATCTTGGTCTGACCTCGGTTACAAACTATCAGTGGTGTAACATTAAGGGAAACGATACTATTTATTTTGCCATAGGCGATAATATTATCATAAGCAACACGGCGCACACATGTGGAGCCGGATCTGCTTACCTTTCTGAAGCGCCTGATATCACCCCCTCCCCCCACCTTTAGTAGGTTTTGTGTTTATTAGTCTTTAGTTTTCTATGTTGTCTTCTGTACTTTTATTTGTCTGTTTGTCTTTTTATTTTTGCCATTGCGTTGTCAGTATTTTGTTGATCTATGAGTTTGACTGTCCCGCTGGTATCTTTCGTCCCTCTTTATACTTTACTAATCTTTTCTAAATATACCACTTTTTATAATAAAAACTTGGAAAAAACAGATATACAGATATGTGTGATGTAAGTAATTTATTATTCTGTTTTTAAAAATTAAAGCCAAATATAGTATCATGACCAACATCCAACAGAGCTTCTTTATGTTTTATCCATGACCACCGTAATTTTATACCAAATTTATGAAATTTAAGAAGTCCTTTCGAATAGTTCTCTAGAAAATATTTCAATAGGTTTCAAAATTTAGATTGTAAATATACACACTGCAGCTATTCATAGATTAATAAAAAAAAAAGTTTGGATGATAAAAATCAGTCGGAAACAGAATCGTTTCCCAAAATATAACAATTTACGTTAGTAACGCCATTACCTCCCCTGTAACCAAATTCGATTCGCATTCGATTCGAATTCAATTCGAATTAAACGTACGTTTGAACGAGGCATTAATTGACTTCCTTCAACTGGGTACACAAAAAGCCAACCTAATGCTGGGAAAATGTAATAGTACCATTTTCCTTTAAATCTTTGCTGACACAATATGGGAGAAGGATGTAGTAAGGGTAACTTTGTCTGCAATAGGAGACGTTATGAACTCGTGCAAGATCGTGATTTTAGAGAAAAATAAAGATGATTATGAATAGTTATCAAAGGATTGAATTTATAGAATTTGCATCGCTAATCAATGACAAAATGATCCACGAGTCTATTATCAATAATAATTAATACATTTGGTATGTAAAAAACGCAAAGTTTCATTATTCTGTAAATAATTTAATTCTGAAATCAGTTTTTCTTTCCCTTATTCTTATTTTTTACTATTTTTTTACATTTTAGGACCTCCTTATTTTCTTTTCTTCTTTAATACCTTATTGGGGGGGGGGGGGGGATTATTTTCTATTCTATGACCCATCCCATATATCACCTCACCCTCATTTACGTTGATCATTGTGATATTTGATTTCACAAAACATGTGTAACATGTGTTAAACGCCTCATGTTTGCAACTGTCCTAAACCAGGAATGAAAGGCCTTTTATTGTTAATCTAGTATATATTTTTTTTAATTTTGGTTTATTTATATGTTTCGGAGTTTTATGTGATGTCTATTTTCTGTAGTCAGCACTTCAGTGATGACATGCATGTCAATTATATATACTAGAACACACCCGTGATATCGCGGGTCCGTGACTGAATTAAAGTATATAACTATGCGCAAGCCTTATCTTAGTATTAGTACTGTCATCTGATAAAGTCGTGCCGATTATAAGATACACAATTTTACCTGCTTTCAAATCTTTCTGTTTGAACCCGTCGAACTGGAACTTATCAATTATTGGTAATATTAATTATTTGGAAAACAAAAGGTCCTGGAATGGAGTATTTTTTAATCAACAGCATTGTCCTATATTAGTTATAAATAAAGTTGAATTCTTTGATTCGCTGTTTTACGTCATGCCCGCTAACAAATTGAAACTTATTTTAAGTCCAGATTTTTAGTATTCGTATTGTTATCTTAGAAAGTCTTACGGATTAAAATACTACAATAGGTAACAATTTGACAATTTAGTAGTGTCAACTCTGTGATTATGACCCGTGTATATAGCATATTAATCCTGAATACACCGTTTGGTGGTGCGCCTGTCAGATGCGGAACGTACAGATAAGGTAATAGGTAACAGGTGATTATACTACTGGTATCGGTATCGGACTCGACCCGGAACTTCCTAATTATTGGCAATATTAATTAAATGGAAAACAAAAGGGCCTGGAGTGGTGTAATTTTTAATCTACACCTTTGTACTATATTAGTTGTATATAAAGTTGAATTATTTGATTCGTCGTTTTTACGTGATGACGGCTGACAAATTGGAACTCGTAATTTTAGTATTATAGATGGTTATTTTTTTTTTTATAAATTTACTGTTTACAAAAGTATGTATTATTCGAAATACTGAGAATTTTCTTATCCCAGGTATAACTTTTTTGGAATTTTGGGTTCTCAATGCTCTTCAACTTTGAACTTGTTTGGCTTTGAAACTATTTTGACCTAAGCGTCTTTGCTGAGTCTTATGTAGACGAAACACGCACGTCTGGTGTATCAAAGTCATAAGCCTGGTACCTTTGATAACTTTTCGCTGAACTAGTGCACATTGTTGTTTAAAGGCCAGCTAAAGCCCGCCCCCGGATGCAGACTTTTCTCGCTGTGTTGAAGATTCATTTGTGGCCTTGGGCTGTTTTCTGCTCTTTGGGAGGTTTGTCGTCTCTTTGAACCATTCCCCCGTTTCCTTTCTCGGTGTTATAGATATAAGAAGATGTAGTATGAGTGTCAATGAGACAACTCTCGATCCAAGTCAAAATTAGTAAAAGTGTACCATTGCAGGTACGGCCTTCAAAACGGAGCCGTGGCTCACACCGAACAGCAAGCTATAGTATAAAGGACCCAAAAATAACTAGTGTTACACCATTCAGCCCGAAAAGATGCAAACAATTGCAGTGGGGTTAAACATTTTAACATGCAGGCGCCAACATTCATTCACACCTGAACAATTAGTGACACATCACAACATGGAAAGGCACTCTTTAAAATATCAATATGACTGCATTAAATATAAACAGATCGCAGAGTCAAATGGGAACTCCCAAGAAGGTATACAAGCGTTCATCCATGAGAGCCTAGAAACATATAGCGTATGAATACTGTCATCACTATTCACGCCATATTTTATACATGGTAGATTACACAAAGCATAATGCATATGTCCTTATAAATTTGCATTATCTTATATGACCAAAAACAAAACAAAAAAGAGATTTCATCTTTAATAAGTTCATTCATCAGCTTAACAAGTCTTTGAATACGCAAACACTTTAACTTCCATTAGGTTGAACCATTCCTGGACTCCTATGGCAAGCTTGACATACCGTCCATTTGTAGGTTTACTGCAATTCAGAATAAGGTACTCTCCGTTATTAGCATGGCCTTTGTAATAAGTGCAGAGCTTCATTTTACTTAAAGTTGGACCAACCAGAATATCCATTTTACGGAGTCTACGACCTAAAATGAAAATGTTTATAAGACAGTATAAAAACGTTATCATGTGGCAACTATTATCAAATATGCAAGTTCCTGCATGGAGAAGAAATTCGTTAAAATCAGAAATGCCTGGAAAGCAGATTTTTCAATATATGTCACTATCTTTCAATTACTGGTGAAACAAAAATGCCGTTTTTTCTTGAAAGAAACTTAGATATAAGATGTGGTACGAGTGCCAATGAGACAACTCTCCATCCAAGTCACAATTTGTAAAAGAAAAACCATTATAGGTTAAAGTACGTTTATTAATTTGCTGACCTACTGCTTGTTATAGTTTCTAAGAAACAGAGTTAACCAAAAAAAATAAACATTAACCAATGAACCATGAAAATGAGGTCAAGGTCCGAAGACACCTGCCAGTTGGACATGTACACCTTACAGTCCTTCCATACACCAAATATACTAGATCTATTGCATACAGTATAAGAAAAACAGACCAAAACACAAAAACTTAACAATAACCACTGTACCATGAAAATGAGGTCAAGGTCAGATGACACCTGCCAGTTAAACATGTAAACATTACAATCCGTCCATACACCACATAAACTAGACCTATTGCTTATATATATATATATATATAGATATATGGACTTGACCACAAAAACTTAACCAAGAAAAGAGGTCGAGGTCAAGTGAAAACTGTCTGATTTGCACGAGGACCTTGCAAGGTACGCACATACCAACTATAGTTATCCAATTGCCCATAATAAGAGAGAAATTAACATTATAATTAATCTAAAAAAAAAAAATTAAGTTGTTACTGAACAATGAAAATGAGGACACGGACAATAGACATGTGACAGACAGAAACTTCGTAACATAAGGCATCTATAAACAAGGTATAACGCATCCAGGTCTTCCACCTCCTCAAATATAAAGCTTTCAAGAAGTTAGCTAACACTGCCGCCGCCGCCGGATCACTATCCCTGATCATCCCTATGTTGAGCTTTCTGTAACAAAAGTCGCAGGCTCGACAAAAATCATTATAATCTATTTACCCGTACCGAAATAATGTGTTTGCGGATGAATCCAACCTACATTGTAACTTGCAGTAATCCGATGTTCAGTACATCAGTACTTTGATTTTTATGTATATATGCCTTTAGACGATTTACTTTCCTCGTTTGTTTAAATATTTCATCTGATTCCTTGTATCAAAACATACTATCTCCTAGTACAAATTAAAATATTTCTGATTTCGTCATGCTCGTAAGCGAGTTACGGTAGATCTTAATTTTACTAAAGATTAATATTCTGAGATAATATGACCATTAAATATTATTCCAAAAAATACCTTGATTTCCATTTTTTTTATTTCCGATTTTGTACACTTTGAAAACATCAGGCATTCATTTACTAACCAACGTTATCTGCTCTGTTCCAAATTTCAACATGATGAACTGAAAAGGAAGATCCAAGGTCAACCCACCAATATGGCTTCTTGTCAAAATTTGTCATAAACATTGTAGTGAGATCGCCGTCAACAGCATTGCCAGAAGGGTATAGAGCATTGTGGGAACTTTGACTTGTCATCTTCTCGTGAGACACATCTTCAATACGCAAATGACCTGTTAGCGGATCTTAGAAAAAAAGAAAGAATAAAAAGTCGTTGAACTGCCCAGCTTTATATAATTAATAAGTATAGAATTCATAGTGACTTAATTCTTCAGTGTTGGTCTGCAAAGTTATACGTTTTGAAAAACAATTTATAAGCGAATGTTGCAATGCTTAATTGAAAGCAAACTTTAATCGATCATAAATAAAAAGGGTGATGTCTCTATAATAGTATAAAAATATTGTGAATAAGTTAACCGATATAACAACTTATGTTCTTGGTCACTGTGTCTAAACGGCTGTTGTTATTACACGGTGGGTATGGTTGTCCTGCGAGAGAATGTTCTGTGCTGGTGATTCGGTCCTGACGGGTGCTGGTGATCAATGAAAAAATTTAAACAAAGACGAAAATGATGATTTTTGACGTTTTCACTCATAAAAAATAGAAGAAAACAGTTGAGATTTTTCAATTTTGTTTCTTATGGGTTCATATGTAAACCATTAAAAAGTTGACCCTCTAAACTGTTTCAGTAAGCGTAACACAAAAATGCTCATTTTCAGAAAATCTCGAACTGAAAAAATAAAACAAAAATGCTCATAGAGTCCGCTTTCTATACCGCAATCCACACGACAAAACTATTTTGTGAAAAAACATTGCAATTTATTAAAATTTAGCATTTTTTCAATTTATTCATGTCCTGATACTGTGCTGGTGGGTCCTGTCGTTGTGCTGGTGGGTCCTGATACGGTGCTGGTGATTTTGGATAAGAAGTTGCTCATATTTGAAACAAATGTTACAAAATCAATAAAATTGGGCAGATAATTATTGTCAATAGGATCTATGACTCCTATTTTAGCTCTTGTGCATCCATTTGACTGTTTAATATGTGTTTTCAAATGATCGTTACTTGTATTACACAATTACATAACAGGGCAACCTCTTTCGTCCAATATCAGATAACAATATATACTATCTGAAATAAAAATAGTTTTATTAAGATATTAAATGCCCCTTACATTGATGCTTCAACAATGATCAAAGCCCATGCTGCATAGACATGTTTGTTAGCGCTCCGCATACACCTCCCCACTTACTCAACCCCCCCCCCCCCCCCCCCCCCCCCCCCCATTTCCTCCTTCATTGTTACAGTGGTGTAGCAACACTACAATTTATCACAAAAATAATAACACAAAGACACACATTATTGAACAACAAATGCTCACAGGTACTGAAAGCTAGTTCAAAGCCGCATTTTCAACTAATAGATAAACCATGTTCTCATATGCAAAAATCCCAATCGTGTCGATTTAAAAAGTCTCAAAACTTAAGTTCACATTTTAATGTTTGATTAAGCAGAACTTTAATTAAAAGTGTGCAGTGAATCTTGTGCTCACAATAGTTATTGTCATAATTATGTTTACATAAGACTTATAAAGGAATTAAGAAGGTACCAAGAAATATTTTACAGTTCAATTTAATGATCATGAATGGAAGGAAATGGTACGGAAGTTTACATAGGACAAAAAGAAATTGATAGTATTTTTTGGCGAAAGACTTAAACGCTTCTTTGCATTATATAGTAAAACTCTTCTTTAAAAGCATGCAAAAAATAACTTTGATTGACTTGCTTGCTATGTTTGCTCCAAGGATATTTTCAAACAATAGGTAGGCGGAGATTCAATACATACTGGGATTTGATTGGACAAATACAAACTGACAGGAATTGAAGTTAATGTTTATTGTTCAAACAAATTCTAGTATATAGTAAACATACTACTTACCTGTCGTTTACAACCATCCAAACAATCATAGCAAGCAATATAATCAAGGTTTGCTTTGCATGTATTTATAGAAGAGCTGTAAATTCTAAAAAAAAATCTTGTTGTCGTAGATGGTTAAATCCTCAACAAAATATCATTAACTTTGTTGGAACGAAAGGTTTTAAATCAAATTTTCGTGGACTTTTTAGCTTCCACCCTGACAAGGCATGTTAGCTGTTCGTATGCTGTTGCACCTGACGCACTGAAACTTTCACATTTCCATCTTCTTTTCTGAAATATTTTACCCAGCTCATACTTGACAGGATTGTTATTCTAGTAAAAGGTGTAACCAATGAATTGAACACAAGTTAAAAATTCCACAATACTATATAATTCATTTTATGTGTCAATTTGTTCGAAAAAAATCGAAAAGAAGAGAGTTTTTTAATGTCATGGTTATCTGTCGCTATCTAGATATATGCTTAGCATTTATTTCAGATGACACGGACTCCTCACCCAGGTGACCCTGCTGCCTTTCATAACTTTATCCGTATACAATTATTTTAAAATAGATAACCAAAGGCTGCAACTCGTATTTTTGTATTTAAATGATTCGTTGTAACGAGAATATTTGTGGTGAATGGAAACTGTGAGGGTCAAAATCTTAAATTGCTTATAAATGTTGCTGGACCCAGTTTCGTTATCTGATCTGAATTTTCTAAAATGTGCAAGGTAGATAGACATTTTGATTTTTTTTACTCGGTAAGTTTGCCCCAATCGCTTGAACTTTTGCAATATTACAGCCAATTTCAATGAGTGTGTAGACAAAGGGATTACTTTGGTTATCTTGCTTGCTGAACAGAAAAGTCATTGTAAGTTATGTAAACTACCCTACTTTAAGAGTAGACTAGTCCGACAAATGACACATCTTTCTGTCTGTAGGACCAATCTACTTCGAAAGGAGGGTACTTTACCTTACCTAACAATGACCTCACGGTTTAGCTAACAAGCTATTTTGGAATTTTGAAATGAAAAAGCTAAGAAATCTTAGTTTTGTTAGTGTGTACTAGGTTTTCGAAAAAAAAATACCTGATAACCCTTCAGACAAAAAAAAAATGTTGAAAATATCTTACAGATTCAGCAAGTGATTCTTAATAGCTATAAGATACATTTTTCTTTTAAAATACAACTTTTTAAATCTTACGGGAAACTATTCCAAGCTTAAAACTTTCACTGTAACCTCGCATTAACTTATCCCCCCCCCCCCCCCCCCCCCCCCCCCGAAAAAAACCCCAAAACAAGCAAACCCGCAATACTATTGTCATTCTTATAGTCAGCACTCAATTGTTCACAAACAAATGTGTTTAAAGCTGCTAAAGACATATGATTCAAACGCTCAGTAAGTCCTTTTTTCTATATTTTTGCTCTCCATTTTTATGCAAAACCTTTTACATTTTTATTTTAGCAGTTATTGTTGAAGGTCGTACGATGACGTATGGTTGTTAACACATACTTTCTTTGGTTTCTTATGGAAATTTTTCCATTGACAACAAACATACCACATCATCTGCATTATATAAGTATTGTATAAATTACAACGTATTTTGGTAATCTTGCAAAATGATCGTAATCCCGAAAATCGTTAACATATTTTCTTATCTTAAAAGGGGCAAGAAGGGTTCCATCAACAGGCCAATAAATAAAATTACAGTTAATTTAAAAAAAAAATAAAAAAATAGGTGTATTTTTTCTCTCATAATAACAGTAAACAGATTCACAACAATGTCAATTTCAAGAAAGCAGACCACAGTTAATTAGTCAATAACAATGCAGCATCAATGATCTTGAATATATGCTTCTTTTAACTAAAATATAAAGGCACAGAACCAGGACATTGGAGCACAGTACCAGGACCGTTTTTCTTATCACCAGCACAGCGTCAGGACAATTCCGTTTAACGAACTTGTACGACTTTTGCAATATAATATTGTTGTAATATACTTTGCATAGTACTTATGACGCATCAGAGAAAAATTAAGCAACAAAACAGTCGTTTTATTGCCGTTCTGATACAATGTAAACAAACCCACCAGCACAGAATCAGGACCCACCAGCACAGAATCAGGACCCACCAGCACCTGACAGGACCAAATCACCAGCACAGTACGTTCTCTCGCAGGACAACCATACCCACCGTGTATTAAGTTACCCACAGCTCAAGATGGCGGACTATAAACTCGTTGATATTTAATTTATACAAAATCTGCCTTTTGCATCGTTTTTCATTCAGAATGTAAATATTTATAGGATTCTTGAATAAAGAAATCACTAACAATTACCATAAGTTTGTTAATTTAGATGACGGAATGATATTTGCATGCTGCGTTCACACGTAATATGAATTCGATTCGCATTAACTGATTCGTACTAATGTCATGCCTTGTTCACACGTTTATTTAATTTCAATTGCATACGGATCGAATGGCATGCGAATCGAATGCTCTAATCGTGTTCACGTACCTTTTTTTTTTTAATTCGAATTGATTCAAATTGACTAAATCGCATTATCCAATTCGCATTTAAGATGTGTTTTTGTTGGTTTAATTGATGGCAGAGTCATCGGATACATTTTTCAATCAAGATACCCTATCGATGAAGTATAATTCTATTTTGCCTAATAGATAAAGTGAAGAAGATTTTTGTAAAATAAAGAAAATTGACTATAAAGGGCAATAACTCCTTCAGAGGGAATTGACAATTTTGTTTATGTTGTCTTGCTTGTATAGATCTTACATGGCTGAACATTATTGCTGGTTACAGTCAATCTCTATGTATAATTATTTAAGATAATAACCAAAAACTGCAAAATTTCCTTACAGAACAGAAGTCAATAACATACTTGGTGGAGACACGATGTACGGGAAACTGCTTCGCAATCGTCCATGCTTTATGCGGTTTGATTGCAGAATTAATATGTCTCAACATATTTCATCAATTGTTTTATTTCTAGCAATGGTGGCCATCTTGGTTGATGGGCGGAGCGTCGGATACATTTTTTAAACTAGAAACCATAACTTTGATTTAGGCCAAGTGTGGATTTATTTTATCCGGTAGTTTCAGAGGAGAATATTTTTATAAAAGTTAACGATCGACGACCGCCAAGTGACGAGAAAAGCTCACTTGACCCTCTAGTCAGACTCCTGGTGAGCTGAAAGTGTATATTCAGTGAACGAAGCAGTCTCAGAATGTCTATAAAAAGTCTAACAAATGATCATTTTCAGTATGATTTTACTTAAAATTAGATGCCTATCATATTCCTTATCGTACACTATACCTTTACACGGACTTTCCAGCATTTGGTTAAGCATCTCTTCTCTCTTTTTAAGCGTTGTATTCAGCATGGTCTCCAGTTTCAGTACTTTCTCTAATAGTCGGTTGTTTTTGAGGAATTTCCCTTTATAATTGGAAAGTCCAATTTCGCAAGCAGACGACAACATTGTACATCCGAATATCAAAACAGTAGCACAGTATAGCATTTTAGCAAATGTCATACTGTTGTAAACAGCCAGCGGTAACCATTTGGGCTGTAAAAAAAGTACTTGATAAGATAATGAAACAACAAACTGTTTGTGAATTACAAAACTGTTTCAAATTCTTAGTATATAAGTGAACCGATTAAATGTATATACTAAGGAAATACTTATATTTCTGTTATTGATAATTCAAAACGAGTAGACTACTATATGAAAATATAGAGATGTGAAACAATTACCAATGAGTCAACTATCCACCAGTAGAAATGAAGTGGATTTACGAAAGGCAACAGTACGACCTCCAACAATGAGAAAAACCAATACTGCATAGTCGGCGATAAAAGGCCCCGGCATGCAAAAATGTCACTGATATATTTCAATTGAAAAAACTTTCGGCCTAATAACTTAATTACTTAATAAGGAATCATAACAAAACAATTCGCGAGAAAAAAAATATGCCAGACACGAGCCAACGACGACAAATGAAAAACATGCTTCTCAGTCGGAAAGCAGGTATATGTATCACAACTTACAAGAGGATTATGTTATAGATATTTTATATCTTTTGAATAGTTTTGCGGTGTTTCGTAACTTTCCCCCTATCTTTTGTAGAAAGCCCCGGCCTTAACCTCATGAGACAAGATAATATAGAAAGAATAAGATGATCGTTATTTGTGTGCGCTGACATTACCCTGACACAACTTGAGTATGTGAAGATTTAGATATAAAGGGAAAAACAATTCTTGACAGTGATTATATCAGACTTTCACGGATTACAACCAACGGAAAAAACAATTTTACAAGGACAGTTTTATGAATGGCTGTTTAAAGAATGTTATTTGCCGGACTAAAATTATGTTTTTTTAATCCTTTATTTATTGCAAAACAGACAAAAACCAATTTTGGTTATGGCAAATACATTGACAAAACAAACATGATCAAACATAATGAAAACTCGACAATATTATAAGAGATATATATGATAAAAACAGTTATTGTTCTCCTTTCCTCAGTTCTAATGACTCTTTAATAAAAGAAACAACTGCTTTTACATCATTTGGTGTTGATGGATTTAGTATAATCTCGAGTTTATCAGTAAAATTAAGTGTATTAAAATTCACATATTTTTGTATATAATATTTTAGAAAGATTTCTCTTTTATTTTCATTTATTTTACAGTTAAAGAAAAAATGAAATTCATCGTCTAAGATATTACATATTTTACATTTTCTTTCATTTCGTGGTATTTTGGTATATCGTCCTGCATTAGAGATTTAAGTATGAACTGCATGGACGATTCCCAGTTGAAAATGAAATTGCTTTGCTGCAAAGCGTGAGTATTTGTTTTATCAATCAACATTATTAAGTTAAAATGTTTATATTTTTATATTTAAGATTTTGAATAAATTATTCCCCCATTTAGTTTACATCAAAAGCCCAAACCATAATTGATATTTAATTTCTAGAATAAGAAAATGCTATATAAATTGGCCTAAAATTTAAGCTATGTTTTGGGTAACTCGATCCTATCAATTATAACTGGCTTGCGTGACATTTTTATAAGTAAAAATACTCGTGTCGAGTTGTCAGCTGCAGGCTCACCTTATTTATTTCCAAACCATAAACAAACTTTTTTTATCAGACCTAAATGATAAACGGATTTGTTTAACCTTTATAATAAAACGATATTTTTCCAGGCTAGAAGTCTCGTTTATAGAGGGAAGGAAATCCACAACAAATGTCGCAAGTTGACAATTGACAAGAACTGATGTACGCAAATATTTTATTTTGAAGAGCAGCAAAGACGCATGTCGAAAGAAGTCGACATAAAGAAATCGAATCTACTCAGAAAAAAGAAAATAAAAGCCGATTATACGCACCTCTTATACTCTAGAAGTAACAGCGTTCAAACATCAACTGTAGGAGGAGTTATGTGGAATAATCATACATCCATATTGTGACAGACGGAAGGACGGACGAACAGGGGTAAAACTATATGCCCCCTCCCAAAACCACACACGATTTTTAGCCGGTTGATTTCGCGGAATTTTTTGTCGTCACTGAAGACTCTGATGCAACCCCTGCATGTTGGAGATAGAGCTTGACGACAACGGACGTTTCGAACGTTCTGACTTGGGACAGACACATAAAGAATGTGCCGGGGTTAAACATGTTTTTTTAACGCTAATCCTCCTTTTTTGGGGGACAGTGGTGTAACAACACAACATAAGAACAAAATAAAAAAATCAGTTGAACATATCAGATAGATAGAATTTAGCAGAAAAAACATCATTCAAAAGCACAGATCAAACGTGGCAGAGTACAGATCTGACAGAAGCTTATCATTTCTATTCCATTTATGAATAAAATAAAGTAGCACAATAAAATAGAGCAGAGCATAAATGCGTCCGCCATCTTACCTTGTTGGTCGCCTCGACAGTCGCAAAGCGGTCCCCTAGAAACGACTTCTTCTTTTTAAGTGCAACACTGGGACTGATACTGATACTAAAGCCCGCCAATAATTCCGACGTTGTGTCAATTTTTCGCGGAAAAATGAACACTGTTGACAATTTGGAACATATTCTCAATTTATCTTTCATATATACTTGCTCTGTGAGTTGGAAATTGATATATTTTTTATGTCTTAAAGTCATATGAAATGAGTGACCGGTGAAAAATAATGTTATTCCAATTCTTGAACCAAATCATGCAAACATTATAAACTTAGTCTTCTGTGCACGATTTTATCATTTTTTTCGCTTAAATTTCGTATAATCGTCAATTTTTTTTTCTTCATTCATGCGTACTGCGATCATCGGATTTTTACGAGATGGGTCACACTTAGGTCACTTTGCATACGGAAAATATGTCGGGGAATTGCAATTAAAATAAAGTAAACTTCTTTTAAATATCTTTTTAAAGTCTCATATTCATTATTAATTGACTTCCTTTAACTGGGTACACAATAGGCCAACCTAATGCTGGGAAAATGTAATAGCAAATTGTATTTCTGTCACAAAACCCAAATCTTTCATTTAATAAAGAGCTCTTCAAAATTCGAACGAATGTTGCAGACCCAAATCAAATTTATATATCCACCCTTCGTGTGTCAAAATTTTACAATATATGTTAATCTATCTATGTCTTTCATTAGTAAATGTTGTTTAATTTATTTCCAAAATTGTAATTTTAGAAAGTCCGTTGAACTGTCACACTCGCCGATTTTTATTTTCCCGTTTCGGCTATTTGTTGAGTGTTGTATGAAAAACAGTATACATGTAGGCATTTACAGTCGTTTCTAAGATCTGAAATCTAGTTTAAACAATATTTATTCAGATAAATCAACATTAAACATATTATACAATGAAATAATATTAAGGATTCAGAAACAAGCAATTTGCTTTTACAAATCTGTCTCCCTTTACAGACATAATACACTTAGAGTGGGGTGCTCATTTTCGCCACATCTTTTTATGTTTTCTACAGTTTATGTTCAGATTTAAAGGTTTTTGAAGTATACTGATATTTCTATATAAAGATAACTTCAAATGCAAAATATTCTTAAGCTTGAAAACGTGTTTGTTTGAATATAATCATCTAAAAAGTTAGATTAAAGGGTGTTCGAAATTTCCTGATTTTTTGTCAATGGGGGACACATATTCGCCGTTTTTACACATCTATTTAAAACCAAATAACCACAGTGAGGCCAGAGGGTGATCTAACACTGACACACCAAGTCCGAGTGGGATAACTATTTTACATCCCAACTGTTTTATATTAGACGAAAAGACATTTACAATTTATAAAATCTAGTTTAGAACGCCAAACAACCATTATAATATACTTTATACATTACTATATCATGTATATGATTTATACCCTTTTTGACCCCCGAACACGATGAGTAGATATCAAACAATGTCAACTCGCCCCACTGGCCAATCGGCCCAACCTATATCGCCACTTTATGAAAAAAATCGCCTCACTCTTGTTTACGGACTCGCCCCACTTTTTAAAAAGTGCAAAATCAAACTGAACAATCACTGACAACTCACTTATTAACGAAAGGGTTTAAACCCCACTGAATAAAAGTCTGCCAACTCGCCCCACTTATTAAAAAGGCATATTGCTTCCTTTAAGTATGTTAAATTACTGATAGTTCGTATCCAGTCGTCCTGTTATAGTGGTTGTGTCGTGGCTTGATATGCTAAAGGTCTTGAGTTCGAATCCCAGCATATACACTGGGTTTTTTCTACGTGAATTTTGATAGATAGTCTTTTCCGTTTAATTGTATATTTAATTATAAGTTTTATAGTGGATTTGACATTCCAGCCAAAATATTACAGAACAAAAACTAGGGTGATCTGGTAGGGGTGATCCGGCTCAGATCACCCATGTTAGAACAAAGGAGCTGGGATGTAAATATCATACATGTACTATAATTAACCTTTCCACTTCAGATTTAACTGAACACTCATCCAATTTAAGAAAACTGACCAAAAAAAAAGTTTAGTAATAGAACATTTTTTCACGAGTCAAGATGTTTGAGATACCATTCAAGAAAAAAAGAGTATGAATCTATGATAGAGGAAAATCGGTCGTCATTGTTGAAGAACACTAATTCCGTCAGGGAATTTTAATGAAAACTGGAGAAATAACTAAGGTGGAGTTGTACAGTTAAGTCGTGTTGTACTAGGTTATTCACAGATGAATCGTGTACAATTATTTTGAATGGAGAATTAGATCATATTCATGAAACAAATGTCCAGAAATTAGAATGTTAAATTTTGAGAGCTGCGTGCAAACGAAAAGCAACCGATATGTTATCAGAGCGACCTTCAAAAATAATAAATTCAGAGCTCTTCAAAATTGAAGAGTAAAATTAAGAAAAGAAAGATTCAAAATATGTGCGTCAGTCAATGTACAGAGAGAGAAGAAAACTGCATCAGCCTCAACCTAAAAATCAAGCAGAAATTCACACAATATTAGATGACATTGGTGTTGTTACAAACAAAGATGCATTGTGTAACGATCCAGAAAGGGGGATAATTTTATTAGGATGCCAGGCTAATTTTAAATTTCTGTGTACAATGTCAGAGGATTTTTTTACTGATAGTACCTATAAATGCTGTTTCAAAAAATTGGCGCATATAGATGATTATTTTATTGGCGCAAATGATACCTATAGTTTTGAAAATTAGGTGGCGCAATAAAGTTGTGGCGCAAATGAGTTACTTTTTGGCGCAATAAAGTTGTGGCGCAAATGAGTTACTTTTTGGCGCAAAAAGATATCGCCCTTCAATACTCGTTTCGATGTTACGATCTGTATTTTAATCTTGATATGTAGTGCCTAACATCGCAAATATCTCGCGTATCGCATGTCAAACCATAATTGTTTTTATAAAAAAAAAACATATTTGATATTTTATGGAATATTGAAAATAAATGCACATTTTTACCCATATGGGTTGAAGGCATACATACATGTAAATCAACTTAATAATTTTACAATACATCATACAGAAAAAAACCAACAAAAGAACAAAACATTATATACATATATGTATTTATAGAATCCAATCAAAGTTAATAGCTGTACCGTTTGTAAACTTGTTCATAGTTGAGAGAAGGTTTTGTTTTTGTTTATGCAGTTGACTTTGGACAAGGTTCACGAAGGGTTAAAATTGGCGCTAAATTTTTGAAGTTTTTTTTAAATCGGTCCAAAAAATTACAAATTTCAAATGAAATACTTGTGATAATACTATTAAGACAAAAATGTATTTTTTCTGGCACTTTCCTATTGGTTTATGAAGCTATGACCCCTTAAGTTTATTTAAGGGGTCATTGACTCTCTTCAACTGGGTACACAACAATGCTGGGAAAATATAATAGCAAATTTTATTTCTGTCACAAAACCCAAATCAAATAAACATACTTTGTATTTTAGGTAAATTTTTTCCATAATTTTAATTGTTTTTGGCATAATTAACCTTGGTCTCCATCTAAAATGGTCTTAAATGAGGCCAAAGTTTGTAGCTTGCGATTCAGGCTCCTGGCCATCGTTTCACAAAGAATCGTACGACAATCTTAGATCGTACGTCGGTCGTAAGTCAAATCGTAAGTTTTTTACCGTTTCATAAAAAATCGTAAGTACAATTTTATCGTAAGTTTGATCGTAAACTTACGATTATCAACTAGCACTCGTACGACAATCTTAAGAGAAAATGGCTGCGTTCATGATGGTACGGAATGAAGGAGAAAGATTGAGAAAAGAAAGAACGTTCAGAGAGAGGTCGACAGCGCTAGATATTTTAACTGCGGATCGGGAGCTGATAGAGCGGTATCGTTTCCCTCGTCAGGGAATTTTGTCCTTGACAGATCTTGTCACTCAAGATATCCAGAGGCCAACTGCTAGATGCCATGCCATCCCACCCTTTTTACAGGTATACTTTTAATGAAACAAGATGAATATTATCCTCACACCATGTCAATGACAACAGTGTAATCAAACTAAAGCGACGTCTATGTCAAATTATGTCCCTTTCCTATAATAACCTTTTACAACTCGTACCTATAAAATATGTCATTCTTATAGCATTACACTAGGTATCAAAATGAATAACTCTATATTTTCATATAGCATTCCACTAAGTAAAAACGTATTTTAATACAGTCTATTAGTGTATCATGAGTTTGTTGGGTCGTTAATGATACTAGTTTCACTGATCTATGCTATCGGATATGTTCCTAATGTCGTACTGAATTACAATCTTTTTTATAGTCAGAGTTAGTATATACAGTGGCGGATTCAGAGGGGGCGTAGAGGGCTGGCACTTTTTTTTTGGTTGTAAAATGATTAATAATCAGCCTAGACTTCGTGAATATTGCCGTGTATTTAATTTTTATGTGACAATTCTTCACTTATAAAAACCACTGGGTTCCTGACTTAGAACTGGTGCAAAATGAATGCAGCAGGTTTGAACTTTTTATCTGGCACCAACCTTAACTCTAACATGAGACAGTGGTAAAATAAAAATATTTTTCGCTCGTATTCACTGTACTATATTATTGATTATGTCAAATTTATGTGATTCGCTACGGTGGAGTTGACACTGAGTACGTCGAAAAAAACGTCACTCAGTCATTTTGAAATTCAAATTACAGTAACACATTGCTTAGGCTAAGGATGACAATTAAACATGACGCTTTCAAAGCTACAAAGTATTAAGCAAGGACGTTGACTTCTTTTTCACGATTCCACCCAACAGAAAATTACACCCTATTACACTCTCAAAAAAACCGGGCGTAATTATTTTAATGGGGGAGAGGGTTGCATGTGAATGCCATATCTGACCGGAAGGTCTGTTAGCCGAACTGATATACTGTATATGTTTTTCAAGGCCCGACTGCAACCGGCCTGCTGAGTGTGGCCTATATGACTCCATGTGACGACCGTTATTTACAACTTTATTTTCTTTTCGATTCATTCGTAGCCTTTGGTTGATTTGACCCCCTCGCTTCCCTTGTTAGGTGAAACATTTCAACCAAACATTTCAATGGATAAACATTTCTTGTTTGTTTTTCTTCGTGTCGGTTATATTGTAAATTTCATTGAATAGCCGTATATCTTGTTCACAGCAAGAAATCTGCAAAGTAATGCTAACTAACAATACAACAAACGGGAATTTTCCATGTCCATTTTTTACTGACAAATCCCACATCAAATATTTTAAATAGTGCATAGCTTTGGATCCATTCAATCATTTTATAATAGATGTAGAGAATACGGCACCAATAATGTCCAGCCCTACACTAGCCAAAAAAAAAGGTCCAAAAAATTTTATATCTATGTTTGGCATGTACAGATTCGTGTAAAATATGACTGGATTTCCGTTTAATGATCTGAAGAAGATGAATATAAGTTTTTTTTCCCAATAAAGACCATGTTAAACTTTGAATCCTATGAACCTTTGCAATGCTTTGTAACTTCATTTGTATTTAAATTCAAATGTCCTACTGATGATTGAATTATAACTGTCTTGCTACTGTTGGTTCTGATGAGATTCTTACAGCGTCCTCCCCATTGAAGCCTTTATTAACACTTTGGATCCCATGTTCTTTAACCCAAAGTACGCCAGGAACTATTTTTACAAATTTATATTCCCATCATCTAAGGATCATTCAGTCTCTAAGATTGGTACCATTGACCTGGTGGTTCTTACGGAGAAGAATTTCAAAGCTTTTTCTATTGGAGCCTATGTTAAACTTGGTTTCCATCGGCGTCTGTCGTAAGCGTATTTTTAAAACCTCCTCTGAAACTGAAACAACTGTGCAAAATTCTATGAAAGAAGGACGAAAGATACCAGAGGGATAGTCATTCATAGATTGAAAACAAACTGACAACGCCATGGCTAAAAACATAAAGACAAACAACAGTACAGAAGACAAAACATACAAAACCAAAGACTTAAAAGCAGAACGAACCTCACCAAAAACTGGGGGAGATCTCAGGTGCTCCGGAAAGGTAAGCAGATCCTGCTCCACATGTGGCACCCGTCGTGTTGCTTAAGTTATTATAAATCCGGTAAATAGTCTAATTCGGTAGGTCACATTCGTGAAAAGGGAAGGGGACATTAGGAACATATCCGATATCATCTGTGAAACAGTTATTCCATGTAACGGTCAACTAACTGGTGATGGCGTCGGTAAAATTTACAAAGGGATGATTTCAACTTCACCATTTGGCTCTTGGTTTAAAAGCTTCCTTGTGAGCAGCAATTCTCTATCAAGTAAATCATGATAGGAAACACAAGCCCTGGGATATCGTATTTATTGTGAGATAAGGCAGCAACCATTTGATTTTCTGGGGGGGGGGCTATGGTTTTTTTTTGGAAAAAAAAGTTTGTTTCCAGTTTTTGGAGAAAAAAATAATTTGTTTTTGATTCTGAGAAAAAAAAAATTGTTTGTTTCACCCTCAGCTGCCACTATATGTAATGCTAAAATTGAAAGAAAAAAATTGTATTCGACTTGTCGCGAAAAAAATAAGATTGTTTTTCGCCGCAGGCGAAAAAAAAAGTTTGTACAGAAAAAAAAACCATAGCCCCCCCAGAAAATCAAATGGTTGCTGCCTAAATACTCCGTATACAGACGCTGCTGGAATGTTGCTGCATTCCATCTTTATTACTTTATTAGCTTCATTTGATGGAGAATAGACTTGGATGATTGATGTCTTCATAGGTTTTGTATTTAGTCTTGCTGTTATTATTCTTTCATTGACTGGATTGTACTCAATGAGTGATTTAGATGCTTATTTGTTGAAGATGAGGGCAACTCCTCCGTGGTGTATTTCATCTTTTCTACCAGAGTATATGATTGTCTCTCCTGTATTTGTCAAGTGCTTTCCAAACCGGGTTTGGTATTTACCTAGAAATTGACGAACACTTGACTATCAAAAGACGTGAAAAACACATTTTGTTTTCGACAAATCATTAAAGTTAAGATCTAAAAAACATCTTTAGCTGTTACTTGTAATGAATTAAATACAAAAATTTTAAATTTAGAATTTGAAATAGGTCAAGGTCACAGTTGTTTAACAGCTCTTTGAAAATTTCAAATTTTCACCCTATATGCAAAAAAGTCAATCTAAAGTAATTTTTGGTGATAAACATATAAAATAAGTTTTAAATGTAGATACAAAAGATATATTTCTATAAATTAGTTGTTTTTATTTTGCTCCAAACGCATATATGTAGGAGGACTAGTGCCTGTGCATTTTTCTGAAATTTTTGCTTTGACCTTTGACCCTGATTTAAAAAAAATGTAACCATGGCAGACAACGACGACAACGATATTGCGATGAGGTTTGTTATCCTCTTTCCAGTGATATAAATATAGCCGTGTGATATTCCGTTAAGGCAAATCGATAAAATTTGTTGACTGGGCACCCTACTAGTTACAATGTGTCAAAAGTAAACAATTAAACTAAAACCTATGACAAACAGATGATTTCAACTTCCCAATTATCAATTTCCCATTTCTCAACATACTCTCTGCTCCAGTGTATGGTGTTTACATATTTCAATTGATCAGTTATACTTGTGGATGTTCACAATACACAGACTTCATATGCAAAAGTGTGCTCCTTACACAGAAACTGCTCCAACAGAGTTATGAGGAGGAAAGATTAAAAATGACAATCCGTAAATGTGTTTCTGTCTAAACTAACTAACGACATTTTTACGTCATGTAGATTGTGGTGTAAAACATGTTGTCTGTCTGCTAAGTACCGAACATGACCTATTCCAGAATATGACTGTTTTACCGAGTGTGAATTTGCATTGCTATACAATTTGTCGCAGTATTTTATACATCCAACATTCATGTATCTGTTTTTGATGTTTCTGTCTAGGTTTCGGATGGATAATGTGTTACGTCTTATCGTTTGTAATTCACAAAATTATAAAATAGCCTTTCAATACCGTCATTTTCATGATAATTGTTTGGACTGGTATTGTGAAAATAATTGTATAAAATTCAAGATTGCATATGCCTTAAATAAGTGAGTCACTGTGTGTGCTGTCTGTCGTTGATGGGAAGATGTTCATTATTGTTTTGCAGTTTGCATGTTGTGTCGACTTTTATATTATTTGTTTTTCTTGTATTTCTCTATGATGAGATGATGTTCTGGCATGTGTTTGTGCTGTTTCTGTTGTCACATAGCGTTTTCATTTAAGCGATATTTTTTAACATTGCCATTTGTTGGAGGTTTGGCTAGCCATAAAAACCAGGTTCAACCCACCATTTTTTCTTAAAATGTCCTGTACCAAGCCAGGAACATAGCAGTTGTTATCAAATAGTTTGTTTCTATGTATGTTGGTATTTATTTTTGTTGCACTTAAGTGTTCTTGTTGTTCACTTGTTTTCCTCTTATAGTTGGTGTGTTTCCCTCGGTATATACATATCAATAACCTCGCAGCTTTGCACATTTAGAGAGTATGTATTGTCTTTCATGATAACCATCTACAGAATCTATAAGATTTTTTTTGCTATGTATCCATCTTTTTTATTTAGCCAACACACTTATTAAGTAAATTTTTGTTGACAATGATAAGGTGACCAGATTTCAGATTGTCAAAGAATCTTTTTTATGAAGTATAATAAGCTTCTTCTGATTCTGACTTGAAATCCTCAACATTGATATTCTGCAATACGTTTGTAGTTAATTTTGGTTTCAAATGACATGGTATAAGAGAGAATAGAATAAGATTAGACTGATCAAGTCATATCTGAATTAAGGTTCATTTCTTAATACATATATAAAATTCCTAAAAATTTCATACTGACCTCATATCGACATTGTACCAATCTATTTCAAATGCAACCATATAAAATATTCATGAAACATAAATGGAAAAACAAAACATTTTTTTTTCTCACTTTTATTTATTAAAAATTAAATACTGCTTTGCCTTATTTTCTTTTAACTGAATTTCAAATTCTGGCCTATTGCATTTCATGACTTCTACATGCACATACAGGGAACCATGTTTTAACCAAATTAATTCCATATAAATAACTTTATTAGCAGTCAACCATGTTTTCAATTATATAATCTGTTTTAAATTACTAACAATTAGTCATTGTACACACTGATTGATAAGTTATTTATCAAAAGGTTTAGTTTATGGCTTTATGCAGGGTGATATTGGATATGTTACAGTGAATTTTTCTCCAACCAATGTGACAGTATGTCATAATTTTTTTTCTCAATTTGCAATAATGAAATACACAATGCTTTTAATTTCCACTATCATATGCATTCCATAACATTCTTTTTATTACTTTCTTTATTCTTCCTCTGTTGAAACACTGTGTTCAAACACAGTTTCAGATGTATCCTGAAGTGAGCAATATTCTAAAATTGATAACCTTAAATGATTACATTGAATTGTAAGAACACAATATGCCTATCAGTTAACATTATTAACATTATTTCAATCACATATTTCCATAACCTACCCAGTTATTCATATCTACTAGAAAGATATGTTACAAAATGCATGTTAACAAATTTTATTCAGTTCCTAAAAAAATTATTTATGAGACTTCAATAAGAAGACCTAGGTTCTAGGAGATAACTCCTTCTACCAAAATGTATAATGTGAATCTTGAATTCAAATAAAGATTTTTTTGTCTATGTGTGTTTCTTAAACATTCATCAACGATTCATGCGAAAAAAGTCTATGACACGATAGACTTAACACAAACAATCCAGTACTTTTTAAATGAGGTTTATCAAACTTTTTGATAATTTCATCCTTACACTAACACTATACAATATCTTACTGATTATTGAAATAAAAATGTATACTTAGATATAGGAAGATGTGGTGTGAGTGCCAATGAGACAACTCTCCATCCAAATAACAATTTAATTAGTACATATATAATAGTGCAGTTTCCAAAAATGAAGACACCAACAGTAATGTATGCATACAAGAGATAAAGCAGGAGATAAATCACTGGAACAAGATAAATATCTTTTTTACTTCCTAGTTATGAAATTACATTATTTATAATAATGTCAGACAGTTAATATACTAGCTACTTCATCTAAGAAAAGAATTAAGTATTTCCACCAGAGAATAGAAATGTTAATGCAAAGATTTTGACTCTGTTTTAAAGAATAAAACTGTGAATAGCAATGTATTTATCAATAGTAAAAATACAACAGTACCAGATTTGCAATTTCAAAATCTTGCATTCATATTTTTAGCAGGGATTTTTATTCATAACTATTTTTTCAATCACTTTCATAGGATTTCACATTTTTGCCAGAGGTCAAGGATTAACGTGAATAAATGCTTTGATTAATTTCCAAATTTACAGTAATTGAATAAAAAAAGTAATTTTGCACATTTTATATCTAAGAATTTTGATGTGGCCAAAAATAGTATATTGTACCTTATTTATCTATCAATTTTTTAATAATACTATAATGAAAACTAACTTAATGATATAATTGAAACTAACTCAAATATACCAATGATAAAAGCTAACTGTTAGTTGTTCTTCAACCGAACTACTAGCAAATTTCTTCACGAGGTAAATTAGACAAAAAGCACCAAAAATAAAACCTAGAACTTGATATGCAAAAATCACTTCTTCCACTACAGAGATTGATAAATGGCTCTTTACACATAAACATAAAATGCAATTGTGAAAAGAATAAAATGCATTTATTTTTTCCAGAAGACTCTTTTTTTTTTTTTAAGTTTTGACAAAATTTAAAAAGTATTGTCTTTATAAATAAGTTCAAAATATTTTAACATAAAAACATATTCTAATCAAAAGCAGCACCAAATACCATCTAATAATACAAAACACATTTATATTAAAAAAGATAGTCTTCTTTATAATGCCACACTAATTCAAAAGATAAAAATGCACCATTTATTTCATAATCATAAATTTCAAAAGTTTTTTTTATAATACACTTACAGAGGTAATCATCTGGTTCTCAGATAATAGTTTTTTTTTAGTTAAATTCAAAAATTTGAGAACTGATGATTATTGTACAAGTTTTTGTAGACAGATGATTTATATTTCAAATGAACATGCTCAAGAATATAAGATCAGTTATTTCATCAATCATAATATTCATACATGGAATGTAAAAATCCTACCACGATCTCATACATTGAAGTTGTTCAGGAATAATTTGTGACACTTTTCAATAAGAAGATATCTCCTAGTCCTGCTTGCACACAAATGTAAATGACCAATATAATTTTATAGTTCAAACCAGGTGCTCTGCAGGGCACAGCTTTATACGACCTCAGTGGTCTAACCCTGAATAGTTGGGGCAAATTTGGTCACAATATTCAAGCTTCATACTGTCTGAATTTGGTTTGTGATCACATTTTTGACATAATATAGGTTTTTGTCACAAAATTAATGTGGTCAAAGATCTAACAAATCCATTGCACAATACTGATTTCTTCTTGAAACTTTTTAAAATATGAAATTTGAAAATTTTTGAAAAAAAAGGAATCCCCTTAATAAAATGGTAAACAAAAAATCCCCCCCCCCCCACACTTGGAACAATAACCCTTAAACTAAATCCCATGCTTACCTTTGTCGTATTGAACTTAAACACGACAAAGTTATTGTCATGATTGTTTGGAAAATAGAAACATACTTCTTTTTGGCCCCTTATTCCTACAGATTTTGGGCAATTAACCCGAAACTTAATCCCAGCCTCCCCTTTGTAATATGATACATTGTGGTACAATTTCAGAGAGATCCATACAATTACACACAAGTTATTGTCTGGAAACTAGAAAAATGCTTGTTTTGGCCCTTAATTCCTAAACTTTGGCCCATAACCCCTAAAATTAATCCAAACCTTCTACTTGTGGTTTTAAACATTGCAGTATTATTTTAGAGCAATTGAAATACTTGTACACAAGTTATTATCCTGAAACTAGAAAAATGCTTGTTTTGGGCTCCTTTTTGGGCCCCTAATTCCTAAACAGTTGGGACCATCATCCCCAAAATCAATCCCAACCTTCCTTTAGTGGTATTGAACCTTCTTAAAAAAAATTATAAAGATCTATTCACTTAAACTAAAGTTATTATACAGAAACCAATGTGTCTATGGACGATGCAGACGACGACATCATACCATTATATGATCCCAAAAATTTTCTGGGGTCGTATAATCAGTGCCTTTTGATAAACAGAGATTCCAGTTCTCTTCACAATCAAAAAAACAGAATATTTAAATATTGTGTTTACATGATTATTTCATCAATAACAAATGTGGAGTGGTCAACTGTCAAAAATTCCCAGATGTGTGTTTTTGTTAGAACCAGATAGTTAATTCTATAATGTCTTAAATAATAAAATAAAGCAAATCATTATTGGTTTTTATAAATATTTCAGTCATATAATTGACTATTTATATCTAAGTTTAAAAAAATCAATAAAAATTGATAGAAAATTAAAATATAGGCGTCGCAGATTTCAGTACAAGAAATGTACTATTTTTTTCTTCTAATATACATTTAATTTTATTACATTGATACAAACATAAAAACCTATGTACAAATATCACAACTGAATACGAAAACTTAACAAAATATATAACAAACAGTTAACGTAATAGCTGCAAAGTATTCCTTCTGATACAAATCACTTATCTTACACAATATTGGTTGTTAATCACATTTAGATGTACAATTTTGAATATAGAGGTTAATTTAGACAAAACAGTTCAATAAATAAAAAATTATCGCAAACAGAATATAAGCTGAAAACTTGCTTTTATTATAGTGTGTGTACTGACCTTTTGGTATATGAAAAGTTTTTTTTTTTTTAAATTGGGATCAAAACTCTAATTTGGAATTAAAATTAGAAAGATTATATCATAGGGAACATGTGTACTAAGTTACAAGTTGATTTGACTTCAACTTCATCAAAAACTACCTTGGCCAAAAACTTTTACCAAAACCTTAACCTGAAGTGGGACAGACAGACTAACAAATGGACAGATAAATGAACAGAGGCACAGATCGAAAAACATAATGCCCCTAAGTGGGGCATAAAATAAAACTTTGCAACTATTACATTTCCATCATAACATCAACAAAATAAAATGTGATAAAACATAGAGGTATATTGGCACATTTTAGCTCTATATCAATAAATAACTGCAAGCAAAATTCACAGCACTTAAGTAATTTTATGAATATTGATTTTTTATTTAAACTTGAGAAATTTATACAAGTTACAATTTGGTTGAAATTCCATATCAATATTTGAATGGAAATTTTCATTTTCTATTATCAAACTGCTAAATCATGATTGTGTGCCATTAAAAGTAACAAACCCTGTCAAAATGAAGTAATCTAAAGCTGCTATGCTTAAATGAACAAAAATGAATTTCTTATTTTTCCATACAAAACACAAGCAAAATGTACAAATCTTTTATCCACTCCATTCATACAAACTGTTTTATGAGTATTTTGATATGCTTGTTGCAAATCTGGTCCCACAATGCATCAGAATGTTTTTATGACAATTGTTGTCATGGGACATATCAACATACATGTACCTTAGTCATTGTCATTGGATAAAACATTCCATGCAGTATATAAGATGCATTAAAATTAGTAAACCAATACCTATATACGCACAACCTGATTTTTCTTACAAAACTACAATTTTAGTACTAATTTAAGAATGCCAGATATAGATTCATGGCTTGAAGTAAGATGGCGACTAAAAATAAAATATTGCCTTTTTAGTACAAAAGATATACATGTGGTTTATACTTTTATTTACAGGGAAAGCATGTCAACCTCTTTCCCCTTAATTTAACCCTGAATCAACCTTTTTCTTTTTTCTTTTTGAAAAAAAATAAAAAGACAAATAGTATATATGCGTGGTACATCTATAATTTTATCAACAATAAGTATTTTCTATTCTATTGACTATTAGTTGTGTATACGTTTGAGCCTTTTATATACATATATGTACTAATTTACTTTAATAGTAAGTCAAAAAGCTATAGATGTGTTTTATAAATATTCAATTGCAGTTAATACAAAAATAACCTAATATAAAAATAAACAACTTTTAATAGAATTAAACTTTGTTAATGAGTGAAAGAGAGGCTGATGACATCATAGGGATATTCAAACTCATTGGTCGATGACAAACTGATATCGCTGAAAGTGTATTCCGGTACAAAACTTAGTAGCCATTTTTAATTCAAATTGTTAACATTTCATAACAATAATCATTCTATCTGTCTGTTAAACAAACATCTTAAAACAAAGGCGCCACCAAAATAAAACGTTATTTGAATAAATTATTTGACCATCACTGTAATGCACCATGTATTAATAATTCCTTACAAATTGAGCGTATTATTCTACAACAACTTGAGGAAACCAGAGATTTTACTTTTATACCCTCATCTTTTCTAGGATCATATAGAAAATATTATCGTCATTAAAAATCTCAATCTGGTTTATCAATATGTAAACACGACATTCCTACTTTTATCCCCTCTAAACATTTTTTTAAAAATTGCGACAATATAACTGAAATTTCAGAATAGGAAACTATTCCAGTTAAAAATAAATATTTGGGAAAAAAATCCACTTTTTAGTTTTTTTTCTAAATTAAACAATTGGAACCAGCCAAAGTATTATTGTATGTCAACGTTTGTTTAAAAGATAATATAAACAAAGTTAAAACAAAATCTGCACGGACAGTATCATACTGCCCATACCATAAATAAATATACCATAGAAACTTACGAATGATTTCATTTATATTGTGGTTGACATAAAGGTCAAACATATATAACAAAAATTGAACCTGTTGACTCTTTGATCGAAAAAATTGTCTGAAGATTATACATTTTGTAAGAAGTATGTACCATATTTACCATTATACAAGCCCTTGCCCTAACACACCACGTTGCAAATTTTGACCAATCAATCTTCAATCATTAAGCAAAGAATAAAACTGAATAATTAACTGTAATGTTTTTGGAAAATAAAATGTAAATGGTAACTTTTAACTCTACAAAACTGATGTGAAGAAATCTCTTTTCATTTGTTTACTAATAGACTTCTTAATAATTCTTATTTTGGGCCAAACTATGATTATAATAACTAATTTTAAAGAAGCTGTGTTGATTTTTTTCTTAGACACAAGCAATTTCTTCAGATGGAATAGCATAAATTCATTTAACTCTTAGTTTTCATTAGATAATTCAATAATTCACAAGCATGGTTTCAACAACTCTATTGCACGTCCCCTTTACAAATTATTCTGTTCCCTAGAGCTTATAAAATGATACCTATGGTATACTTGAAATTCTAAAAGAATAACCTCCCTTGACTGAAACAAATGAGATATAATCAAAATTAATATTTTCTTGTGATATGGAGAGTATTTTCTGCAGCAATATCACAGTTTAGGGACTATATGTCCCATGACAACGAGATACCATCTTGGAAATGTGCCCAATCAAAGGCAACGTCGACTTCAAAGTCATAAAAGCATTCATCATTTGCCTGGTCCCGTCAGTGTTGATGCGTTCGACTTCTTTCTTGAACATGTACAGGAGAGGTGGATGGTGATGTTCCAAACAATGATCTGAAACTATAAAATAATAACAATGATGTAAAATGGGTTTTCTGTTATCAAGGAAAATAGTTTTTGGTCTTCTGTACTAAAATCAAATGGAATAGATTGCATTAAATTTTCTACTGTAATATTTCTCAAAATACAATTGAAAAAATTCATAACTGAACATGCCTGAGAAAAGAACAATATTAAATTTTTGAATTGCCTCATTTTTTTTTTAATATTTCACATTTTGGTATGGTTACTGGTTATAAACATTGATGACCTTTTTATATTTATATTTTCTAGAAATTGCTTTTTCTTTATAAATATTAGTTTTTTTAGTTTCAGTTTAATAACCAAACACCACCATTAAACTCATTTTATTCATGATTTCTTGATTGATTCACATTAATTAATTCCATGGGTTTTGGACAAATTTATCTCTTGCAAACTAAATACCTAAAACCTCAAAATCTTTTATGATCAATCTATGATGTTGTGAATAATACTTGTATCGAAATCATTTAAAATGTTTTGATTGCATTGGTCAATGATTCATATATATATATATATTTTGTACTTATTTAATTTTTTAACCAATGTCCAAACACAGTAACATATTAGAAACAAGTAGCTGCGAGCTACTGCTCACTGATATTACCCCCGCCGCAAGTGGATAATATTAATAGTGTAAAAATATGCAAGTGTTCAGTAAACAGGAAGTTGTCAAGTGATGAATCTGAAAATGCATCACACGGTATAGCTGACTTATATAAATTCTGAAACCAAATTTCAGAAATCCTTGTATTGTAGTTCTTGAGAAAAATGTGATGAAAATTTTCAACTTGGCTATCATATGTAAAATCATACAAGTGTTCGGTAAACAGGAAGTTGTCAAGTGATCAATCTGAAAACGCATCACACGGTATAGCTGACTTATATAAATCCTGAAACCAAATTTCAGAAATCTTGTATTGTAGTTCCTGAGAAAAATGCGACGAAAAATATTCATGGGACGGACGGACAGACAGACGGACGGACTGACAGACAGAGGTAATACAGTATACCCCCCCCCCCCCCCCTTTTTTAAAGCGGAGGTATAATTAAGGAATTAAAGTTATATAATCATTTGCACGAAATCAACAACATATACATAAAAGCTAACATTTAAAATTATCTGGACAATGCACATGCAACTTACAAATGGAACTGGTGGAAAATCTATTTATACATTTACATGTTTACTCATTTACATGTTTACTCAATTACATGTATACTTGCCTCACAACAGCAAATTGAATTTGATTATGAATACCAAAATATGCAACCGCAAATGACAAAGGTGTTCCCATATAAATCTTTGTTGGATACTTTATTTCACAAAACAGAAGATATGGATGGAAGGGTATATTGGAAGTATGTCAATGCATCATTTATCTTTTAATAATAACCTATACAGGCATATTTTTAAAATTAAAATTTGACAGATGTATGCCCATAGCAGTGGCGGATCCAGGGGGAGGGTTCTGGGGGTTGGAACCCCCCATTTTTTTATGACGATCAATGCATTTGAATGGGGACATATAGTTGGACACCCACCCCCCCTTTTGTCAAGGGTTGGGAACCCCCCTTTTTAAAATGGCTGGATCCACCCCTGCATTGCATTAATTCTCAATTTTTCAATTAATCAAAATTCTAAGAATGTAAGGTAAATAAAACAAGAGGCTCTCAAGAGCCTGAATCGCTCACCTGAATTTTTTTGGTTTAATCTCTCATCAATGATTATTTTGGCTTTTCAATTTATTTAAATGTTCTTTGAATCGTTTTATTTTCTTCAAAAGCAAAAAAAAATTATTTTCTCCTATGTTCTATTTTAGCCATAGGAGCTATGTTTCTTAACATACAAGGAAATGAAATAAAAAATTTATACTAGATACTCTGAAACTCATTTAGCCTAAGTTTGGTTGAAATTGATACAGCAGTTTCAAAGGAGAAGATTTTTTAAAGTAAGTCAACGACTCAACATGATGAACAAATTGTGAAAAAAGTCTTTAAAGGGCAATAACTCCTTAAGAGGTCAATTGACAATTTTGGTCAAATTGACTTATTTGTAGATCTTACTTTGCTTAACATTTTTGCTATAAACAGTATTTCTGTATCTATAATAATATTCAAGATAATGACCAAAAACTGCAAAATTTCCTTAAAATTACCAATTAAGTGGCAGCAACCCAACAATGGGTTGTTTGATTCATCTGAAAATTTCAGGGCTGATTGATATTGACCTAATGAACATTTTTATCCCATCTCAGATTTGCTCTAAATGCTTTCATTTTTGAGATATAAGCCAAAAACTGCATTTGACCCCTATGTTCTGTTTTAAGTAACGGTGGCCATGTTATTTGATGGATCAAAAATCGAAGCACACACTTTGTGCAGGATAATGTAAGCAACAATCATGCTAAGTTTCATCCAAATCCATTCAGTAGTTTCAGAGGAGAAGATTTTTTAAATTTAGCAAATATGATGAACAAATTGTGAAAAATTGTCAATTAAAGGACAATAGCCCCTTAAGGGGTCAGTTGACAATTTTGGTCATATTAACTTATTTGTAGATCTTACTTTGCTGATCATTTTTGCTGTTTACAGTTTATCTTTATCTATAATAATATTCAAGATAATGACCAAAAACTGCAAAATTTCCTTGAAATTAACAATTAAGTGGCAGCAACCCAACAATGGTTTGTTTGATTCATCTGAAAATTTCTGGGCCTATAGATCTTGACCTAATGAACATTTTTACCCCTTGTCAGATTTGCTCTAAATGCTTTGGTTTTTGAGATATAAGCCAAAAACTGCATTTGACCCCTATGTTCTATTTTAAGTAACGGCGGCCATGTTTTTTGACAGATCAAAAATCGAAGCACACACTTTGTGCAGGATAATCTAAGGAACAATCATGCTAAGTTTCATCCAAATCCGTTCAGTAGTTTCAGAGGAGAAGATTTTTTAAAGTTAGCAAATATGATGAACAAATTGTGAAAAATTGTCATTAAAGGACAATAACCCCTTAAGGGGTCAATTGACAATTTTGGTCATATTAACTTATTTGTAGATCTTACTTTGCTGATCATTTTTGCTGTTTACAGTTTATCTTTATCTATAATAATATTCAAGATAATGACCAAAAACTGCCAAATTTCCTTAAAATTACAAATTAAGTGGCAGCAACCCAACAATGGTTTGTTTGATTCATCTGAAAATTTCAGGGCTGATAGATCTTGAGCTAATGAACATGTTTACCCCCTGTCAGATTTGCTCTAAATGCTTTGGTTTTTGAGATATAAGCCAAAAACTGCATTTGACCCCTATGTTCTATTTTAAGTAACGGCGGCCATGTTTTTTGACGGATCAAAAATCGAAGCGCACACATTGTGCAGGATACTCTAAGGAACAATCATATTAAGTTTCATCCAAATCCATTCAGTAGTTTCAGAGGAGAAGATGTTTGAAAAATTGTTAACGACGACAGACGACGACGACGACGACGACGGACGCCAAGTGATAAGAAAAGCTCACATGGCCTTTTAGGCCAGGTGAGCTAACAAATGTAGTTGAAAAAATACAAATGTTCGTTTGATTGATTATGTTCAGGCCTTGCAGTCATAAAACTTTGTAGCACGATTTTTGTACTCAGACTCAAGAATCAACCAATTAAAATACTGGATTTTGTGTTTTCGAGCATGATTTTTGTGCTCTGAGCACTGAGCAAAGCTTTATGCCTTCAAAGCCAGGTTTTTTCTCCTATTTCATATTACATTATTATATTCATATTACAGATGTAATAAACTAGCTAGATAAAAAAAAAATCTTACTGTTTTAAGATTTATACACGAAAGTAAATATATTTTTTTTTTCCAATTTCAATCATTTTTCTTTCTTATTTTGTATTACTAATGAACATTTTCTTGTTTGATGTTGGGAACTTGGGACTAATACAACATAATGCTGAAGATCTTACTGCTTTTAAGAAAAAACAGGATGCTGAGTCGTCTTTTTGTTTATAAACATAAGTTCTAATTTGTTAACATGCAATATCTGGCATTGTTTTATTTCGAATGCATGTTTTTTTTTTAACCATATAGTTTATTTTACATTACATTAAAAGCATTGAGAATTCAAACTACTACAAGATTTTAATGAGGGTGCATGAAGGCTACATCAAAAATTCTATTATCTATTATTATCATCCTGTTGTGAGTGGTTTACAACTTTATAAAAAATAGGCAACCATTCAATATATATTAAAAATACAGAATTTTAGTGAATTTACATAAATATAGAGATAATAAGCAAATAAATTACATCATACATGTATATGCAAAAATAAATAGAGATCATAATTGAAAAAGTGGGAGAATGTTCTACACATATGACAAGAAACAACACTAATCTTTCTACCTAGAATTCCAAGTCAGGGAGATTTAATTTTTCCACCAGTCCAGTGAAGCTACAAGCAACATAAATGATTACTGTTTGCAACTTGCATTCTAAATAATTAAGCCTCCCTGACAATCTATTCTATAGAGGCCTTGTCAGGGTTTTATAATTTTTCAAGCTTCATTTTGAGTTTACATCACTACATGTTTTTGGTTGGAAAATGTCAATTGTTTCATCCATAGCTACTTCACACTAGGATTGTTTTGTATAATCATGATAGAGCCTTTTAACAAATGTATCAAATAAATGGTGTATCAGTCGACAAAAAGTGGATTCAATATTTGAAACATTAAATGATTTAATCATTTATCTTTAGAACACTAGAACTTTTCAATTTTGTTTACATTTTTATAACATCCCTGAATTTCTTAATCACAGCAATTTTTTTATTCATTTTCAAATAACAGTAATAAATTCGCTTCAATGAATGATGTGCAAACATAATTTTTAGAAAAGAACTCATTATAACAAAATTGCTTCTATTAAAGAGTTATTAAAATAAAATACTAAAGGGAGAGAACTTATGTTTTAGATATGACCATTAAAGTTTGAAATGGTATCAAACAACATTAGACACATAAACCAGTCCTGGACTCATCAAAATCTGTCTGGACTCACCATTTTGAAAACAAGTGAGTCTACAGATGCATCAAGATTGAAATATTTTGTATAAACTGAACACAGTTAAACACAAATATCATCATTTTATAGCAAAAGTTTAAAAGTGATCTGAATTTAATGTCATTTCATTGCTCTGTTAGGAAATGGAGACTAAAATATTACATTATATTGCAATAAAATATTTTCTTCATTCTGTTGGAGTCATCGTGGCTAAAAATCATGAGTCCCTGGACTCGCCTTCAAAAATCCTTATCGAGAACCCTGATAAACTATGATAGATGAAAATATCAACTTTGCCTGACATGCTTCTTCCTTTCCAAAAATTTCTAAACATAATTTATTTGTATTTATTTTCTATTTCTGGTGAGACTAAGCTTTATGACCTTTGACACCATAGCTATGTTTAATCCATTGAAAGCATCTGTATAAAGTCAGGAAAGCAACTGTTTATCATCTTTCATTCCTTTGGATATAGCATATTCCAGTTTTAGTGATTGAAATTTACTTTTATTAACTTTTAATATTAACCATATGATAATCTATTTTATATTTGTTTTAAAGCTCTCATTATACCTAAAAAAGTAAATATTTTTCTTATTTGTTTTAAAGCTCTCATTATACCTAAATTTAAGTAAATATTTTTCTATTGGAATACTTACAATTTTCTAATGCCGGATTCTCTTCGTCTTCCAGGGTAAAGCTTTTCGTAAGGTTCTTTGTTGATTGGCCCATATACAGGAAGTTCCTCACCAGTGTATGAATCACTAAAATAGGAAGAAAAAATACTTGTGAAATAGGAAGCGACTTCAAATTCCTAAAAAAAAATCTCTTTGATACCATCACACATCTTTAGTACTTTAAATTCCTTTAAAACTATTTTTGGTACAGTACTATCAACAACATTTAATCTGTTTTTAAATTAGTACTTAATTTTATATTCCATTGATCAAATCATTTTCATTTAATCGTATTTCATTACCTATATAACAGAAAATGTTCTCTCTATACAAATTTGGGCTAAACAATTAAATTTTTATAATGTTTGTCTGTATTTTCTCTTCGATCTTCTTTGCTCTTGATTTTAAGATTTCAGGAAAGCCATGTTTTGTTTAAATAGATGACAAGGTCACTACAGTCAAAATACAAGCATAAGTCATGCAAAGTCTTCAATTGTTATGTTGTGGTTGCACTGAGCATTGATTGAAAGATTAAAGATAGACAAGACCTGAGTCAAGATAATGTCTTCCAGTGACATGACCTCTGGTTATAGTACCTTTTAAACTAAGACCCTAAAAGGTCAAGCCCAATATGGCATACACCTAGCCAGGGGGGGGGGGGGGGGGGGTTCGGATGACCCCCCTGAAAACAAATAAGCAGTCAAAGTCAATGTTGTGTTCGAATTGTGACTGTAAAAGTCGAGAGTGTGAGTCCAACGAACCCCCCTTTGGAAATTCCTGGCTACAGGCCTGTATGGTCTCTAGTAAAAAGTTAGCCTCACTTTCATATCACATACATGTATATAGATATTCTCTGCAATATTACACAATGAATGTGAGCCATTTGTCCAACTATCATCATGAGATATCCATAGATATGTGAAGAAATTGGGTTTCAGTCAGATATCCATATATAGATATGTGAGGAAATCCGGTTTCATTCATTTTTCATGCAATTACAAAGTTCTGACAATTTGAATAAATTTTTAACACAAAGAATAATTGTATGTGTGCAAAATATTTCTGAATTTATTTATTCTAATTTTGTACTCAGAATCGTCATTATATAAAGAGAGAAATAGATTCTACCACTTCACCCCATTCATTTTTTAACATATACTTATTTATCAAGGGAACCGTATTTTGAGGTTTCATTACTTAAAGCAGAGGAATTATGTAACTACAAATTTGTTAATTGTAGATTATTTACATTTTCAACGAAAATTAGTATTTCAACTATTGAATATAAGGGCTCATTATAAATGCCATAATTTTTAAAAACTAAACCAAGTGTCAAAACAGGTAAGAATATGATGTACAGGGGTAACCTGTCATTCAAACCTGTGAACCAAATCTTAAATTCTTACACATTATTTTTAATTGGAAATTCTTTCAAAAGTATTTGTTTATGTATATATTGAAATACCTCATATTCCCAAAAAAATATTTAAGATTTTACTTCAATCCTCTGTAATGTTTTCCTAGCTACTGTGGATTCATTTATTTTCATGGGTACCAATTTTCGTGGATAGAGGAAAAATTACATGTTCGTTGATATTTAATTTCGTGGTTTGGGAAAACTCTGCATACACACCTATAGAAAATATGCAGTTCGTTGAACATTTAATTTCGTGGTTCCCCTGTACCCACAAAATCCACACAAATTGGTATCCAACAAATAATAATGTATCCATAGTATCAGTCTTTAACTGAAAACCACAATTTTGTCACTTCTGATGGCTGAATAGATTTTTTGAAACTTACTTTGACTTTGTGTCATCAGCACTATCCCCATCTGATGCAAAACTGGTCAATAACTGGTTAGCAGGTCTAATAGAGAGAAAATACAAGCAAAGACTGGTTAGCAAAATCTAATAGAAAGAAAATATAAGCACAACTTTGTACAGAATCTACTGCATGTTTAAGGACACTACAACACTGGACTTTCATGTAAAAGTAGCATGCTTGATTTTAAAAGCAGAAAAGCATTCTGGGTAAAACTGTCATGCTTTATATCTAAGATTAGCATTCATATAATTGTCAGTTCTTACACTTGACATACCCTTTTTTCTTTGTGCTTTGTCTCCTGGATGTTGAATTGTAACAATGGCTTTTTAAAAAGTTTAGAAGTTTTAAAAAAAACTTACTTAAATCTTATACAGCATTAAATTTATAAATGGTTAATGTATCTGGAATGTTAAAATTCATCCCGACCTCTGGTTCCATAATACATGTATTGAAAATCCATGATTATTTAGTTATAAGCTAAAAATGGTTGTACATGTTAGAAATATTGCAATAGGTATTGAAGAATTATATTATCTTTCCATAGATTTTAATGTGTAGTTCTTATTTCTTCAATGGCTTTAATTATGATACAATATTCACATACTTGATTATATTTGATCACAATACAAAATTGATACATGTACCAGAATTGGATAATATTTAGTAATTTCAAGCAAAACAATAATATCAAGCCTAGTCAGGCTAAGTAAACACAACATACAAATTTCTTTATGCACAAATTTGAATACAAGGTTCTCACAAAGGGGAGATTATTAGTCCTGGACTAATCAAAATCTGTTTTGACTGATCATTTTCAAAACTTGTGATTCCAAAGATGTATCAAGGCTTTAATATATTGTGGATCAATTGAGCACAAATTTTATCATTTTGTGACAAAAGCTTTAAACTATCAAAAATTTGTTATTTGCTTGCTCTATTTTTTAATTTTTTCTTTTATAAAAACTGAAAAATGATATAGCAATAAAATTTCACCTTCTAACTTTTGGACACACTAAAGCCAAAAATGATGAGTCCCAGGCCTGGACTCACCTTCAAAATTCCTAAGTGAGAACCCTGTTGAATAGATCTATTTCTATGTAGCTGACATTACTCTTCCCTAGTTAGCAATCAACATACATGAACATCATAAATAAGCATTTCTGAATCTTAAAAAATATTTACAACTATTAAGGCTAATCACTTACTTTGGTTTATAATCAGCTAATTCTTCCTCTACGGCTATAAGTTTTGTTTTAAGTTCATTTCTCTCCAATAAAACAGTTCGTAATTCATTTAATGTAAATCGAGGACGGTTTGGATCTTTTAAGTCAATCACCATTTTGCCAACCATACTAAGTTTTTGTTGTAATTTTTCAAAACTTTCGTCGGTAGGTTCATCATTTGGAATGAAATTGTCTACGGAATGTTCAATAATATCTTCATGTAAGTTCTTTTGATGTGGCTCTTCATCTACTTCCTATAGAAATAGTATCAAAAAATACTTTTGAAATATGCAATAAATTCTACCTAAATAAGTTTCTTGCCTTTGTAAGTCTAGTATATTTTTTAATTTCAATTCATTTATACATTTAGTAGTTTAGTGTGACTTGCGTACATTTTCACTGAACTAGTACATTTTGTTGAGACGCCCAACTGAAGCCTTCCTCTTGGTGGGATTTTCCCACTGTGTTGTAACAAACTGCTTTGTAAAATTAAGATTTAATTGGTTGATTATTATTTATTTGCTTAATGTTGATCATGGCCAAATTCACTACAGGTACATATATAAAATTTGTTAACACATTACATTTGGCCTGTATGTAATTTTGAAAGTGTTGAAATTTAAATGGTAAAATATTAGCATGTACAAAAGGAAACTATTAAACATGACAATGCAAAACTTTCAAAGCTATGGACTATATGACTGAGGGGGGCAGTGTAAAAAATATGAGAAATGAGATGTGCCAAAGCTGATACATTTTGCCCATCTCAAGGGCGGATCCAGCTATTAAACAAGAATGTGTCCAAAGTACATGGATGCCCCACTCAATCATTTTTCATGTTCCATGGACCGTGAAATTGGGGTAAAAATCTAATTTGGCATTAAAATTAAAAAGATTATGCTATAAGCAACAAGTGTACTAAGTTTCAAGTTGATAGGACTTCAGCTTCATCAAAAACTAACTTGACCAAAAACTTTAACCTGAAGCGGGACGAATGAACGGACAAACGGAGCCATAGACACCACTAATTCTTGGATTTTTTTCCTTAAAGTGACTTAGTAATACACTTTTTACAAAAGAGTTCCCAAGAAAGAGCATATCTATTTAGAGTAACCACCCTAGTTACAATGCTCTACATGTATATACTCACAACTTCTCTCAGTGGGTTGGGCTTTTCCTGAGTGGGCGTGTCTACTCGATCTTCTTCCTGAGACTCTTGATCTCTCATTATTTCCTGGATCTGATGAATTTGTTGTTCTTTATCTACAAGCTGAGCCTCTAACTCACTCTTTTCTTCTAACAAAGTTCTAGATTGTTTTTTATGTGTTGTGTTTTTCTTACGAAGTTCTGTATTTACTTTCACAACTTGTTCTAATTGTGTCTGTAGCTTAAATGTAGAATAATATTTTGATATATTAAACCTGTGTTTAAAGATATCTTGCTTAGTTATTTTACTCTTCATATAGCACAATAATGTAGTATTAGATCCAGTTAGAAAAGATGTCAGGTTTTGATTGAATGGTCACAATAATCCCTTTACTACATGTAGCTCAACTAATGCAATGTGTGATAGTGAGGTGAGAGGAGAGAGATCTTTTGGATGAGACTCTTGACCAATGAACAGAAAAGCTGCTAGGGTGTAGACTGTTTGAAGTGTACAGTCTATTTTGAATTTTATGTCAATTTTGTAACATCTGCATAATACATGCAGTGTGAAATATTACTAAATTGTGTCTTTTTATAAATGTGAATGCTTGAAATTCTATGTTTACAGCAATATATTCTAACGTATTAAAATATCAAGATGCTTTTATTGACCACTATCTCTAGCTTTTGACAACCATGCATGACAACAAGCATTTGCCAAACGAACATAATTTAAAATTATTGCAATATATTCTTACTGCTTCACAATCTATACTTTTCTGACTCAGGTCTCGTTTTTGTTTCCTTAGATCGTCTCTCTGCTTGTCAACAGTATCTTTTAACTTCATTAGAACTTCAATTTCTTTTTCCTCAGTTTCTGAAAGTACAGCCAGCATTTTTTAATTCCTCTCATTACATTGAAGAAATAATTTCATATCAAATGAAGTTTCAATTCATTCTTAATGATCTTATCTTATTTGACTATCTGCAAGAATAAAACTGAAGACTGAATAAAAATATTGGTGTTATTCTAGTTACCCTACCTGCATATTATAATAATAAATGTCTTTATTGCTTTATTGACACTATTAGCGTTTTTTAATTTAATAAATATTTTTCAAAAACATGTTGTATTTATATGTTAACATTGAACCAGTTGTCCAATTTCAGACATAAATGATGGTTTTTTTTTTCTAACAGCTAAGAAAAATGCTTACAAAAATTTCAAAGGTTATACTGAATTATTAATTCATTTTCATTTGTAATATACATATTTTATTTTCAATCTTGAACATTTTCTAGCAATGATTTGATGTATGTTTGGTCAATTTTTTAAGGAGAAAAGGGGAACAAATTTTTAATGCATTTTCTTCCTATAAATTCTATCCCTGATCACCATGGTAACACATCAAACATTTACTAACGTTTAGTTACAGCAGCTACTTCCTCTTTAACAGCTACAGTCTGGCTTTGTAGATGTTCTTTTAACCTTCGGTTGTCAATTTCTAACCTATTAATAGAATTGTATAGGTCTTTTGTCTCTCTATGCCAGTTTTCTTCTATCTGTTCAAGCTCCTAATAAAAGCAATAGCCATGATATTAATTATGCAAGTTTTGTGGTAATTATCAGAAAGTCTGAAACAAAGATTAAACAACACAGCTGAATGACTATAACATGGATCCATTTAAGGTCACACCACATGTACATTTTTTTTACATTTTGAGTGAAGTTTATCACTCAATTATTGTTCTTTTTCACATTCCAATTGTGTTCAACCAAAAGTGCTATTATCTTGCTTAGCTTTTATTCTACATGTGCTATCTATGCATTGATATATATATGTGCTGTCTGTCTGTATGTTTGTGTTGTGTGTGTGTATCTGATGTTATTACATGTATGTTTTGTTTGTTTTAAATATCAGTCGGTTAAAGAGCTCTTAAAAGCTCATGTTCTTTGTTATTATGTATATACATGTATATGCAACCCGACTTTAAATAAAGATTACTTTTTTTTTTTACTTTACTTTTCTAATACAATGTACAAATGTACATTGTAGTTTGACACATGTTTATGCACTAGACTGTTTAGTTAAATGTAAATAAAATCTGAAACTGAATTCAAATGTATTCACAAATCATGGAACTAATGTAGAACACACATTCAAAGTTTTTTTCCCTCAAACATTTGTCAAATCTATCATCAGTCTGCACCAAAAACTTTTTCAACTACTAGTCCGAAGACCAATATTCTGACATTTTTCTTATTTGGCCAAACAAAGTTTTTGCGAAAACTAACTAGTCCGAATGAAATTTTACTAGTCTGGGGCATCGGACTAGTGGCTAACCGTGCAGACTGTATCATTTGCGTCTTTATATTTCAGTACCCATTTATATCTCAATTATATTTTTTAACGATTATTCTCAATTCTATACTTTATTACCAATTATTTTCTTTTAAGAAGACCATCCTTGGCATCCTGAATAACCATTTACTTATTCTACTTAACTACTCTTATATACGTGTGTCATGCTTATGATATGATTATCATGGTTATGCTTATTTAAATTGCATGTACATGTATCTCAATGTTTTCATCTGATCATAATTTCTGTGTATTTTAATTAATGTGCTGTTTGCATGGTCAGGCCAAAAAAAAATTAATGTCTGTTTAAGGTTACATCATAAAAATAAATAGGGTAGGTAGGTTGATATTTCCATTTTATTTTCTGCAGTCTGTCTTGCCGTGGTCCAAGTTATCCATGGGCCGAGTTTACCTGTATTTTTGTAATGATTGGAATATTTCCCTTTGTTATTGATTGGAAAAAATGGTGGCAAAATGTTTATTTCATCAAACTAGTTGCAAATTTCCTTAAAACAGCTACATGTATCATATTCATTATTATGAACATTGGGATGTATCAGGCAACACTGTCTTCACTTTAAACACGAGTTCAGTTTTTTTTCACTTCACGACAAAAATTAAATGGCTAAGGGTTGGCGCTCAAATTAGGGTTGGTCGGGTAACTGTAAACATACATATTTTTGGGGGCCTCATTGGATGTCATGCATCTGCACACTTTTTTAACTGTCATGCTCAGTAGTCTTTGAGATTTTTTTTTTTACCTGAGACTTCTTATAGATGCGCATGCTGTTTTATTGTTTCATTAATCATGATCATGACTTTTTTCATGTTTATTCTATTAACACTATATTATTTCATGTATTTAGCGGTTTAGTATTTACACAATATTAATTAATAATTCTATCAATAGAATTACTGTGTTTGCTTTAAAATATTGAATTCATAACTGTAAATTTGCAATTGATCAATAGTCAATACACTGCATATTAATTTTATCATAATTATTGATTCTTATCTTAATCATGCTAATACTGGCATTAAAATGCTTGTACTATTATGATCATGACAATATATTTCTAAAATTAGTGCAATCAACAAAGAACATTCTTTTATCATAATGTCCTGATTTTGGGATTAACAGATAATATGACAAGTAAGAAACATGCAAAAGAAAAGACATAAAACATTGTACAAACATAATAACAAACATTAACCTCTTCATATTTCATTCTTTCTTGTGCCTTTTCGTTTTTTTCAGATTCCAATTTTTGAATTGTTGTCCTGAGTTCCGTTATTTCTGTATTCTCACGTTCGTATCTAGCTGCTAATGATTCTAAATTTTCTAATGCTTTGATCACTTTTGGCATCAAATCTGTTACTGCTTCGACACCGAATGTTTCTATCATTCTTTCGAATTCTTTGCCAATTGACGCGGCTTGGTCGTACACGTCAACGACTGAAATGGCATCATCAGCCTCTTCTGCCATTACTTCTCTGTCAGATATAAATGTATCCATGGTAGATATTTGATTTTAGTCATGTTTTCCCAAATATACTTTGACCATCTTCCTTATCGAGCACCTGACCCATCCCATTAGCGAGTGTTTTGTGACGTTGTTCATTAATTCATTTATTAAAACGCCTTCGTGACCTTACACATTGATAAATAAACATTGATGCGGGATAGAAAAATAAATAAAAATGATTCCTTATATTTTTTATTTATGAATCACGTCGTCTTCCATTGTAAGATTAATAAGTATGCTTATTAATTTTTCAACGAAACAACGTTTTATGTATTTGTTTTATTGTTAATTTACTGCAGAAAAGTGTAACTTATAACCGAAATTCTACTATTTAATAACGGATCACAACCCCCTTAAAACCTAAATCGGAAAAGTGTATCGGAAGAAGCTTTTATGACAATCTACTATATATACAACACGGAGATTACGTCCAAATTCAAGGGACTGCATTATCTATATTCATTTAAGAGGACAAAAAGAAAGCTCTTGCGAAGATTTGCTGGAAGGGTTTATAGATAGATATTCAACTAAATTTCCTGTTTTACACTCAGTGAATAAACCGGCTCGACTTCATAAAGACATTTGTACAGACTTAAAGCTATGTTCTCTTTTCCCAAGGAAAAACTGTGAAAAGTGTACCCAATACTGAGTTATGAATACAAGAATAACAGTTACAAATCATTTATAAATTAAGGAACCCTTTTGAGCACGCTCACATATCCCACGGCTCACATCATTGTCACTGGACAAACAAAATACTACCATAATTCCTAAGTGCAAAGACTCACAACGGTCTACAAAAGTCAACTGATAGAAAATTTCTTGTAGATATGCACATTAACATATTATGTCCTCTTTGTATTGGTCAAAATCTTTTTGTGCATACTATTGATTTTGATTGATTGTTGGTTGCTTAACGTCCAGTGGCAAATATTTCATGCATATTCAGGACGAGAACAGGTTAATAAAAAATACAATAGGTAGGTAGTTGTAATAGAGGCCATCTAGGATGATGGTCGGGGAAATTGGGACTGCCACTGGAAAATGAGGGTATATTGGATAGGGACAGACATTTTGCCTTGCAACAGGCCACCTACGGACCCCTCAAAGAGTTGTCGCAAGGGTTCTTAACGTGGAAAGAGCGTGGAACGCTCTTTACACGAGGCATCGGATTTAACGTCCCACTTCTGACCGGACGTGACTGCGAACTTGATACATCCCGCACAGCCAAACGGACGCCCCACTTCGGCAAGCGTTTTACTGCCGGTCGGGAGAAGACCAAGTGACCATATTTCTATTCCTCAGTCACCCTTGGTTTTTTTTTTGTGCATACTAAAATGACATACTGATTTAATTTTATAAATTTGTAAATATTACATGTATTTTCCAGTTGATAACTTACTTATTCTTAAAGAAGTACAATAAAGAGGTAGGGCCAATATGCCGAGGATTTTTTTCACAGAAGGGCCAATTTCAAAAAGTACCAACAGAGTAAAATTTCCTATAAAAACCAAAAATAAAAATGCTTTTTGATCAAGATCTCGATTTACATATAGTATGATATGTGTGATCAATAGTTAATTTAACCCTAAAAAAGGATGAAAGTCCAATATCCGGATTTCCGGGTGTTTTTATGTGGACTGTTGAAAAACAGGGAATCCCCCAAGAAGGACATTTCAAACCAAAGAAAAGTTATGCTTTTTATGACTGTTGTTATTCATACTACTTTTTACTTCAAAAATGAAATTGGTTTAGTGTGTCCTTATTACATAAAAACAACTTTTTAAAGCAAAAAATTGTAACATCGATAAATTGTACCAATATAGCTTCTAAATAAGTGTCATAATGATAAGAATCGCCGTAGTTCCACCAGTAGAGCACAGAACTACTAATAAATGACGGTTTTGAAGAAAGGGTTCGAACCTCGCTCAGAACTTTTGCATTTTTTTGTGTTGTTATATTAAATTTTAAAGTTTCTATCATATTTTTTCGGTTGTTTGCTTGATTCATAGAGTCATTTTGGTTCATTTTGACTATTAAGTTTGTGTACTAGTAAATAATTTTACGTGTATCAAAGAAAATACAATGTATCGCTTATTGTGTGCAATCCTATGACTGTCCATACTCTTGAATTACTTTCTATTCATGTGTTTACGTTATTACATATATCCAAGGGACAACTGCCGTCAAACTGATGTAGGTGCCTGTACATAACCAATAACACGAGAATTAATTCTATAGAAATTAAGCCTACATATTGCGGGTGTAATATACACATAACTTAAAATAAGGCCATTGTATACAATTTTCATAACAACAAAACACATTTCGTCGAAACCTCTTTTGAACATGGTATTATATGTAACAAATGCAGTCAACAACAATTTTGTCGCCAAATCACAAACTGTAAAGATACTAGTACTGAAATTTTTAACACCGTCTATACACGGGTACATAACTCATCAGAAAAATAAAACAACATAACAGAACAAATCAATTACACTACAAATCGTGATTGTAGGTAAAACATCAAGAAGCTGTTGCATCTGTATCACAACGAAGGGACGATTTGTTAAAATTACAGAAAAGGCAATACAACATGAAGTAGTAACACAGGGTGATCTATGACCAACTGATGTAAGATGTTCTCCGGTTAAAATATATACATGTACATGTATTTTCTTGTCTAATCTTATAGACGATAAAACCTTAAAAGACCAGGACAAATACTGTGTAACAGATATACATATTCAGAATGAGAAAATCACGATAGACCACTTTCGAGTTCATCCGTCACCGGAAAAAACTCGTCAATTATACGCGCCTTTATCACCGTCATTTGTGCGTTTAGGGGCGTCGTCACTTCCGTTCCAATGTTGAGCGAGTGGTTGGAAAACTATAATTCTATATTGTACGAATTATTCGACAAATTGAATTCTCAAAATTGACAATCAACACTGCTGTCATTAGGGAATTGTCAGTAAGTACCTACAGAGCAACCATTATTTCTAGTTTATCCTGCACAAAGACGATCACTAAGACGCTTGATGAACGTAAATAGTGCAGGGATACAGGCGACCCCCTATTTCTGGTAAATGACGTCATAAAGGTGTGCATAATTGACGAGTTTTTGCCGGTGACGGATGAACTCGAAAGTAGTTCGATATTATTTGGCTCCTTGAGAAGTTACATGGTATGGCACCTTGCATAAAGGATGTTAATAATAAAATAAAATCAATATTAAAAATCAATAGTCATGGCCTTGTTTTTGTAGGAATACCTGTTCAAGGTATGAAAATAAATGATGTGACGTATTTTTATGTACTATAAATAGCTTCTATCGGGCTATTTAAAACATGATTTACCTATCTTATCGAATGAAACAAATTGCCGACAAATTGTCCCTACCTCTTTGATAGGACAGTAAAGCATACCTATCAAGGACCAAACTAAAAAACCATACAAAGTTTCATAAAACTCTGTCAAATTTGTTATGTGTTTCAGAAGAGTTGCTTTGACAAACTGTTGCAGTAGTATATTTAGGCCAAATTAAAAGTTCAAACGGGCATAAATCCTAGAAAAAAAATCAATAGTACTTCAGTGAGTCTTCAGTCCTGTCGATATACACTTCTACCGTGATAGTATGTCCTTAATATATACATAGTTTCATGAAATTCTAGTATGTGGTGCAGAAGTCATGATAATTATTCTAAATTTATAAGTTTAAAGGAGCGTATATAACATGCACATCTACATAGTATGACCTTATATCAACTTCAACGTTTCACGAAATTCTGTTGTGTGGTTTCAGAGGAGTAATTGCGATGACTGGCAAAGTGTTGTAGCAGTATATTTTGGCCAAAATTCTAAGTTCATATGGTATAACTTCTAGAAAAAATTTATTGAATCCTAATTTCCTGTCGATATGCACATACATCGTCCCATGTGTTAAAGGCTGGGCACATGTTCCACATGGGTATATGGTCAGATTCGGAAAAAAATGGTTGCTTATATAGGGAATCATTGAAGCGTGACTGGAGCGAGCCCCCTCTTAGGTCAGTCAGTGGGCCCCCGGTCACTTATGAAAATTTCTGGATCTGTTACTTACTTAAGGTGGTATGGGTGTCTTTCGCCATCTTGGATTGTAAAAAACAGAGAATCTAAGGTCCATATTTCCTATCAAGTTAGAAAAATTATATGCAGGAATGCAGATATTTAATGTGAATTTTCATTTAAAAGAACCAATTTATAAGAATACAACTTAGAAATATTAATATTTTTACAAGTGTAGATTATTTTTGGTTGTTTTTGAATATTTTAAAATTGGTAATTTAAGGGGAGGTAACTCTAAAACAGTGCATTTTCCGAAGGACTCTACATGAAATTTTCCTATTTTGTCTTTTAGCCGGAAAAAACGTACGGTGACCCTATCTTTTCTTTTGATATTCTCAAAGCATTGTCTGAAAGCAATCTTTTTCTAATTTATTTTACAATTCTATCATTTTGTTTAGTTTCTATTCACAAAATGTTGTTTATTCCTGTATAGTCCATACAAAATTTGTCATTTTGTCACAATTTTGAGAAAATGCGCGGTGACCTATCTGTATCTGTATCTGTATCTGTATGGTTACGTCGTAGCTACCAATTCTGGCTTTAATACAACGGGGTGAAGGCGCCGTCGATTTACTGACGTCTCGTGAGAGCAGATTTAAAGCTCTCAACGCTCGTTTCGCGCACAATAGTGTCCTCAAGATGGTTCCAGTTAATAACTGTGGACACAAAGAATGAGTTGGAGTATTGCTGAGTTTTACTGGTGGGAATGTCAAAGCACCTAGTATTGTTCCTCACTTGTTTTCCCACTATGTTTGTTGCCTGGTAATTTTCAAACTTTTTCGCTGTGATGGTTCGTCTTGGTCTGGCTGGTTTTAAAAAGTCGTCTGGATCGATAGCAGGTACCAATCCCTCAACCACCTTGTACAAAAATATAAGTTTTTGGCTAGTGCGTCTGGCTTTTAGTTCTTGAAGTTCCAGTTTGGCGAGCATGTCTGTTACGCAGCCATCTTCTCTGGTTTTGTAGTCGCCTGTTATAAAGCGTGCTGCTTGTCGTTGTATACGCTCCAGTTTGTTTGCGTCTATTATACTGTAGGGGTCCCATACTGTTGCCGCATATTCCATTGTTGATCTAACTAAGGCAATGTAAGCCGTTTTCTTACATTCCTGTGGGCAGTATCTTAAATTCCTTCTGAGGAAGCCAAGGGTTGAACTTGCCTTTTTTGCAACATTTGTTATGTGTGTGCTCCACTTCAGGTCTTCTGATATCTGCACTCCTAGGTATGGGTTGTTTTGAACTTGTTGGAGTATCTGGCCGTTGAGTGAGTAGAATCTCTGGCTTTTGTTTTTGATGCTCAGGATGTAGCATTTTTTAGCGTTAAATCGCATACCCCATTTATTTGCCCAATCTTCTAGGTTTGCTAGGTCTTCTTGCAGCAGTTTGTGGTCTTTTTCTGTTTTGATGGTTCTATACAGTAGGCAGTCATCGGCGAACAGCCGTACTGATGACTTGACAGTGTCTGGGAGGTCATTTATGTGACATAAGAAGAGTAATGGTCCAAGTACTGTTCCCTGTGGAACTCCAGAGTCCACTTTTACTTCTTCAGATTGTTCCCCCTCTACTACAACTTTCATCTTCCTCTGTGTAAGAAACATATTTAGCCAGTTGTTAAGTGGTCCTCGGATTCCATATTCTTCCATTTTTGATAATAGCTTGTTATGTGGCACAGTGTCAAAAGCTTTGGAAAAATCAAGGATTGCAATGTCAGTTTGTAGTCCGGCGTCAAATGCTTTCATGAAGTCTTGCAAGGTGACTAACAGTTGTGTTTCGCATGAATAGCCGGATCTAAATCCATGATTAAGTGATGTTAGGACTCTGTGTTTATCAAGGTGTTTTAGAATATGCTTGCATATGATGTGTTCTAGTAGTTTGCAAGGTACAGATGTTAATGAGACTGGTCTATAATTTTCTGCGGCGTGTTTGTCTCCCTTTTTGAATACGCACGAGATGTTTGCGTTGAGCCAGTCTTCGGGTAGTAATCCAGTGTCTATTGATGTTTGGAAGATGGCAGTTAGTCCTGGTGCTATTTCTGATGCACATTCTTTTAGTATTCTGTTTGGTATACCATCTGGTCCAGATGCTTTTGATGGGTTTACATCTTTAAGTAGTTTTTCAAGACCTTTAGTTGTTATAATAAGTTGTGGTATTGATTCCTTGATGTATTTTGTTGTTTTAGGTATTGATGTTGATTTGTCAATTGTGAATACCGATCTAAATTGTTGAATTAGTATTTCAGCCTTCCCTTTGCTGTCACTGACTAGCTTCCCTTTGTTTTTTAACGGTGATACTCCGATGTTATCTGTTTTTCTGGATTTGATATACTTCCAGAATGGCTTTGAGTTGTTTGTTTCTAGGCCTTTGATGATGGTATCGTTTATGTATGAGTATTCTGCTTTTCTGATTTGCCGTTTTACTTCCTTTTGAAAATGTCTGTAGTTTGTCCACTTTTTAGATTTTTTAGCTTGGTGGTATAGCCGTTGTTTCTTTTTGAATAGTTTCCTAATTTTGTGGTTTATCCAGGGTAAGTTATTTTTGGAGCGGATTTCTTTAGATGGGATATGTTTGTCCATGCTTTTAAACAGCTCTTTCTTGAAGGTGTCGCTCATCTCTTGTGCGTTTATTTCGCGGTCCTGCATTTGTCGGATTTTTGTTGATGTTTTTGTTATTTCCTCTTTAATGCTGTTCCAGTTTGCCTTAGAGTAAATATAGCACTTCCTGGGCTTGCTACGCTGGTAGTACGGTTTGGTGTCACAGTCTGTAACTATCATTTCGTGGTCTGATATACCAGGTGTGTTTTTTGATGTTTTGACAAGTGATGGGTTTGTAGTTAGTACTATATCAAGGAGGTTGTCTTCTCTTGTTGGTTCTTCATGGATTTGAGTAAGATGGAAGGATGCTGTTATTTCCATGAGTCTAGTTTGTATCTCCTTGTCACTTGAGTTGTTCGGGACTGACATTGATTCCCAGTTTATATCTGGACAGTTAAAATCTCCAGTTAGCATGATGTTGGTGTTTGTATTTGACATCATTTGTAATGATTTCTCTAGTTCGTCTAGGCATTTCATGTTTCTATGTGGCATGTAGAATGACCCAATTAGCAGTTCTTTTTTGCCTTTAAGGTGTATTTTTACCCACTCTATCTCACAATTGGTGACAAGACTGGACTGTTCAACCGATATGATGTCCTTGTGGACCAAGATGAAGACTCCCCCACCAAGTGTTCCCCTGTCGTTTCTGTATGCGTTGTAGTCATCTGGAAATACTTCGCTTGATTTGATAGCGTCTTTGGTGCTGGTTTTCCCTGGTTTTTCTCCTTTTAGCCAGGATTCTGTTCCACAGATGATGTCGGGTTTGATGTAATTTATGGCTGCTTTAAATTCTGAGGTCTTGTCTTTTATGCTTCGACAGTTGACAGTTAATACTCTCAGGTTTCTTTTGGTGTTCAAGTTAAATACATTATTGCTTTGTGTTCTACTTTTGTTGCTATAATTTTTGGAATTATTTGTTGTTGAGGATTGTGTTTGTAGTCTTGGGCTGCTGGTCTTTAGAGGGCTAAATATGCTTGATGACACAGATTCGAATGAGATTTCATGTGTTAATGGTTCGTAGTAGTTTGATGTGTTCATTTCATAGCTGTGGAATGTAAAAGATGAGACATTTATACTTTCACACTTGCAGCAGAGCCATTGTATGTTTGATCTTTGGAGAAGCTCGTAGTCAACTGTACATAGTTCGATACATGATCTATGGTGCCATATGTCACAATCATCGCAACAAACCCCGTCGCACTTCCATGTTACTGGGTGGTCACATAGTCCACATGGGTATATGCTCTGTTGTTTCCCTCTCGGTCCAGGGTTTAGTTCTATATCGCCTCCTAGTATAAGCAATAATAGTGTGAGGTGTTGCTTCACATTTGATGTTGTTGTTAATGTGATTGGTTTCCTGCCTGCTGTTGACATGTTTTTATTTAGTACACAGGTGAGTAGTTGTTGATTTTCCCATGTTTTACTAGTTGTTAGCTTTGTTCCAATGTTGTATAATAAGCTAGTTAGAAATATGATATTTATTATATTCATGGTGTTGTTTAATCTTCTGTTGTTGGTGTTGATAGTAATGATATTTGTGTTTTCCGTCTTGGTATAGCGCGGAAGAGCCCGTGCTGACCAGAGATTTAGAACACTATCTATATATCAACAGTTTTGTCTACAGATGAAGAGTTCCAGTATTAAATGTTTTGGTTGGTCTTGCGTGTGGTGTTCAAGTTTCTGTGTGTATTCAGTCCAGGTATAGCGCGGAAGAGCCCGTCATTTTTATAATATTTTTGAACATGTATCAATAGAAACTACATTTAGACAAAGTATGAACAAATTCTATCATTTTTATTTTAGACTCCCATACCACCTTAAAAAAGTTGTTGTATATCATTCAACAAAATAATTCGCTGGTGTTCAGATAAAGCTTCGAAAAATCTAGCCATGCGCACTACAAAATTTAACGTGGCATCCGGAAAGACTGTCGTTGCATTTGAGCTACGTGTTGTTACCGGCACAAACAGATTTATCCATAATGATTGAAATTTTAAAGACAGTTTTGATATTTGTAGTTGCAACGATATTCTTCGAATCAGCTCATTGTTTATTTGTTAACATAGATGCAAATGCCGAGGAATGTTTCTTCGACAAAGTGACATCAGGAACGAAAATGAGCCTGATGTTCGAGGTTGCAGAAGGTGGCTTTCTTGATATTGACATAAAGGTATTAGAGTCTCATCAATCTGCTCTCCTCAAAAACCCCTAATGTCACTGATTTCGAATTTATTTCATAATATGAGGCATGTGTTATCTGTTTGTGACACTGACAGACAGACAGGTTGGATAATTAATATCCCCATATTGTGACATTCATGTTTATAGACCGAGATTACTTTGCGGTCCAACGGCTGTTTTGCCAAACAAGCTGGGGCCGTGGGACGTCAGAGCTGACATGGTACAATGTCAATGTAGTCTGAGATTGCCATGACGTCCAATGGCTGTTTTGCCAGACAAACTATGGCAAACGATAGTCCGAGATTACTCTGTCTCTGACGTCTGTTTTGCCAGACAAGCTGGGGTCCGTGGGACATCAGAGCTTGTCCCATATCAAAAAGTGGATATTTGCCCACCCAAAATAGATGCGCTGCTTTGTCGCTTCTGGAGCCGACTGAGGGCCTTGGACTTATATAAATCGGGCTTCAGTCCCTTCATTTTTCATTTATCTCTTCATTTATGTAAGTTTCACCTACCTGTCAACCTTTATTTTCTCATAATTAGACAGTTTTAACAGATTTAAACATTTTGACTTTCACTTTCAAATGGACGTCAAGTTACGAGAGAGTTTGTGGCCTCGAGACTCAAATATGAAAATATTTATATTTTTTTACCTCTTTTGTAGAAGATCAATGTTTAACATTTAGAAGCAACCACGTTTTTTTACCTCCTTTTCAGGAGATCGGAAATTAGCATTTAGTTCCAACCACGATAACAATCGGAAGCTCTCAGATATTTAGGTAACTTTTATCGTAAATGAACGAGGTGTAACATTTTGGTCATTTGCACTGTTTTCTCGTGGTCACGTGATAATCTTTGAAAATGAAAGGCAAAATGTTTAAATCGACGGGTCACTGTGAAAACTATCTTATTATGAGAAAATAAAGATTGGCAGGTAGCTATAGGTGGAACTTCCATAAATGAAAAGATAAATGAAAAATTAAGAAATTGAAGATTTATATAATTCCAAGGCCCTCAGTCGGCCCCAGAAGTGACAAAGCAGTGCATCTATTTTGGGTGGGCAAATATCCACTTTTTGATATGGGACAAGCTCTGACGTCCCATGGCCCCAGCTTGTCTGGCAAAACAGTCGTCAGATGTTAGAGTAATAGCGGACTAGGCATACGAGAGCTCGTCCAATATCCAAAAATGCAATTTTAGATAATATGAGGCAGGCGTTACCTGTGAGAGGGGACAAAGTCTGTATACAATTATGTTTTATTTCATGCCTATTTGAAGTTGGTCTTGTTGTCAAACTAGTAATTTAAGTTGCAACTTCATTTTCAATGTAAATAAAGAAACACTGTCAACAGCTAACAGTTGTTGTTAAATCAAAGAATAATCAAAAATTAAAAAAATGACATAATCAATATTTGCACACTGACATAAACACGTGCAATGGAAATACAATAATTGACTAAATACATGTAATGTTGAATTAGTTATTACATATATTGGTCATTAAAAGGCCTTCAAGGCTTCAACAATGAGAAAAAACCCATACTGTTAAACTTAATCAAGCTATTAAAGGCAATGGTTGACAATTGTAAAACACTTCATGCAATAAAATTATAGGGCTGATTTGTGCAGGAAACGTAAAAAATGAAAAAGAAACATGATCTAAACAGCAAGAAATAAGCCATTTCATTACATGCTCCTGTTATGGGACATGCACGTCATGTTATTTAATTACGATTTAGAAACAATTTTGAATTTTCTTCCACCATCAAATACCCGAAAATAACCTGCATGAACTTCATCACGACTTTATTGAAATATTCTTGCATCTTCATTACATGCGAATATAAGTGAAGTTCTTTACTTTTTCAAACAATTACAGATGCATGACAAAAGGTTTATATAAGATGTACATGTTAAAGAACAATATTTAGTGTCTAAGGCCTAAAACAAGAAGTAATGAAAAAAAGCCAGATTTCATGTGACTAGTAAATGACTCATTTATTTTTGCAGATTTATGGTCCAGATGGCAAAGTCCTTCATCAAGGAGAAAGAGAATCTAATGGAAAATACACCTTCGCAGCCCATATGGATGGAATGTACAAATATTGTTTTAGTAACAAGATGTCCACTATGACACCTAAAACTGTCATGTTCTCCATGGATTTAGGAGACAAACCTAAAGGAGGAGAAAATATGGAATCAGATGGTAAGTACTTAGTAAGATTGTCATCTCTGTTTTAACTAATTCACATTTTTTATGACATTTTTCATATGTTGTACATGTATGTGTATATATTGCAACTGTTTTTAAATGTCTTATAAAAGGTGTAATACAATGCAATGTTCCACAAAATCATAGCACATGTATGTCACATTCAGTTGCTACATACAAAAATAGGTCAAATTATTCATCTATTGTACCGATTATGACAGAACTTGACAGTAATGCTTGAAATAACCATTATTTCCAAGAAAAAAGTCACTTTCAGTTTATTCAACAAAACTGTCAGTCAGTCCTACCCATGAAACTTTCGTCACATTTTTCTCAGGAACTACACATCCACCCTTTCTGTAATTTGGTATCAACATTTATATATGTCAGCCATACCGTGTGATGCCTTTTCAGATTCATCATTCATCGACTTCCTGTTTACCGAACACTTGTATGATTTTACACATGATAGCAAAGTTGAAAAAATTTTCGTCACATTTTTCTCAGGAACTACAATACAAGGATTTCTGAAATTTGGTTTCAGGATTTATATAAGTCAGCTATACAGTGTGATGCGTTTTCAGATTCATCACTCGACAACTTCCTGTTTACCGATCACTTGCATATTTTTACACTATTAATATTATCCACTTGTGGCGGGGGTATCATCAGTGAGCAGTAGCTCACAGTTTCACTTTTTCTTATTATAATGATAAACTAGATATCAAGAATTCAATACATGTATAGCAACTTCTTCTATGGAGATAATTTTTTATGAGCTGTAAAGTGAAAAATTTTCTTGCAGAATAAAAGCTTATTAAAAGGAACTACAGTAAACATAAATTATTGCATTAGAATTTGGATTAATTGCAAAAAATCAAAAACTGCTTTTAACATTATCATCAAAACTTATAGCTTTTATCTGTATGTTTTAGCTCATCAGAATAAATTAGCAGAAATGATCAACGAATTATCAACAGCTCTGACAGGTGTTAAACATGAACAAGAATATATGGAAGTCAGAGAAAGAATTCATAGATCAAGTAAGTTTATAATAATATATAATGTGTTTTTTATGATAAATGTTATCTTTGATTATACTCAGCCTATATCACTACCAAATAAAAAAATTTGTGTTATAATTTTCAGTGTAAAATGTATGTATCTGTTACACCTGTAACAATTGACAAAATCATTTCAGTTCTTCCATGACATTGACTTGGTATATATGCCAGAATTCAGAATATTTAAAACTGGTTCTAAAATATTAATCAACAATTTTTAAACACAAAAGCCTGTAATTTCTTTACAAAAGACTGCTAATGACAATTTGAACTTGACTCTTGTACAGTCTATCATAGATATATATGTAATAAAATTGAGAATGGAAATGGGAATTGTGTCAAAGAGACAACAACCCGACCAAATAAAAAAACAACAGCAGAAGGTCACCAACAGGTGTAAGTATGCTGACCTGTTGTACATATACCTGTATGTTGGGTCATATTGCATAGGCCTATATTCATATGAAATGAGATGTGGTATGATTGCAAATAAGACCACTATCCACCCAAGACCAAATGAAGTAGATGTTAGTTGCTAGAGATTGCTGTGAGGCATTCAACAATGACAAAAAAACATTCGTCATACTATAAAAAGAAAAAAAGTTAAACAATTCAAAGGAAAAAAATAACTTTTTTTAATAGTTGGATTTTTTTTTCGTTACTCTTCTTTGTAGAAATTTAAAACTTCAGATGTTTTCTTATTTTCTCTTTCAGTAAATGACAACACCAATTCACGGGTAGTACTATGGTCATTCTTCGAAGCTTTAGTACTAGTAGCAATGACATTAGGACAAGTATATTACCTGAAAAGATTCTTTGAAGTACGACGGGTCGTGTAGGCTGAAAAATAATTTAGGAGATACAATTTACAAATTCTCACACTGTGCAGCTAAAATGTAACACCCAATCATTTTCAGAGGTTATAGTGCTAACACAATTGCATTCTAGAAAGACATACAAATGTATTTTTTTATTAAATTTACATTTATTGTCACAGTGTATATATATTATTTATTTGTTATTAGGTTTGTAGGGATAATGAAATAAATTTTACCAGCAAGCATCAGAATAGTGCATTGTTATGAAGATAAGTTCTTATTTAGTACTTATACTTATAGAAAAAACTATTTTTCTCTAAATGAATTATTGTCAACTGAAGTGAGGTTAAAAACAGATGTGAATTTCAATTAGCTGGTAGCAAAATACATAGCTTGTAAAATTACAATTTGAAAGGAGTATAAAGAATAAGACAGCTTTGCAAGATTAAAAAAAATGACCCAAGTTTTAATATGCAAGATGGTGATTTTTAGTAAAAATTGTCTAAACCATCATTACATTTTCCCCCCGACATGAAAATGATTAGGTTAGATGTTTTAGCTTCTTATCAGTTATCATCCATCATTCCATATTGATACTAGTAAATTGTACTAACATAACAATATGTTTCATCAATAAAAGGTGGCCCGGAGGCAAATGTGTGGGAAATTAAGTTATTGATATTTATCTGATAAAGCACAGTTGGCTTGCCTCTTTACAAAGATTTGATATTTACTGTAGAATTTAAAGTATATTTAAAATTATAATAGAACAAAAGCATCTGCCAAAAAATGTATAAAAATTAAGACTAAAAAAATAGATATGTCAGTGAGTTCCTCCATAAAATAATTTATTGAGAAGACTTCTTGGTGTTGTCTAGAATATATAAAACCTTAATATGATTTGAATACCCTAAAATTTGAAAATTTAGTTTAACATTTTTTAACGTATAAACATCAAACTCTAAATTTTGATACAAAATAACATAAAAGTAATTGAAATTATTCATTTTCATTCATAATTACTAGAAACAGAAATTCTATTCTTATATTAAAATATGGTAAATGGTTCATTTTTTGTTTAATTTTATATTTTTTTTAGTTCAAATAATTGTTTAAATATGTTTCAAACTATTTGTATATTGCTAAGTGTAGGAACTTAACATTTAGAATATAGAAGGAAAGTTTTGAGAGAGACTGATACAAAAAAAAAATATTGTTGTATCTAATCATAAATTATGCAACCAGGATTTTGAATACCTATCTCTACGATGCAGCTATCAAGTTGAAACCAATATTAATTCATTCATATAAAAGCTATTCTAGCTACAATATTATTCTGCAAAAGCTTATTCTTACTGAAATTTTCCCTTATATTTTTACTTTAATCATTGTCTTCATGCTAAGCTTATTGTGTTCTTTTATTATGTAATAAGTATTAATGTATAATAGGGTAGTTAAGATTTCATTGGACTGCACATGTAGTACATGATTTACCATGAATAGGATACAAAGTACTGATTCAGATTGTTGATAAAAAAAAATATAGCTGAAATGCGCTTTCTTAAACTGGAATATGGTGAAATTTAAAGCAACGGCAAAATTAAATATGATATTGAAATGAAACATGAGATAAATTTCTCTTTGTGTGCTCGCTTCCCCTTCTTCTTGTAAGAGAGACATTACTACAAGTTTACATGTAAAATGATAAAATATTTGCATATTATGAGGTTTTGATGAAGAGGTGTCATGAAGATATATGGGGCAGTTTAAAATCTCTAAACCCAGTGGTAAAATTTAAAGTGCCTTGTGATACTCTCTTACACCTTTCAGTTAGTAAAACTTTGGCAAAAAATTTATATAAATTTATGTGGCCATTGATAAAGAAGATCTAAAGACTTAATTTCTCAATATAATTGACTTTTCCTAGTCAAATAATCAACCAATAATGATTTGAAATACCAAATAGTCTAAAAAGATTGCATTTACCTAAAAAAGACTATCACTTTGTCAGTAATGCTTTAATGTTGTTTTTGTATGTACAAAATAATATTGAACGGAGACATGGTGTATAAATTGTATTATAAGTATATGTATTACTAGATTTATTTCACTTGACGGGGTGGGGTTTAAGAAGTTCACTTATTCCATCTATAGACACGAGTTTCGGGATTAACTCACCAAAGAAGTGTCCAGTTAATCGTCCCATATCTTACACTCAATTATTTTGTAAATGCGTTTGGTGACACTGAAAGGTGATTAGAATTCAATAATAATTATTACGGCAATCATCCTTATCACACACATCTTCAAATAGACTACATGTACTTATGCAAATTAAACCATAAGCTCCGCCCGATCAGTTGAAATAACATTAGTAATACAATAGAAGATTTTAGAAATAGATGTAGCTCATCTAATGGCTGTTATGTAAAATAAACCAATTGTATATTTTAATAATTGCTGAATGGGTATTGCATTTGAATGTATGTCAGAGTTTTCTCTTTTATGTGCAAAATTATTTTTAACAGAGAACATATTAGTGATATGTTTTAAAATTAAAGCCAAAGATCACAAATAATAATGATAGTAAAGCAAAAAATATCATAATAGTAATTTGTCTGCTATTAAATGGAATATGTATAACTATTAAATGTTATCTTGAAAATTGTAAAAGAAGAGTTATACATGTATTTCTGTTAATTTGTTGTTATAATAAAAAATGTCATTTTCTATATTTTTTTCTTTTATACTTGAATTTAATAAGATAGATATGTTGTACTTTTACAGTTAATTATAAAATAATAAATAGCTTGGAATATCACACATAAGTTCTACATGCATTTTCATTATGCTAATGTGTTGAATAATAACACAACTTAAAATTACCTCAAGGTATGTTGGCATGTTTGCATCCTGTAAACTTAAAAAAACTAAAATTTGAATTTATAGATTTTTCTCTCTAGTATGAATACTTTTAAAGAATATATATTTCAAACTAAGTATCTTTTTCCATATATTCGTTAACTATTTAATTCACATGTTTTGTTGAGAATTTTCATATTTATGGAAAGTTATTTTATTTTCACTTTTTTTTCATGTGTGATTGCTAAGTAAATGACTTAAGTTTGAATGTGTCACTGATGAAAGAATGTTTTGGTGTTTGTCTTTTAAATGAAAGAAAAGAATAAAAGACCTGAAAAAAATATTTGTATTTTTTTTTCATTGATCTCCAGTTATACATGTACCTTCTGAAACATTTTTTCTCATCTTCTCTACCCATTATTGGCATTACGATGCATGTACTGCCATTTTCTATCTATGCTTCATGCAATTTCTCTGTTTAAACTATGAATGAGATGTCATCCATATTCTTACCCTCCATTCATAGAGGAATTGAGGGAAGCATTAATTAAAAAGTAAAATTACTGTCTAATCTTCACAACAAAAAATCATAAAAAAAACTTCCATAAAATCACAAAATACAATACCACTCCTTCCAAAAAACTACAACATTTGAAGGGTTAAGTTAGATTTCATCATGCAATATATGTATAAAAAATTACTAAAATGTAAAATAGCAAATACAGAACTTGGAGAAAAATTGTAACAGAAAGTCCCAAATCAAATGGAAAAGTCAAAAGCTCCACATTAAACAAATGCAAGGGGTACAATCAAAATCACGTGATGGATATACACACACCGAACTCGCCGCTTGAAAGGTTAGTAGTTGCATTTTCTTGTTTATATCAATTAAATTTTTATTAATAAGTTGACACACCGAATGTCTGATAGTATGTAGTTTTAAAATACACAATTGTTTTTGCTAGAAAGCGTGCAGTTATTGCAAACACTTCGACACAGTACCAAATTTTCGACAGATAACTGTGTCGAAGTGTTAGCATTAACTACAAGCTTTCCAGCAAGGATAATTGAGTATTTCAAAACTAGATAGTATCCGACATTCGGTGCACTACCTTATTTAATAAATTTTATTGATATAAACAAGTAAATACGACTACTTACTTTTCAAGCGGTCTGCTCGACTGTTACTTCCCGTGTGTGTATATCCATCACGTGATTTTGATTGTACCCTTTGAAATGGATAACAACTGTCACATTCCTGTAGCTGACTTGGTACAGGCATTTTCTTGTGTAGAAAATGGTGGATTAAACCTGGTTTTATAGTTTTGAGTTTAGAGTTATCTTACTTTGTTCATGATTGTACATTTTAAGTTGAACCTATTTTTACAACAGATTTATACACCATGCATCAATTGTTATTTTTTACTGGATTTCTGAAAATCCTCTATTGTTTTATGAAATTACAGCTGTGGGCATTCAGGTGGGTGTCCCCATTTTCAAAGTAAAGTAAAACAAAAAGGTGTGGCAGAACCAAAAAGTGTTTTCACATTAAAACGCATCAATTTCAAGCTGGTGTCATACTAAATGTGAAGTAATTAGGTTCAGTTATATGAAAAAACATGGGGATAGTGTCTGACTAGTCTGAAAATTGTACCATTACTTATAAACAAAAAATTGTATAGCTGAAATGTCTTGCCTTCTTTACTTACTATTGATTTTATATTTATAGTTCAGAACATAACGCTATACTACCAACTTTTACATAAACTTCAGAAAATTCCAACAAAATGAGTTCAACTCCAAATACATTTTCACTTTGAATAAAGTTGACCTACTGAACATCTAAGATTCAAAACTAACCAGAAAAAGCCTAACATTGATTAGTAAACCATGAAAATTAGGTCAAGATCAAATGAACCCTGCCAGAGTCGTACCAGACAGACATGTACACCTTACAATCATTACATAATATTGCATATAGTATCTTAGAAACAAACTTTAGATTGATCAATGAATCATGAACATGAGGCCAATATCAGATGATAATTGCTAGACAGACTTACACCTTACAATATTTCAAATACACAAATAAAGATGACCTATTGTTCATAGTATTACAAAAACAGACCAATACACAAAACCTTAACATTGAGAAATGAAATGTGAAAGTGAGGGCAAAGTCAAATAAATCATTCCAGACTTACATGTACATAGAAAAATATCTTTACACACCAAATATAGTTGACCTAATCTGTACATATATATCTTTATTCTCGTAAACCGTACAGGATGAGAAAAGACAAAACACAAAAACAAAAGGCATTCTTGTTATGCCTGGATTAAGTGTTGTTCTTGTATGCCATCTGTGTGTATGTATCAAAAGTGGTTATCCATTCTCCAACTTAATTTTGCTCCCAGCAAATGTTATGAAATTTCACACAATGCTTATTTCCACAAAATTATAATCATTTCTAATTTGGGTGGTTGTAACTTTTAAAGTTCTTGAGTTATGCTCTTTATAATATTATAAGCAAATCAGGGCATCATCTGTGTCCCAAGGACACATTTTTCATTTATTTCATCTTCTTTTTGTACTTATGCTGTTGATTGTTGTACAAGACTTGTGTAGTTGCACCCAAATTGACAATATTAAATCTGTTTGTTGTATAATGCATATATATTTATTTCTCCTGTGAATGACATCATAAGTAAACATTCTGTTGATGGTTGCATAGGTTCAGAGGAAATTATTCCATGCATACTGTAATTTCAGAAACTATTGGGTGTAATTGTTATTGCGCATTGTCAATTTAGACTTAAATGCGATTTTAATTTTTACAATTTTGAAAAAAATCCTGTTTAATAATTCAAAATGTGACTTTAATTTATTGCGATTACAACTCTGTTGTATTTTCGCAATAATAAAAACATTGCAATAATTTCTGAATTTACGGTATTCAGGATAATAACATGATTAATTCTGTAATCTGAAAAAACCTTCTTAAAACTAAGAATGTATACACATTTTTTCCTTTAAATATAGTAAAGAATATAGTACAATTTTAAGAATCCAGAAGAAGTAAATATCCTTTGACACAGGAGAAAAAGAAAAGCAATACAAATGATGAAATGCATATTCAGGATGAGAACATGATAATGTGATATGAATACCTACCTGCTTTATACTAGACACGGAACCAGATTTTTAATGTGTAAGTTCTCAATGATAGAGCTCCTGACACATTATTCGGACTCTAGTCAACAAGTCTTTGTTTTTACTCCTAAATGTCATATAAAATTGTGAATGGAAAAGGGGAATGTGTCAGATACAACAACCTGACCAAAGAGCAGACAACAACTGAAGGCCATCAATGGGTCTGCTTAGGGAAGGAGTGGAAAATTATCATTTTTTCAAGCCTTAATTTGAACATGCAGAAGTTCATATGCAAGACCCTTTTAAATATCACAGCACAACCAGGGTGGTGAATTAAAAGGAAAGGAAATTCCCCAAACAAGTGACTCACTTTAAGATGAACAGTACAGAGTATTCTGTAAACACTTCATTTGAGCAACAGGTAGGTTTAAAAAATTATTATCTTTTATTTGCAGAACTTTACCAATTTTTTTAATAGGAAAGCCTAGATTATCTCCCTTGTTTTTTTTGTTTTTTTATGTTTTAAAAATTGAAAATCAAGCATCACAGTCTAAGGTACAATAAACTTTAATATGACATTTCATTCTCCACACCATCATTGTTCCTGTCTTTTACTGTATACTGCTTATGAATTTCATACAATAAAATGCTGGCAGTTACAGATGAGTTTAGGGAGTTTATTCCTGTTGCCATTGGTAACATTACACACTGTCCGTCATTGTCATGTGTAATTTTACGAGCGTGTACACCAAATCCACCCATTTCTCCTCCTACAAATAACACTGTATGGTCACCTAATGTGAAATCAACTTCTGTGTATAGGGAAACATTTAGAGGAAGTCTATTGTACATTTCAAATTCTTGTCTTTTCGACATATAAATATCGCCAAGTTCCTCTTCAGTAGATACTAATGAGTTGCTATTGTCTTGAGATTCTTCATCCATATCATCATAGTCTGGTTTTGTGATGTCATTTAATGACCAATCTGTTGGACGCCTTGTGTCAGCGATAAAAACAGTAGATTGGTTTGGGATATAATTGATGACATTGTCCCAGGACAAATTGTTTATAATTGGTACTCTGAAATGTCCTCCAGCACCTGATCGTAGAACTTTAGAATTCCATATATCTACACATCCTAAAGAATATACAGAGATTATCATTGCATAAATAAAGTTATCACATATTTGTTATGAATACCATATGCATATGCAATAACCTCAAAACTGCCCAGGGCAAAAAAGAGTATATTGTTATTGTGCCCTGATTCCAAATATTGTGACGTTATTGTGTCCTAAACTACAACGGTGAACAATGAAGGTGTTGTAATTGAACTATTTTCTCCTCTCTGCAAAACTTAAATGTGTGATAAATAGATATAACATGTCTTTTCCATATTGGCCCTGGTATCATCCCTTGACCCATATCAGCCCTCGGCTAAAGCATCAAGGATGATATAGGAGTCTTTGGATGATACCAGGGCCAATATGGAAAAGGGCATGTAAGAATCTGTACATATCTTGTATTCTATGTGCTTGTATTTGAATAGAAAATACAGTAATTTTGCTTATGAGTTTTGTGCCTATTCAAACATGATCCATGAACTATAAACCATCTGTAAATAGATAATTGTCTGAATATCATTTACAATTCTGAACAATAGACATCATACAATTTTTATACTATAATGACAGTGAACATTTGTATGTGCAATGTCTCCATGGATTATCTCCCTTACTTACATACTAGTACGTCCTACTTCAACCTCAACTACTGTAAATTCAAAAAATTATGTGTATAGATATAGGAAGATGTGGTATGAGTGCCAATGAGACAATTCTCCATCCAATTCACAATTTATAAAAGTAAACAAATAACAGTCTTCAACACAGAGCCTAGGCTCACACCAAACAGCAAGCTATAATGGGCCCCCAAAATTACTAGTGTAAAACCATTCAAACAGGAAAGCAACAGTCTAATCTATATACAAAAAAATATGTTTGCATTTATTATTTTGAATCCTTGTCCTCTGACAAATATGGGGAATCTAATTAATATAATTGCAAAATTTTTATAAATAAAATAATCACTACTGAAATTTGGAATGCAAGTTTTATTATTCATTGTTTGTAATTGCTATCACATTTTTCAAATAAATAAAAACATCAGAATTATTTCATGATATAAGACATTTTGTAGAATGTCATGAATGTAGATCAATTTGATAAATTTACTATGAATAAGATGGTTGAAAGTTTTGAGTTATGTTAGGGCTAAGGCTTTAGCTAGTTATTACTCTTTAGGCTTTCAATATTTCGGCCATGGTAGTTACTATAAAGGTAAGCTTATTCCAGAAAAATGTGATGTAAACACAGTATTGGTGTCATTTCTGGTTTTAAATACTTATTGAAGACAACTTTATTCTAAACTCAATTCAGATAAACTTTCCCATATAAAAATAACTGTGGATTCATTTATTTTTCGTGGGTATCAATTTTTTCGTGGATTGCTGAAATTTTGCATATATTTGATTTTGTGGTTTTGCCAATCTCTGTATACAACGCCTATTGAAAATATGAAATTCGTTGAACATTTAAATTTGAGGTTAACCTAAACCCATTAATGCCATGAAAATTGGTATCCAATGAATAATAATGAATCCACAGTAGATCATTTTATTTGGACATGCCTGAAATATACTCTTCTGCATTAGCAATACTTAATGACATTTTAAAGTGACAATTGCAATAAAGGATATATTAGTTCTTGTATATCTCATTTGAATTTTCTTCATATCTTAATGTTGGTCACCCTTTTTCCCTTCAAAATGAACAATTTTAGGACTTTTAAGATCTTAATAATATCATAACATATCTTATTTTTGTATTTCAGTAGCAAACATTCCTATAAAGTCTCACCAGGTAAAGTGATAAACTTAGAACAGCCTACAGCAGCAGCAGTTCTCACTAATGTTCCCATGTTTCCTGGATCTCTCAAATTATCACATATCACAGTTAATGGTAACTCTGTAGTTCTTGGAGAAATTGTCTCCCCTTCATTAGGAATTTCAAATATTCCTAAAATTTAATGCAAATATTATAGACATTAGACATAAAATTATTAGTCAGTTTCAGTCAGAATAGACTGGACAGAATAATACAGCATAAATGAATGATTATTTCAAATTGATTACCTTGTAAATAAAAGTATAGATTGGTATTTTTTTTTAAGTAAAAGAGTCTGACAAATATTTGCAACATGGGCAATCACTGACAAATTCTTAACATCTTGGTAACTGTAGCACTAATACAATATAATAGTGTGTTTGAATTGTGTGAGTAGGAAAAAACACCAAATTTTTAAATTCTAGAAAATACAAATTTCAGTTACCTTGGAACTACTCTTTAAATATATAATTTATCTCAAATTATAAAAATCAATACAGGTACAAACAAGACTCATTAACATTCTTTCATCACAGTTTCCCCCTCCCATTTGCACTGTGCAGTTGCCAAAGTTGTAATGAGAGGTCTCATTGTTAAAAGAACTGCATATGGCAAATATCTGTGAAGTATGTAGTGTTTTGGAAGTCAATAATCATGATAATTCAATACCTGTATATTGTAATATGAACATTTTGATATTAAATACATTTGTGTTTGGATTTTTTTTTTTTGAGTAAAATTTAGCCAACCAAGTATATAAAACATATTCAACATTTTTTTTTAAATTTTAAGTTCCATATAATCAGGACTTAAATCAAGACATGCAAGAGGACACCAGAACTTGTCTTAGTTCACATCAATTCGCTCAACATCAGAGCAACAATACTTTCACATGAAATATAGTATGTGTATGTATACATTGTATGTTGATCTGTTGTCTTCAAATAATTTTTAAATACCTAAAATTCCTTGTGGTGTATCTGTTTCACACCATATCTTAAGATTTTTATGTGGAACTTTGTAAACAGGACAGTCAATCATTTCTGCTGGAAATTTGTCCAGGACATCCAGTTTGCTGAAATATAGTGCTTTCATAGTGGCTTTGGCTTTTAATGCATCAATGATCAATCGTCTGCCCTCCAGTAAAACTTCAGATCTTCTTCCTTTCTGTTTCTTAGAGTTTGCATTCATTACTATCTGACTACAAAAAAAATAATTAATTTTAATATTACATGTACATGATGTACCGGTACTTAAATACCATATAATGTATCAATATTCAACCTTATTCACTGTGCCATCCTTAACAACCCTCTGTTGAATGCTTTATTCATGAGTATTGCTCCTGGGTTTATTTTGTTTTAAAGAACTCAGGCAAAGAACAAGAAGATAAATACAATACTACAATGTACTTCACGTTTAATACAACAGACTTAAACTAACACAAATAACCTGCAGGATTAAAACCATCAACCTCGAGTCAAAAAAGATTTTCTCTATTAAACTCAATCAGCTAGACTAAATTTATGTCAGCTGTTTTTACAAGAAAAGTGATTGACATGAACTATTTAAAACATGATAGGTGAATGGGAAGCAGGAAAATTGCCTGACTAGCAAAATGCCCACACCTAATCGCCCCATTTTTTCACCACCTCCTAAAAAATTGCCCCGCTCATGACAAATAGATAAATCATGATGAATTTAATTATGCCACTTTAATATGGGGACGAAGTCCCCTATTACAGTAGAAAATTCAATAAAAAAAATTTAAAAAAAAAAAAATCGGGAAAATTTCCCGAATTTTCCATTGTACTAATGAACTCAAAATCGTTCAATTTTTTTTTGTGTCGCGTTTTTGAATTTCCGGATCAGCGCAGAAATCTACTTCAGTTTCCGGTCTTGTTTACAGGAGACTTTGAATAAAATGTATATTTATCAGTCTAAGAAAGGAACTAATACTAATTAATTTAAAAAAAATGTTTATTATTAAAAAAATGTTACCTGATGACAGCGTTTCTTTGTTTACATTGAATATGATGTCATAACTTAAATAACGTCACAACTAAAATCCCTAACAACAGAACCAAAATCGGAAACGTTACGGTATTTCCGTTTCTCTTTTTAACATTGTTGATTTAAAAAAAAAATCATAGACTTCGTCCCCATTCACAGGTAATTCCTGCCTCATATTATCATGCTTATGGAAAAAGATGCTATCTCTTTGTATATATTCCTGCCAATTGAAAATCATGGTTTATCTATTTGTCATGAGTGGGGAAGGTTGGCAGACCTTATTTCAGCTGGAATTTAACCCTTTTCATAAGTTGGGCAAGTTATCAAACCTATTTTCAATGGAATTTTACCCTTTTCATAGGTGGGGCGTGTTGGTAAACAAGAGTGGGGCAATTTTTTTGGAAGTGCAAGTGCGAGTTGGTGAAAAGGTGGGGCGATTAGGTGTGGGGCATGTTGCCAGAGGGACGATTAGGTGTGGGGCGATTAGTTATGGATTCGGTGCATGACTAGCTGAAACTTTGAAAGTGAAACTAACTTTAATTTCTTTGATGTATCAGTTTCTTCAATTCTTGAGTACTCAATTCCAATTCCATTTGTGTGGTAAATCTTTGTATTTTGTTGATGGAAATTCACATCATCTTTAATACGTGTACTATCTTGCTTTGATTTTCTAGAGATCATTAAGTTCTTTTGCACAGGGTCGTTTGGTAAAAATTTAACGTTAGCATTTTTTCTCGGATCTTTGATTTTTACTCCCATTTGATTTAGTTTTTCTCGTTCTTGTTCTGGAGTTATGACTTTTACAGGTGCACGACGGAATCCTCCTATATAATTTCGACTGACAACCTTTAAAATTTTTCTGTGATACAAAAAACTTTTATAAACCGTGTCTCGCATGGGCGCAGCCATTTTTTTCTAATCAAGGTCTTTCAGGAGCTTGCTATATTAATTTTGTTACTTACAAACGTTGTGAAGATTCTAAATGATTGAGTGCATTGGCAAACTAATTATAAACAGATTGAACTGGTGACAGTGGTGTAGACACATTTTAGACTTTTGAGAAGTGACAACTGTAAAAATAAAACCAAACCATGGCAACACGAAGAGCTTTACATTTTGTATTTAAAGTTGGAAATAGGACAAAAACTGCAGAGTTTTATAGGGATATTCTGGGCATGAAAGTAGGTACAGATCTGATCTGTTACTTTAGTCTTTGCAAGGATTTGTGTATAGTCTTTCAACTTTGCAACAAAAATTTGCCCTCAACTTATTAGATAGTGTAATAGTTAAAAGTAATAGTTTCGAAAGGCCATAAAATCACTAAGGTATGAACTTTCAAAATATATCATTCCCCAGAAGGATATAAACTAGCTGTGGAACCGTAGCTCTTAGGTCCTGATGTTATTTTTTGACTATTTGCGGTCCATAGATAGTCCGCAAAATAAAAAATAAATAAAAAAGGACCATAAAAGAGGGACGAAAGATACCAAAGGGACAGTCAAACTCATAAATCGGAAATAACTTAAACTGACAACGCCATGGTTAAAAATGAAAAAGACAAACAGACAAACAATAGTACACATGACACAACATAGAAAACTAAAGAATTAACAACACGAACCCCACCAAAAACTAGGGGTGATCTCAGGTGCTCCGAAAGGGTAAGCAGATCCTGCTCCACATGTGGCACCTGTCATGTTGCTTATGTGATAATAAATCCGGTAAATAGTCTAATTCGGTAGGTCACATTCATGAATGGGAAGGGGATTGTAGAAAAGACGTAAGGAACATATCTGATATCATTTGTGAAACGGTTATTCCATAACGGTCAACCAACTCGTGATGGCGTCCGTAAAATTTAAGTAGGGATGATTTCAACTTCACCATTTGGAACTCTTGGTTTAATAGCTTTCTTGTTAGCAGCAACCCTGATATCAAGAAAATCATGATAGGAAATGCAAGCACGGGAATATCGTATCAATTGGGAGATAAATACCCCGTATGCAGGTGCTGCTGGAATGTTGCTACTAAGAAATGGAAAGTTCACAATTGGAAAGCTAAAATCATCTCTTTTGTTGCTAAGTTTTGTTTTCAACCAACCCTCATTGTCAATTTCTAGATGTTAGTCAAGATATGAGGCAGACTTAACTTTATCTGTAGTATCCTTTATCTCTAGTTCGATGGGATAGATGCGTTCCACATAGTCACCAAATTTTGAATTATTTAGTGAAAGAACATCATCTATATAGCGGAAAGTAAAGTTAAAGGATATCGCTCACTTCATATCTTTCTTCCTAAGAAGTTCCTGCATGAAGTCAGCCTAATAATAATAAAGAAACAAGTAGGCAAGTTAGAGGGGCACAATTTGTTCCCATTGGAATGCTGACAGTCTGTTGAAAAACACGTCCTCCGAATGTAACAAATATGTTGTCAATCAAGAAATCAAGCATCTTGATAAGGCCACGGTTTTTTAATTTGTTGGTTTACGGATTTTCTCCATGAAAAAGTCGGGTCGGTCGGTCGGGAAAAAAATAAAATAATATCTTTCAAGACAGAAGACTGATATGCAAAATAAATATATATTTCACCTTTCTAAAAATATGTTTGTTATCCTATTTTGTCATCATTTCTTAAATTTTAGTTTAATGAAATATTATTGCTCAGTTGTAATAAAAATTGCATGACATTGCCTAATAATTTCCCGTAAAAAGGGGATGCACGGACAAAGACGTAATTAAATTTCATAAAGGAAGACAAATTCACATAGCTCTTAATCAATTCCAGAAAACTTGGTGAATAATGATCTTCAAGAACGAAAACTGATAAAGAAATAAATGTAAAAGCGTGGTAAGAAAATAATTTTTCAACACACGCGTCAAAAACGTAATAGACTCGTCCACTGGAAAAAACGAGAATATCGGGTTAATCTGTTGTCACGCATTCCCGTTTTTATACAAATGGACGAAATTTTTTTATTATCTATGAAACAAGAAAATTTTAAATGATCTGTTAATATTCAGTACTTTAACTTGATGTCCTGAACTTCCACCTGTCCACATTTGGACAAGTCTATTTCTATGAGAAGATGCATCTTACGGACTGTTGACAAATAAGAGAAACGAACTTATTGTGTAATTGGTTTTAAACACGGGTTTCGTTCCACAAAAATATTTGTCCAAACGACATGTCAAGGTCATTAATAATTGATTTATCTATTTTTAGAAACGTAAACTGGAAGTTTCATTTTTTCACAACAGAAAGTGTTATCAATTCTGTTAGTGATTAATGCATTTCATTTTATAAAAAAAGGATAATTTATTTATTTTTCAGGGATAATGCATTTGTTAGGGTCGGCGGGAATGAAAAAGCATGAAAAGTCAATTTTATTTTTATTCTGGAAATAGACAATATCAGGTCGGCGGATCCGTAAACCAACAAATTAAAAAATCCTGGCCTAATATCAGTTTCAGAGAATTTTTTGTTTGAATGAGAGTGATCCTTTACAAAGTAGGATTTATCCCTCCCTAAGACAAGATACTTGTATCTACAAAAAATGTACGTTTGCCATTCTTTTTTATGAAGCAAAGCAATACCAACTCTTTCAATTTGTCTTTTAGTTTGGAATGTGGAATACTTGTGTAAAGAGTAGAAAAGTCAAATGTTTTAATACTGTTACAAGAGGGGGGGGGCAAAGTGAAAAATTTTGCTGAGCTGAGTGAGGCGAATTTTTTTGGGACATTTTTTAGGCTAAAAAACATAAAATAAGTGTAAAATGCACTTTTAAAATGGTTCCTGACTTTGGGCATGCATATTTTATAAATATTTGCTGTAAAGTGTAAGGGTTAAACCTTTTTGATGCCGTACTCTCCCCATTTTAAAGTGTCTTTTATAAAATGAGATCCAAAGCTATTGACTAATATATTTGATGTGGACTTGTCAGTAAAAAATTGAGATGGAAAATTCTCGATTGTTGTATGTTTAGTTAGTTTAACCTCACAAATTTCTTGTAAACAAGATTTACGCTGAGCTATTCAATGAAATTTTACAATATGACCGACCCGAGTTAAGACACAAACAAGCAATTTCTATATCAAAATGTTTCCAAGGTTGAAATGTTTCAGCCAACAAGAGAAGTGAGGGGTTCCAACTCAACCAAAGGATACGAATGAGTCTGAAATGACAACGAATTTATGAATGATGGTCAATAAAGACCACACGAAGCAGGCAGGTTGTAGTCGGGCCTTGAAAAAAGTATTCAATATATCTGTTCGGCGAAACAGACTTACCGGTCAGATATGAGATTTACATGCAAACCCCCGGCCCCCAAAAACTACGTCCGTTTATAATTCATCATGATCATTTAATGCTAAATATTTCTGTTGGAATTTTGTGTTTCTAATAGCAAATAAGTGGATAAGATTATTGTTTTCAATCCAATTCAATTTTTGTTTAAGGCAAAAATTAGGCTAAGAATATTTTCTCTCAAACATCGCAGACTGCCCCCTCAAATCAAATGGTCCGTACCTTAGACTTTAAATCTATCCAGAGCTTACTGACTGCATGGGGATCATTATTCAGCTTTGTTATTAATAGGCTGGGGCGTGTGGGGTTAACATGTTTTCGTAGGTAAATAATATTGCAGTGAATCTTTTTTTTCATGAGAGTGTAATAGAGTATTAGGCCGTGTTCACACCAAACGCCGTATACAGTAAACATGTTTACATTTGGTTTAATGTAATGTACACTAGTTTCACATTAAATTTGTTCACATCTATACACCTTGTTTAGCTACCTGCTCATAAGATTTGTTCACACTTCTAAACTATATGTCATTTAACTGTTCATTACTTAGAACCGAATTCAGATTTTCGAACTACTTTTCTAGCAGTTAGGGAACGACCATTTGACTTTAAAAAAAAGGGGATGGATTTTTCCACAATTTGATTTAAAAAAAATCGGCTCATTCAGATGATAAGAAGGAACAAATATTCTGAATCCAAAGTTTCCCCATACATTATAGTGTTAATAATGAATTGGTACCATCGAAAAAAACCTAATTATAAACTTTCGCGCGAGAAAAAATTCCTACTCAGAAACCCCCCCCCCCCCCCTTTTTTTAAAAGTAAAGTGGTTGCTACTTTTAGAAAGTCATTTTGGATGATTTGCAGTAGTTTAAAGATGTCTCGATTACGAATTGAAAACGTAGGCTCGCAATCAGCGTGCTTACAAACGAAGAAAACGAATTGCGATGTTAAGGATCACTACATTTCTATCTTTTCTGTTGGTTTCAAATGGTATTTTTTCACCAAGGAGTATTTGGCAAAGGGAGGGGGTAATGTTTTTTTTAATTTCTAATTGTATTTTAACGGATCTGAGATACTACACACAATTAACCTCACCCTTTTTTCAGTTATACATTTATGAGTGAATCGTTGTTTGAGTATAAAGACCAGTGGCAAATATTTCTGTCAGTGTGTACGTCCAATCGATTCGGGAAGACCTTTTCAAATGAATTGTGTTTGGCAATGATGATGGATGAGTCTTGATTATGGGTTAATAAGGCTACGTAAAGTGTTTTTATAACAAATAAATATAGCAAGTTTAGACAAATATTTCTGTTAAGAACTTTATTAATAAGTGTTATAAGTATCAATTTTATATAAAAATTGTTTCTTTTTTAAATATACATGGGGAAATTAAAGTTATGAATGCCTAGTTTTGTGTACACTTAACCTACACAAGGCCTACATCGACTATCGACTGCATGTAGACAAAACATGATTTAAACTACATGTAAACATTGAGTTTTATCAATGGGAACGTAATCATGTTTAGTTTATGTGTGACTTACACTTACACAATACCGAGTTTAGGTCAATGTGAACACGGCCTTGCTTTCTGTTTGGTGGAATTGTGAAATAGAAGTCATCTACGTTCTTTTTCAATTCTTTGTCGCTTTAACGGTGTCATGCGTGTCATCCTTGATGACCAGAGTAAGCAATGTGCTATTGTAATTTGAATTTGGAAAAGACTTGAGTGACGTTTTTTCGACGCACTGGTTAACTCCACCGTAGCAAATTACATGACTTTGACATAACCAATAATTACAGAAAATAGGAGCAAAATATATCTTTATAAGTAACGAATTGTCGCATAAAAACAAAATACACAGGAAATGACAAATTTCACGAAGTCAATAGTCTATTTAATTTTTTTACCAAAAAAAAAAAGAAAAAGAAAAAGTCCAAACAAAGGGGGAGCATATGCCCTCTACGCCCCCCTCTGAATCCACCACTGGCAATATACTGTTGTTTGTAAGGACACTTATGTAGTTTAGGTATCCAATACAGTGATGGAAGATCCAGTTCTTCATCTTTGGTTGAAATTCCAAAGGAACATAGAACAGACCTATGATGATCCAGGATTTCCTCTTTAGTAAGTGTCCTGAGGGTATATGTTGAGTTTCCAAGTGAATTGTCAATACCTAATTCATCTATCAAGCAGTTAATGTAATGAGTTTTACACACAAAAACGATGTTGTTTGGGTCTTAATTATCTGCAGGGAAACAACATATTTGTCATGGAGGTAGGATAAGTGTTTTGCAACATTTGGGTCTTTAAAGATTGACGCAGCATGGGCATTGATAGACCCATTCAGTTTCTTGATTCTGATTTGTATCAACGACCTCACTGCCTTAATCCATTCGGAAAGAGTGTCTACGTCTTCCTTCTCGCGCTTAGCCCATTGCCTGGTATTATCCTCGACTGAATCCATCAAAATTTTAAAGTTGTATTTCCAATTGATGGATTTAGGCTCACGATATTTCGAACCTTTTGATAACACATTTCGTAGAGAAGTGTTATTAACAATGTTGAGGTCACTGGTAATAACGTGGCCAGCCAGATTATATGTGAATTGGGAACTAGCACAAGTGCAATCAGGAGGTTTAAACTTGAAGTCGTCAATATTGAGATCCTGCAAAACGTGTTTGTAATTGAAAATTTTAGTTGCAAGAGGTTTGGTATAGGTATAAGAAATGATTGGTACAGACTGGTCTTTGAAATAAGGAGGTATTTTCAATTGATCTAATTTATGATGAAGGATATTGCCTAAGTTGACGCCATCGAGACCTTTGTTGGCAAAGGAAAGATGAAGGAAAGATCTTTTCTCTTTTTCATCTTTTCCAATGCGGACTGGCTTGAAAAGTCTGTGACTTGCAATATCCGAAATTATAGCTTCAAGTTTGTATTGGTTTGAATGAGGGTTAGTAACAGTGGATTCCAAACATAAATTAAACAGAGAATGAAGTTTTGAAAGGGGTAATGAATAAAGTTTTGTGCGAATGTGATGAATACCTAACGGCTTTTGTATAAATGGCAGCAAGTCATTAATAGAGACATCATGCAGAGAAGGTGATGTATAATGACGATGACCATGACTGTGTCTACGTCAAGGAGTGGAGTTGGAAATATTCATCACATTCACCGAGTTGCACGAAGGACTAGATAGAATACCTATACCATTAATTTTGTCATTGCAACCATAAGGTGTCGCAGTTCCCAAATGTCTAATCAAGTAGTCTTTCTTTTTGTCTACGGAGAGTCGTTAAAAGATTAGGATTGTTAGAGCTATGGTATATCTTTTCGATAATGCGAACTGTCATAGAAACGATGGAATGATCGGGCTGATTGAAATGCTGGTATAGAATGTCGTCAGCATTGAGGTTAATGTCTGATCTATGACCGCACATACGTTTGTTTAGCCTTCCTTTCGTTTCACTGACGTATACCAATTCGCAAAAGTTGCACTCTAATCCGTAGACGACATTTATCGATTTACAATTCAGGTCACCGTAACTTCTGGTAAAATATGACTTCTTGGTCAAATTGCTAGTGAATTCAGCATCTGTAATTAAAATTTCACAAGTTTTGGAGCCTTTGGTCTCACATTTCGAAATGCGACAGTGCTGTACTGTGTCATCAAAAACCAAAATGTCTTTAAGGAGAACTGAACATGGCTGTATTTGTAATATTGCTATTGTCACTAGGACGATGATCTGAATGAGTCATGTTTGAGATATTTGTCATGTCTGGTGATGAGGGGACACCTGCCATATCAGACGACACCGTGTCCATGGTGACGTCTTTGGACCTTTTTATACTGGGCGATGTCCGAGCCAGTTTCCTGTTTGATCTTCGTAAATTCATGCAATTGTAGTTTTGCTACTGGACAGATGATGTCCTCAGGGACACATAAGAGTTACGGTTCCGCAGCTTAGATATAATCATGATAAAGATTATTTTTATTGATGGAAATAGATATTGTTCATGTCATGATCATGATGATGTTGAGTTGAGTTAGGATATCTGAGTGAGTGAGGTCAATAATTAGTCCCAAAAACTATTTCGCCTTGAACGTTTTTTTGTTGTTTTTTTGGGGTAAAAAATGTAATTTTTCAAAATAATTTGTATCACTAGTCAGCTAGTATAGATAGAACCTTTGGTAACTCAAGTAAGCTTGATCTAAATCTAAATCAAAGTTTACCAACAACATGAACAAGTTGCCAGAACTTAAATTGATGTCTCAATCCTGTATTCTTTAATAATGATTTGTCATGAAAATAAACTCTTGTTTTTATCTTATACCAAAAAAATAAAAATAAACTGTGTAATATTTAAAACTAAATAAATAATTGTATAAATTAAAAAATAATTGTATAAATTAAAAAATAATTGTATAAATTAAAAAATAATTGTATAAATTAAAAAAAAAGAAAAAATGTAAAAATTGAAAATACAAAAATATATGACCAAAAATAATTTTAAACAAGAAATATTTTGTTAATCTATGTTTTGACAAAAAATTGTCCATATCAATCATTGTCAATTATTAGAAACATTTACCAGGAATGCACCGGAAAGTAAACATCAGTACATTGGTTTTCTGCAACAAAAGAAGAAGAACTTACAACTGTTAATTAAGGAATATATATATATACAATAAATCAGTTCAGCAATCTAATGTAGTTATAGAACCTGTGTTCACGCTTTGCTTGCATGGATCTAACTACATTTTGTTGTTCTTTCTAGTTTACCATGTTTACCTTCCTTTCTGATGCTCTGTTTTTGTCATACTGGTCCGAGAACACAATTAATTCGTAGTGCATTTCTTTTAGAACATAAATGAAAATAAAAAAAATCCCACCTGCGCTTTCTCAAAGAAACTTTTACAGTGTGTTGTACTACTATTGAGACAAATTATATCAAATTTATAGAAAACTTCATCGCCTCTAACTCAAAATATGGACAATTTTATGTTTAGGGCGTCTTGAAATCTTTTGACAGCTTCCGAAGTGCTCATTTTCAACCTTTTTCAGCTGGACCAAATCACTACTTTCCTTTAAAATTCTGGACCCAAATTTTTTTACAGTGTAATTTCATCCCCCTACTTGCAATTTGAGGCATTGAACATGGAGAAATAAATTTGGAAGGGGTATAAAAATTAATGGCAAGTAACCCACTGTCAACACAAGGGACTATATTTGTGAACAACGAAAATCAAGGGACGACAATGGTGGTCTCGGACCTAATAGGGTAGAAAGAGTTGACAAATCTTAAAAAAACTTGGTATGAACAAAGCTTAATGTATTATAACACTGCTTACAAAGTTTCATGACAATGGGATGTATATTATGGACATTAAGATAAGTTCTATACTCATCTTTGCGTGTAAAATTTTGACGTTAAAATTGAAAAATTTCAACTATCAACATTTGGGGCTTTAAAAATTAAAATAATTCAAAAAAATACTTTTTAAATGCCTTAATATATACATGTAACTTATCATGTACTTAAAGCAATAGAGTACTCATTTGATTTATCAGACTAGACATAATTACTCAAAAGTCAAATTTATATGAGCCTGCGCCTAAAAATTTAGGTTTTTCAATGAAGGGGGGCCTTACATGAAGATGTAATATTTTCCAGCAATTTTAAATTTGTGAAGCTTTTTGGTTATAAATAATCCTTACATATGTATTTAAAGTACTTTAAATGGAAAGAAAAGTTACAAATAACATATGGTATTAGTTTTAAAAGGGTCTTAGGCCAAGTAAGACTGGAAAAAATTTAGGGTCAATTTAGGCCGTGCCACATATTTACATTGAAAAATGCATATTGAGGTTATAAAAAATAAAAATTTGTGTCTTTTTTATCATTTCTATACTCATGTGACATAATACAACAAATCTGAGCACAAAAAAACTCTTGCAATTAACTTTTCTTACAAGCAGTATGGGCTGAAACAAAGATTTTTGCTTTTTTAGGGAAAAACTTGCATGCAATTTATTCTCAACAGGCTTATATTTAAACCACTTTCTATCCTACAGAAGAAAAGAAATATATTATGTGAAATGGAACAGGTACAATAGACATTGTAAAGTGCATTTGATACAAATTTAGTGAGGTCTCTAATATGGACATCAAATTTTATATACCAAGCTCCCCACTATTGACTTCATCCAAACAAGGCGTTAGACAAGGGTCATTTATACAACACATTTTGCACATTTTATCTGAGATAAACTTCTTTTCTGTAGATTCAGAGTTTATAAATTAGTAAAAGAAGCAGATAAAGGCATAGAAACACAATAAATTGACACATAAAAACCTGTCAGATAGAAAGTCAGGATGCCATTTATGCAACAATATTGAAAAAGTTATAAAATGCCTATTTTGACCATAAAATGCCAAAAATGGTCGTTTTTGCAGAAATTCTATAAAATAAAAGTTTAAATCCTTTAGTTTCATGCTATTTGACAAGTTGACACCATCAAATCATTTAATTAGTAAAAGAAGCAGATAAAGGCATAGAAACACAAATATTGACACATAAAAACCTGTCAGATAGAAAGTCAGGATGCCATTTATGCAACAATATTGAAAAAGTTATAAAATGCCTATTTTGACCATAAAATGCCAAAAATGGTCGTTTTTGCAGAAATTCAAATTCCTTTAGTTTAAATCCTTTAGTTTCATGCTATTTGACAAGTTGACACCATCAAATCATTTAGGGAAGTTGCCAGAGTACAAATTCTATATTTACAGATTTCACCTCTTAGGTCTGAGAACACAATTAATTCGTAGTGCATTTCTTTTAGAACATAAATGAAAATAAAAAAAATCCCACCTGCGCTTTCTCAAAGAAACTTTTACAGTGTGTTGTACTACTTTTGGGACAAATTATATCAAATTTATAGAAAACTTCATCGCCTCTAACTCAAAATATGAACAATTTTATGTTTAGGGCGTCTTGAAATCTTTTGACAGCTTCCGAAGTGCTCATTTTCAACCTTTTTCAGCTGGACCAAATCACTACTTTCCTTTAAAATTCTGGACCCAAATTTTTTTACAGTGTAATTTCATCCCCCTACTTGCAATTTGAGGCATTGAACATGGAGAAATAAATTTGGAAGGGGTATAAAAATTAATGGCAAGTAACCCACTGTCAACACTAGGGACTATATTTGTGAACAACGAAAATCAAGGGACGACAATGGTGGTCTCGGACCGACCATGGAAACTCACCTTCAAAAAATTTTCATCAATAATTTCTTAAGCTGATGTATACTAGAACCTAGAGGAAAACAGAGCATCTTCAGATCTTTGTAATCAAAGAATGGACACAGGTTCAGTATTTAAATCAGATTGTCAGTTCAGTAAAAGTACAAGCACACTTGATGAATATTTTATAACTATATAAACTACATGACCATGATATTAATCAAAAAATGAAAGTCAAGTGGGTAGAAATGTCTGATGCAACAATGCACCAGAATGCCCTCATGATCTTGCGATGAAATAAAATGAGGTTCTAACATTGTCAAATGAATGCTAATTATTACATGTATTATGATCCATTATTATTTTTGGGATACTAAATTTCAAGGATTTCATGGGCATATAAATTATAAGTTATAACCGTAGATTTAATTGTTCTGAGTGAATGAAGTACACGTTTTACATAGGGTGAACATTAAACAGATATATCATGTTAAGGAGGGGTATTTGCGAAAAATACCAGTCAAGAGAATGTTAAATTTCGCGAGCCGTAAGGTGAGGGAAATTCATTCTCACGACTGGTATTTTTCGCAAATACCCCTCAAGAACATGCTATATCTGTTTAATTACACAGAATGTTAATGTTCAATAACGCATTGATGATCGTGACGTTACAAGTGCATGTCCAGTCGGACAGAGGAAAAAGGCATATCCTTTTGGCAAATACCTCGGCGGCGTTAAAAAATCAACGATATTCATTTGATAACAGTAAATTGGTGAAAAATACACTGGCTATCAACCAATCAAAACCCAGGATTCTTACATAAGGTGTAATTAGAAATAAAGTAGCACACAATTTTTTCTCATTCCATGAATGTTGCTATCCACAAAAACATGAAAAATTAATGAATCTACTCGTCATACTTATACATGTTATAGTTTTATTAGAAATGTATTTAGTCAATTATTTCAGTGATGATTATAATAGTCATACTTATTTGTTTTCTCATTATTATATATTATATAATAGACTAGACCCTATTTAAAATGTAATGTATTTCTTTCAGTTTCTACGACATGAAGAATTTGAAAAGGGATGTGAAGCTGCATGCAATGGGTATATTAATCATATCTAACTAAGAGTTCTTTTTTGTAACAATTTCATATTTTTGGGGGAAATATTAAAGGAACAAAAACATGAAAAAGGGAGAGAGTCTCTTCTAAGTGAATTAGTACAAAAACTTCATTTTACATCAACAGGGTTATAAGTAAAAATGTTAAGATGCTTTTAAAAAAATAACTGAAACTAAAGATCTTTTCCTTTTCTTTTGGTTTGTTTCATATGTGTGAAATGATTTTGAAACACCATATCATTTCTCTTCTCTTATTTAGCATGTACATTTATTTCTAATGTTAAATATGTTTCATAAATGTATAGCAGCAGAGTACAAGCTGTTGCTAATATGATGAAATGTTTAAACATATGCATGACATGTTTTTTAACAAAGTATTCATTTTTTTCTTACATTTTATAGAGGAGACAGGTGTAAATGATTGTTAAGACTTGTATGTTATTTACTGATATTGTACAATCAAATTGATTTGACTCCAATACAAAAATAATGAGGGGGATTTAAAATTTTCATTATTTGATGCCTTTTACATTACTATTAAAGATTATCATGTATGTCACAAATAAGTAGGAAGAATTTGAACCACATAGAAAATACTGTAACAATCGAAGAATGTAATGCTAGAAAGATTTCTCATTTGCATATTAAAATTGCCTACCGATATGTTTTGAAGTGAAATTTGTTACATGAAGTTACATGTTTTTATCAGGAAAGTCAACAATATATAGTGATACATGTAAATACTATTTTTCATCAGTACACTGTTTGAATTTCATAGACTTTTAAATGAAAAGAGACAGTATCATTTTTATACGACCGCAAATTTTGAAAAAAATTTCGTCGTATATTGCTATCACGTTGGCGTCGTCGTCGTCGTTGTCGTCGTCGTCGTCCGAATACTTTTAGTTTTCGCACTCTAACTTTAGTAAAAGTGAATAGAAATCTATGAAATTTTAACACAAGGTTTATGACCATAAAAGGAAGGTTGATATTGATTTTGGGAGTTTTGGTCCCAACATGTTAGGAATTAGGGGCCAAAAAGGGCCCAATTAAGCATTTTCTTGGTTTTCGCACTATAACTTTAGTTTAAGTTAATAGAAATCTATGAAATTTTGACACAAGGTTTATGACCACAAAAGAAAGGTTGGGATTGATTTTGGGAGTTTTGGTTTCAACAGTTTAGGAATTAGGGGCCAAAAAAGGGCCCAAATAAGCATTATTCTTGGTTTTCGCACAATTACTTTAGTTTAAGTGAATAGAAATCAATGAAATTTAAACACAATGTTTATGACCACAAAAGAAAGGTTGGGATTGATTTTGGGAGTTTTGGTTTCAACAGATTAGGAATTAGGGGCCAAAAAAGGGCACAAATAAGCATTATTCTTGGTTTTTGCACAATAACTTTAGTTTAAGTAAATAGAAATCAATGAAATTTAAACACAATGTTTATGACCACAAAAGAAAGGTTGGTATTGATTTTGGAAGTTTTGGTCCCAACAGTTAAGAAAAAGGGGCCCAAAGGTTCCAAAATTAAACTTTGTTTGATTTCATCAAAATTGAATAATTGGGGTTCTTTGATATGCCGAATCTAACTGTGTATGTAGATTCTTAACTTTTGGTCATGTTTTCAAATTGGTCTACATTAAGGTCCAAAGGGTCCAAAATTAAACTTAGTTTGATTTTGACAAAAAATGAATCGGTTGGGTTCTTTGATATGTTGAATCTAAAAATGTACTTAGATTCTTGATTATTGGCCCAGTTTTCAAGTTGGTCCAAATCTGGGTCCAAATTAAACTTTATTTGATTTCATCAAAAATTGAATAAATGGGGTTCTTTGATATGCCAAATCTAACTGTGTATGTAGATTCTTCATTTTTGGTCCCGTTTTCAAATTGGCCTACATTAAGGTCCAAAGGGTCCAAAATTAAACTAAGTTTGATATTAACAAAAATTAAATTCTTGGGCCTCTTTGATATGCTGAATCTAAACATGTACTTAGATTTTTGATTATGGGCCCAGTTTTCAAGTTGGTCCAAATCAGGATCTAAAATTATTATATTAAGTATTGTGCAATAGCAAGTCTTTTCAATTGCACAGTATTGTGCAATGGCAAGAAATATCTAATTTCACAATATTGTGAAATAGCAATTTTTTTTTTAATTAGAGTTATCTTTCTTTGTCCAGAATAGTAAGCAAGAAATATCTTATTGCAAGATTTTTTTTTAATTGGAGTTGTCTTTCTTTGTCCAGAATCAACTTAAATCTTTGTTATATACAATATACAATGTATATTCACTTTTTACTACCAACTGATAAATTAAAATAATCTTTACCATTCAGTGATAACAAGCAGTTTTTTTACATCTTAATACTTTATGATGTATTTAAATGAGTAGTTATTGTTGCAAACTCCATTAGAAATTTTAATTGAGATTAGGTTTGGAATAAGGGAAAGGGGGATGTGATTAAAAAAAATGGGTTCAATTTTTCTCATTTGAAATTTCATAAATAAAAAGAAAATTTCTTCAAACATTTTTTTGAGAGGATTAATATTCAACAGCATAGTGAATTGCTCTAAGAGAAAACAAAAATTTTAAGTTCATTAGAACACATTCATTCTGTGTCAGAAACCTATGTTGTGTCAACTATTTAATCACAATCCAAATTTAGAGCTGAATACAGCTTGAATGTTGTGTCCATACTTGCCCCAACCATTCAGGGTTCAACCTCTGCGGTCGTATAAAGCTACGCCCTGCGGAGCATCTGGTTGTATCATGTAGGTACATTTGTATTTACAGTCAGTAACTATGGTAACTATGGTGAGACAAAAATTTATCAGTTAAAATAGTAACAGCCAGTTTATTAATCTTCAGTGTGAAAATATAAGAACAGCATTAATCAAACATAGCTTTATTTGATACTGATTAATTTTTTGTTATGCATACAGCCTTCTTGACTAATATTAGTAAAAGGTAGCACTATTTTCTTAAATTTTGCCTTGATCTTGATTGGTGGGGGCATTAAGTTTAACCCTTGTTTTATATAATTTTCCACCTGAAGTAAGAAGATTGATATACATGGTTTTCCTTGGTCAAGTAAAGTGAGAATACAATCACGCTCTAAGAAAACATCATTGACATTGCCTAGGAAAATAGCAATAAACATGATAAACAGATTGTCCAAATGCAAGCTACGATCTTTCTCCTTGATCAAGTCTCTCGATTACATCTCATCTCAAGGTTTTCACATAAATTTCAATGCTATTATTGTTGTAAAACTCAGCAAAATTAACCCTAAAATTCCTAGAAACGGCAGCCACTTTCAAGTGGCAGATATATATATAGAGAAAGTTCATATCTTTTTGGTATTGTATAATAATGTATAAGATGGTTGTATATGGTGGAACATAATAAACAATGTTCAGAATAATTGGACTTGAATTGAATACTTAAAAACTAACTTTATGAAATTCTTTGTGCTTTTTGAGCGATTTAAAATGTTCCGCAGTGAAACATATTTGCATAACATGATCTTGCTTTATAATATCATTATGCAAAGTTGTGCTGCTTATTCTAGTGATATTTTACACTATATTTAGGTTATTGGCACGTTTGCTATTTTACATAAAGCATGTACAATGTTTTGGCACATTAGGAAATTTGTGTTGTTAGGCACTTCTGCTTTTACCTTATGAACTTAAAGGAAAACAAATTTGGGTAACTGTCTTACTGGCAGATTCACCATATCTTTTTTGCAAAGATAAACATGATAAATAAACATCATAAGAATTGTATTGAAGACCATTCTACTATTATCACTTAATTATATTTTTTGTCTGATAATTTCAGTCCGTATGATGGTAAATGGAGTAAGTCTATGGTAGGGTATGGACCAGAGGATTCACATTTTGTTGTAGAGTTGACATATAACTATGGCATTGGTGCTTATAAATTAGGAAATGATTTTAGGGTTTGTATAGTATAGTAAGATTTTTTTTTTGTATTGAATCTATGTATTGTGCCTTAACGAAAGAATTCAAGATAATTGCTGTTCTTCATCCATTCATGGCAGAGGAGAAAAGTAATGGTTGGTGTACATCTCCTTCTCCATTTGTAATTTCTCAGGATTTTTTTATACAGAACTTTTTGTTCTCTTAAGTTAAGATATGCTGTCCACTTTTTGCATACATTTAATGAGCAAATGCTTCACTTGAAAAAGTGTAATTGTTAAACAGGAATTTCCAATATCAAGTAAGACCTTAAAGAGTCCTTCTTGGACTAAAAAAGTTACATATAATGTCTAAATACTGTAAAATCAGAAATTATTGCATGCCTTTATTATTTTAATTTTGTCATTTTGGACTACAACGCGATTTTAGTTTTTGAGATATGGAGAAAATTTACAGTATTTAATATATTCAAATTTTACTTCGAAAATGCAAAGGTATACCAACTTTTTTTTAAATATTTACCACTCAAGGTACAGGCACAGGTTTAATAAATAGGAGTGACAATTCTATATAGGGGGCATATTTATTTGAAAAAACGGATTTTGTTTGCTTTATATTTACAGTTTTACCAATTCAAACAAACAAAATAGGTTATAAACTAATATCTTTAATGTATAACATTTGTGTTTGATCATTGAATCATCTATAAAATCCAGACCAGTATTTTATATTACCCAGTATTGCCCAGTATTACCCACTAAAACCCGGGTTTTCCCAGTATTTCCCACTGGGCTGGGCAATACTCATAAAACACGGGTTTTAACCAACCCTGAGTGACATTGAACAGAACAGGACTACTATATAGTAATTTATTCAGAACTAAGTTTGTATCAACCATCAGTGTTTTTAAAGTCGTATTTAGTGGCACATGGCGAAACCGATAATTGATATGTTAGATTTACATTTTGGATATCTTGTAGCTGTCTTAGAGTTAGAATGACCCAATGGAGACAATAATTTGTGACTGTAAGGATTAACCCTCTCATAATAATGAATGTTAACCCTGTCATATGGTTATTGAGTAATTCTCACTTTTAACCATCCTTGAGTAGTTTTTGAGTTGAGTAGACCTATATATATGCAAGTCCAATTACCTAAGTGAAAACAAGATCTAGCATATCATATCAACTGACAGCTTTTGAATCAATCTGTTATTGTCATTTCCTTTGTGATAAATTGGCTACCAGCACTCATTTTAATTTCTCGGTACTTTTCATTTGTAATGGTCTATTTCAGGGTATAACCATTCATTCCAAAGACATTATTAGAAATGCTAACAAACTTAACTACCCTGTAGTAACAGATGGAGAGTCACAGATTCTGACCTCTCCTGATGGGTTAAAATTTATTGTAATGGAGAAAGAAACAGAGGGAGGTATGTCAATAAATCTTAATTAAGAAAAGTATTTGCAAATGACTTGTATATCAATTGCTATACCAGTTCAAGATTATCCTGCCAGTGACCTGATAACTAAATGAGGACAGTCATTTGTAAATAACTTTTCTAAATTTGTCTCTAAAGCATAAAAAATAGATGAACTTTTCATAAGGGGCTGACTGACCTAAAAGGGGGGGGGACATGCTCCAGTTATGCTTCAATGATTCCTTATATAATTAACCAAATTTTTCCAAGGAAAAGGGGGGGGCGAATGGGACCCCAATGCCCCCTGGATCTACCTACGATTATAAAGGGGAAAATAATGGCCTCCAGGACAGACCCTTGTCTCATACTGAAAAAGACAAGCTATAAAGGGCTCCGAGTCTCCGACATAACTAGTGTGAAACATTTCCAACCTGTAGGAAAACCAAGTCTAATCTTCATAATAAAGGAGAAAAGATAAACACATATAAGCAACATTAACACTTATGAACCACATCAAAGTTTGTAAATATAAGGGCACACACCACAAGATAAATTTCTTACATACAAGGGTGTACACCACTTAATAAATAACATGGACTTGTGGGTACCTGCTACTATTGTTTCGGAAAGAAAATGTAGATGTGAAAACTGATTATTTAAATGTATACCCATATTCTGTGTTTTTTCCTTGAGTATTATTTAGTGTGTCATGGAATGGTTCTAAATGCAATAGTATGAATGTATGAATGAAACGGATAATTAATCAACACCTCTGATCAAATAAGTTTAGTTTCTCTTACTTTTAAAACACTACACCAAAAAAAATCAGGCTTAGTTTGAGGTATGGAATAACAATCATTTTTACATACATGACATAAATCATTAAAGAAGTTTAAAAATAACATGAATAAAGAAATGTCATGGCAAGATGAATTTATTATCAGACATGTTATCAATACATCTTCTTTGCCATTTCTATAAGTTAAAATAATATTTCAATTTAGAGTTATTTCCCATTGGTCTGAATCTAGGCTAAATTTACAACACAATTTTTGATGTACCCAACAAAATATAATTATCATATAAAGTTATTGATAATTATAGTATAACTAATCGCCGTATTTGAATATAAAAAATAAGACAACACGTGACCGAACGACGCATGGATTAAACAAGTGCGCAGCACGAGTTTAATCCATAGCGGCTTTCGGTCACAAGTTGTCTTATTTTTTATATTCAAATACGGCGATTAGTTATACTTTTTATTACATTGGCTGATGGATTTTTTTATGAAATTAATGTAGAAAATGTAAGGAAATATATGTTTTTCCTACGCATTCACAATTTGTTTTGATCTGACGTTATCGACGTCTTTGCCTACGCCTATTGTTGCATGACGTCAGAGAGTGAAATAACCACGTTTATTTCACATGTGAAATTATCGGTTTTTATTTAACTGGGAAATCAATGTAATGTATTGCTACCAATGTAATAAAGTAAAATGTCTCAATAGTACTCAGTCATTTGCAAAGATGATTCTTTAGATGATATTTGACATACTTTGTTATTATTGCTAAAAAAAAATCATCTAAACATTACACATAATGTTTACAAATTAAAACACGTAACAAACTGTACATTTTTATAAATTTCAAATTAACTTTATCTGTATGACAGATTTAATTTCTAAAACATGTGTTATGTAAATTATCAATAGTATTGTGACAACAGATTCTCTAATAATAAAATACAAATACACATTAACATACATCATAAGCAAATATATAGATTAAAACACTAAAAACATGATACTAAAAGAACAATAGGAATTGTTAAATTAAAAAGTTAATTGAAATAATTATTAATTTATGACTTCTTTTACATTTCTTAATATATCTTCTTTATAGATAAATATTGTTTTAAAAAAAATATACATAAATATCTCTTACTGATTATAATCTCTCTTTATAAAATACTGATGTGTCTCCATTAATTGACCCCTTAAATATATCGTATTAGGTCACTAATACACCATGTACCTAATAATATATTCATGGAGGATACAGGTTTTTGAATATCAGCATTAACAATATGAATGTTCATAAATTTTCTTATTATTACAACAACAAAAAACCCAGCCATCATTTGCTATATGCAAAATGTAAATCATACAATTTTAATGTCAATAAGTGTAAATTTTGATTTATTCATACTAGCAAAATAGTTTTTTTTCTAGTAGACATTTCAAAGAGCTTTAGTTGCTTGAACTCACAACCAATAACAATTGGCAGCAAAATCCCATTATATAAGTGAATTTTTTTGTCGAATATTGGTATCAGGTGTAACACCACTAATTCAGGCCCGGCCAGAAAGCACATACCAGAAAGTAGTACATATTTAACACAAAATAGTTCCTACGCATGAGTGTAACTTTCAAAATATGAAGAATATTTAGGTATTTTTGGTATCAAATGAAAGCTGAAGGACTTGGTGATCATTGCAGAACACTTTTGGACTTTTAATTTTGAATATTAAAAAAACTGCACCAAATTTTAAAAAGAGGGTACATATAGTCTGTTTGTCAGATCTGAAGTACCTGTTTTGGTACATCCAAAGTTCTGGGAACCAGTTCTTTCTTATATGCCATGTAAGGTATGTTGATTTTTTCAGTAGAAGACACCATAAAGTGTTGCTTTGACATGCAATGATTGCCACTTTATTTGAACTTAAAATGAAAGAGGTGTGCCTGGTTGACATGGAGGAATTTAACATAGAAAGTAATGGGACCATGAATTAGTGGTGTACTTCCATCACGTTGTCGTCGTCGTCTGGGTCGTCGTCATCTTCAAAATACTTTTGGTTTTCGCACTATAACTTTAGTTTAAGAAAATAGAAATCTATGAAATTTAAACACAAGGTTTATGACCATAAAAGGAAGCATGGGATTGATTTTGTAAGTTTTGGTCACAACAGTTTAGGAATTAGGGGCCAAAAAGGGCCCAAATAAGCATTTTCATGGTTTTCACACTTTAACTTTAGTTTAAGTAAATAGAAATCTATGAAATTTTGACACAAGGTTTCTGAGCACAAAAGGCAGGTTGGGATTGATTTTGGGAGTTTTGGTTCCAACTGTTTAGGAATTAGGGGCAAAAAAAAGGGCCCAAATAAGCATTATTCTTTGCACCATAACTTTAGTATAAGTTAATAGAAATCTATGAAATTTAAACACAAGGTTTATGACCATTTAAGGAAGGTTGGGATTGATTTTTGGAGTTTTAGTCCCAATAGTTTTGGAATAAGGGGCCCAAAGGATCCAAAACTAGACTTTGTTTGATTTCATCAAAAATTGAATAATTGGGTTCTTTGATATGCCAAATCTAACTGTGTATGTAGATTCTTAATTTTTGGTCCCGTTTCAAAGTGGACTACATTAAGGTCCAAAGGGTCCAAAATTAAACTTAGTTTGATTTTAACAAAAATTGAATCCTTGGGGTTCTTTGATATGCTGAATCTAAAAATGTACTTAGATTTATTATTATTGACCCAGTTTTCAAGTTGGTCCAAATGGGGGTCCAAAATTAAACTTTGTTTGATTTCATAGAAAAATTGAATAATTGGGGTTCTTTGATATGCTGAATCTGAACATGTACTTAGATTTTTGATTATGGGCCCAGTTTTCAAGTTGGTCCAAATCAGGATTCAAAATTATTATATTAAGTATTGTGCAATAGCAAGAAATTTTCAATTGCACAGTATTCAGCAATAGCAAGAAATCTTCAATTGTACAGTATTGTTCAATAGCAAGAAATCTTCAATTGCACAGTATTGTGCAATAGCAAGTATTTTCAATTGCATAGTATTGAGCAATAGCAAGAAATATCTAATTGCATAATATTGTGCAATAGCAAGAAATTTTCAATTGGAGTTATCTTTCTTTGTCCAGAATAGTAGTTGAATCAACTTAAATCATTGTCTTATACAATATACAATGTATTTTCACTTTTACTACCAACTGATGAATTAAAACAATCTTTACCATTCAGTGATAACAAGCACTTTTTTTTACGTTTTAATATTTTATGATGTATTTAAATGAGCAGTTATTGTTGCAAACTCCATTAGAAATTTGAATTGAGATCAGTTTTGGAATAAGGGAAAAGGGGATGTGAAAAAAAAAATTGGGGGTCAATTTTTCTCATTTCAGATTTCATAAATAAAAAGAAAATTTCTTCAAACATTTTTTGAGAGGATTAATATTCAACAGCATAGTGAATTGCTCAAAGGCAAAACAAATTTTTTAAGTTCATTAGACCACATTCATTCTGTGTCAGAAACCTATGCTGTGTCAACTATTTAATCACAATCCAAATTTAGAGCTGAATCCAGCTTGAATGTTGTGTCCATACTTGCCCCAACCATTCAGGGTTCAACCTCTGTGGTCGTATAAAGCTGCGCCCTGAGGAGCATCTGGTTATGAATTTTAAAGATTTGATTAACCTTTGTGAATGCAGTTAAAGAAACATATTTTAAGTTTACACAAGTCTTTCTACTTGGTTTATTTGTTCTATTGATAAGATGAGTAAAAATTAAAATTAAAAAGTAATGACATACAAAATTCTGACAACTAAACAAAATGGTGTCATAGGCCTTTTTTGTTGTTAAAAGCATTCATAATAAGTTGAATATATTCTAATTTCTTCCCATTTAAGTGACATTACCATGAATTACTGCATATTTTCATTTGGAAATGTAACATTTATTTTGTGCAAGACGGGGCGTAGCTAGAATAAAATGATGTGCAAGCAACTACTGGCAAGCGGAGTGAGGTGAAAAATTTTTGGGACCCTTTTATGCAGAAAAATGTTGGGTTTTTTTTCAATTTTCGATCATAGGATGGTCAAAAGAGTAGCTATATGTAGATAGCCTTAATAGAACTATGCATGTAAAACTATAATTAATAAATCTTCTGAATCGAGTAATACATAAACAACACATATTTGTGATACAGAATTTACTCCAAATTTGGGTCTAGGCAGAATACAAACTTCTCTATTACTTTGTCAATATTCTCATGAAATCCCAATAAATATGCAGTAATGCTAGTCAACTGTCGTTGTTCAATGTTGATTGTACAGTTGTTTTCCATACATAGTACACTGATAGATCTCCATGGTAGCACTCGTGAGATGTTATGAACCAGTGTACGTGTTCGGCATTAAGCGACCTCCCAATTGAATTCTCCAAATTACATGCCAGGTCAGTTTCGTATGTCCAAGACAATGTTGAGATTTGTTCATTTGTTATATTTCCTACAACATGATGACGCAGATACAGCGCAAAGAAGCAATTTTCGGATAATAATAAACCCGACTCCCTGCCTCTCCAGTTCCCTTATCATATGGTCTATGAAGGCAACAAATCATAGTGATGAGATTTCATGCAATACTGTTTTGGCGTGTTTGCAGGGTGATTGGCTCCGGTAGCCTGTCTTCCATACCGCCTCGGCATATTTTCAACGATATCGAAGGGTTCTGATGAATTAATTCTAATGCCGATTGGTACATCTATTCCAAACTGATGAACCGTACACTGTAAAATGTGCTCCAAAACTACATGTCATAGACTGAGTATTGCAAATTCAAATCTTGTAATAGTAACAAGTTACTGTCCGATTTTGTCATAATCTCCAATAAAACTTTTATTTTGAAACCAAATGCCGTTATTTAATGATATTTCATCAATTAAAAAAGTGACAACATAAATGTTTCCTTTAACATTCAATTAAGCAATTTTTATTTTGCCATTTTTTTTTTTGCATGCAGAATCGATGTGCACACAACTGCGTGTTAGCTTATAAGGAGCTATGCTCCTGGCAAGTCAAAAGTGGGAACCATTCAATAATTATTATGAATAAAGTTTAATAATGAAAGGCATTCTTAAAAGCCATGACCTCTAAATTAGTCATGCTTTGTTAGGATTAATAAATATATTATAATCACGTGCATTTTGGCATGAAATTATAAATCATAAATGTTAAATATTTTGACATCTTCTTCTTTTCTATTTACAGACCCAGTGAAAAAGGTTACCTTGTCTTCTTCAGACTTGGACAAATCTGTAGGTAAGTAGATAGTTAGCATATACTCAACATTCAAACTTTAAATCAAATGATTTCCAATGAGCAGACTTCTCCAGACAGTTGGACAAATCAGACACATTTGCTACCACGCAGACAGATATTTGCCATTCATTTATCCATATTCAATATTTAGGTGACAAAATCAAAATAAAAAGAACTTTAAATATACTTTATGTCAACATACCAGTAATAATTTTGAATAAAATATGAATATTATTTCCTCTAATTTTTTTGATAAAATTCACGATTTACGCTATGAAGCTAAATTATTTAAAAACTTGAATTTTTATGTAATTGATAAAAGAGTTTTGAACAATCAGTAAAAGTTATATTTCTGATTTTAAATTATAAAAGATTTATCCTAAATTTCTCAGTGCAATTGATTAATTTGGCAAAGTCTTAATTAAGGTGTAATACCACCAAATCAAAGTAAGTTTTCATTATTTATTTTTGTGTTTCTATACAATTTTTTGGAAGCTTGAGGTTAAATGTTTACTAAAGCAATTCTGCAAATTTAATAAAATCTTAATAGGGGAAAATCAAAGGTGGTATTACACTTTAAGACCTTTATACAGATACTCACTCAAACTTAACCTAAACTTATACATATACAATGAATATATAGAAAATGAAAATGACTCTTTATATACTTGTTCCTTCTAAGCACTTCTCTTGATTTACTTGCATAAGGAACACTCAATTGTAAAATATATGAAACCAGGGATGTATAAATAGAAACAATGTAAGTGATGTTTTGCTTGCTTAGTTATATATAAAAATAAGATGTGGTATGATTGCCAATGAGACAACTCTCCACAAGAGACCAAATGACACAGAAATTAACAACTATAGGTCACTGTATGGCCTCCAACAATGAGCAAAGCCCATACCTCATAGTCAGATGTAAAATGCCTCTTTTTTCGGAAAACAGAAAACAAAGTATATGCTAGAAATTATTTCTTTCTTAGTACTCATAGAAGTTAACTTTATGCAGTTTAGCTTTGTCATCTTTCTGACTGCATCCAATATAGAGTTGTCCATCTCTAGAGAAAGCCAGAGATATTGGATATAGTATGCCAATATCTTTAGTCTTATAGTGTGTTATGCAGTTTCCATCGCAATCGAGGATGTGCAGTAAATTATTATTAAGGTCTGAAGCTATAATATTGTCTCTTGGAGTTATTGCTACTCCCATACACTTGAATGAATGCTTTTTATCAATTTCTTTCCTTCCTTTATAAGTATTTATAACTTTCCCTCCAGTTCTTAGAACTATTATTTTGAATTTTTTTGCTTCAGTATCAATATCAACAACAACAATGTTGCCATTATCAGTACTAGTTATATTCCATGGACCTTTAAAGAGAGGTTTGTTATTACTGTCATGTTCATATATAGCTTGATGTTTCCCCTTTAGATCCATAACAATGACAACTCCTCGGTCTTCTATGCCTCCCCCTACTATTATTTTCTCTTTAGTGCTATGTATAGAAAGTGTTTCAAAAGGTGAAACATTATATATGGAGTCAACTACTTGATCAGTTCCATTGTTAATCTGTTTTATTCTTGAATCCCCAGTGCAAAGAAGGAGATCATTGGATTCATTAACATATATCCCACTAGTGTTGATATCTAAGCTGTGCAATACTGCCAGATTATTTCCTTCTTGTTTGACATTCTGTAACAAAGAAGAATCTGTGTCACTTAACCATACAGAATTATTATTATCTACTACAACATAATTGATATTTTTTAACTCAGTTTGGAATTTCTTTGATCTTTCAAGGATTATTTCACACTTTGAAATTTTCTTTATTTTCTGTATTGACCCAAAATTAGACTCCATGATCTCCCCTGGGACAAATTCTGTTACTATGTCATCTGGTAGTTTGATTGATCTTAATTCTGTTTTATCTAAAGTGAAGTTTTCAATTTCTTTTAAGAATCTTGCTGCCTCTGTAGTACTTGAAATATCTTCTAGTTCAGCAGATTGCTTGTTGAGTTCTAATTTGATATTTTGTATTTTCTCTTTTTCTTCTTCATATGCTTTTATTGAACTTTGATGATCTTGATTGAGATCAGAAAAAAGTTTGTCAGCATACTTAGCAACAGCTTTCGTAAGAGCTGTCTTTCGGTTTCGAATATCCTTTTTTGCATTATTATAACTCTCTGATTTAGATTTGTGTATTTTGTCCAAAGTTAGTCCATCCTCTTTTAGCCTTCTTTCATTGATTTTCACTTCTGTTTGTTGCTTTCTAACATTTTTCATTTTTGTTCCATAAAACTCCTTTATTTCTCCCATTTTATGTCCATTGTGTGTTGTTGAAACACAAGTGGCACAAACTAAATAGTTACAAGCTTTACAGAATAAACAACAATCTTGACCTTTGTGTTTTTGGCATGGAATGTTGGAGAAGTCCATGTTTATCTCCCCTTTTTCAGCAGACGGTCCAATCTCTTTTATATCACAGATCTGATGTTTATTAGCATTTTTGAACTTTGGATGTATTTTGTTTTTACATGTCTGACACATCAGGAGATTGCAGTCTTTACATTTCCATTGGATCTTAGGGTTACTTTCACAGAGTTCACAATTTATTGGGAACTGACCCTTGGATATAGATTTGGAAAATGCCATCATCTGTAATATTTGGCTTCTTTTTTCACTCACCTGAAAAAAGGTTTTAATTAAATGACTTTTATTGGTATAAAATACTTTATTTATATAAGACATTTAGAATAACCATACTTTGTCTTAAGATATTAATTTTAATTGACTTAGAAACGGTTTCAACTATTTATGCCAAAAAAAGGGGGAAAACCAGGGTTTTTCGGGTTAAAGGACAATTGATACAATTTAAAATCAGTGTAATCCAAATCAAGTTGAAGAAAATGTTTGATTACCTCCCTTACACTGCTTGTAAATTATGTATAAAGAAATGTTATATGTCTTGAGGTGATTAGCTTTCAATTTATTTTTAGCAGTTACTATTAATAATAATTTTAGCCATAAGTATGTATGTCATTTTATATTTTAAAACTTTTATGATGGATTTAAATGGGTAATTATGGTTGCAAACTCCATTTAAATAGAAATTTGAATTGCGATACTGACTATATCTTGAGGGAAAGAAATCCTTTTGGGAATAAGGGAAAGGAGGCGGTAAAAAATTGTGGGGAAGACAGTGTTTTCTTATTTCAGATTTTCATGAAATGAAAAAAAAAATCTTCTTTTTTTTTTTTTTGCAAAAATAGGGGGGATACTTATTTTTTTTTAAAAGGACAAGGGGAAAGGGGATGGGGGGTCACTTTGCAACAGCATAGTGTATTGCATTTCTTTTTAGGGGGGATATTGCACAAAAACAAAACATTGAGTATAAATAAATTCAAATTATATAACCAATTCTAAGAGTTATTTGACTACAGATATTCTGTGTCGGAAACGGTGACCCTATTATGTGTCAAATATTTAATAAGAATCCAAATTCTGACATGTATCAAGCGTGAATATTCTGTCCATTTTTGCCCCAACTGTTCAGGGTTGGACCTTTGCAGTTGTATCCCGCAGCACTCAGCGAAGCATTTTTATTTTATATACATTAGACAGTTGTTTTTCTTGTTTGATGGTTTTAAACTTGTCATTTTTGGGACCCTTTATAGGTTGATGTACAGTGTAAGCAAAGGCTCTGTGTTGAAGACCATACTTTGACCTATAATAGTATACTTTTGCAAATTGGGGCTTGGATGGAGAGTTGTATCATTGGCACTCATACCACATCTTCTTATACATATTCAATCCATCAAAATCCTGTAAAAAAATAATGCTTAGGAGTTTTAGCTCTCTGTATGGTATTATGTTATAAAGAAAAGAGAGTAGATAAAATCAAAAATACTGTTGATCTTGCATACTTCCTTGCTGTCTATATTAGGCCATTGGGAGCTATATGTTACATGCTTTATAGTATAGTCACACTTTATTTGTTGACTGTTTACAACTTATCTTATTTCTTGATGTCGCTGTCTCAAAGACAAATACATTATATTTATACTGACCTTTACATTTGAGTATGTCTACCCCCTTTACCTCATGCTATTAAAATGCACTAATTATAAATGTTGACTTCTGATAAAAGTTATATATACTTCCCATCATATGACTTTATCTGACTTTTATTGATTACAACTGGTTAAACATTATGAAATAAATTTAAAGTGTATGGCTTTTTGTACAAAGGTTGCCTTACCTTAGGTATGTCATATGTTTTGTGAAGATACTTAATCATCGAATATACAGTTATAGATTGTAACAAACTATTAGTTTCCCAATAGGTGACAATGATAGCCATTTTCGAGATACAGACTTGGCCTTTGATAGCTGACTAGGGGGTATGGGCTTTGCTCATTGTTGAAGGCCGTATGGTGACCTATAGTTGTTAATGTCTGTGTCATTTTGGTCTCTTGTGGACAGTTGTCTCATTGGCAATTATACCACATCTTCTTTTTATATTTAGACAGTTGATTTTTGTCGAGCCTGTGACATAGCTCGACATAGGGATAGTGATCAGGAAGCGGCTACAGCTGTTGCGTTGGTTAACTTCCTAAAAGCTTTATATTTTAGAAGGTGGAAGAACTGGATGCTTCATACTTAGTATATAGATGCCTCATGTTACGAGGTTTCCGTCAGTCACATGGCTAATGTCTTTGACCTCATTTTCTTGGTTCAGTGACTACTTGATAAAAAGTTAAGATTTTTTGTAATGTTAAAATCTCTCTTATTATAAGTAATAGGTTAACTATATTTGGTATGTGCGTACCTTGCAAGGTCTTCATGCCCGTCAGACAGTTTTCACTTGACCTTGACCTCATTTCATTGATCAGTGAACAAGGTTAAGTTTTGGTGGTCAAGCCCATATCTCAGATACTATAAGCTATAGGTCTAGCATATTCGGTGTATGGAAGGACTGTAAGGTGTACATGTCCAACTGGCAGGTGTCATCTTACCTTGACCTCATTTTCATGGTTCAGTGGTCAAAGGTCTAATTGTAACCGATATGTACACAGTTAATGACAAGAATTTGATCTTGACATATATACCAGTGGAGTTTTCTTTCTTTGATAAGACACAATTATTGATCCATCTTATTTGTAAGTGACGTTTTAAGACAATTAATATTGTAGATTATTGGAAAAGATTATGTGGTATGAAGGTTTATTCACAAGACAACAAGACAGCTGTGTTAGGATATGATGATAACCAGGTTTGTACACTGCCACAATTTAATATAATGATTGATCTGAAAAAAATAGAAGAGTTCTTGCAGAAACTAAGGTTAATTTCCAAGTAACTGATTTTTTAGTCAATTTATGTAAGTACTACATCCTAATCCTTAATGTCTGCTTTTCAGTGAAAGTTTTAATGGACAAAGCATATAAATCTTCTCTACACTTTTTAACTTAATTAGAATCAACATGATATATTACTGAACTAACTGCAATAATGAATATAATAATAGTTATCACTATACAATTATCTCATATTTATTTTGGTTTGTATGTTACAGTTAGATTATCTACCTACCTAAATGATAGCATTTGTTAGTTTTCTTTGCCAGATATAAAGTAGAAATTGTTGATACAACCCTGCAGCTCTGTTCTTCAATGGACAACTGTGATCAACCAATAGTAATACATTCGTTCTTGCTGGTGCTTGGGGCCTCCTTATCTTGTAAGGATTAGAAAGTGTTGCTGCATGTTGAAGACCTCCCACTGACATTTTAATGAAGAACAGCAATACAAGTGGTTTTTTATACGACCGCAACCATTTTTTTGCTTCGTATAATGCTATCATGTCATCTGCGTCGTCGTCCGCTGACGCATTTAGTTTCCGGACATTTAATTTAGTTTTAGTAAATGGATCTAAAATAAGCATTTTTGTAGTTTTCAAACAATAACTTGTGTTTAAGTGTATGAATCTCTCTGAAATTATACCACAAGTTTCCATACCATGAAGGGATAGTTATTAGTGACTTTGGGGGATGATGGCTCAAAATGATTTGGAATTAGGGGCAAAAAAAGATTTTCTGGTCAATGTACAATTAAGACAATTTCAAAGCAGTGTAAGGGAGGTAATTCACAAACATTTAACATACAAGGTTGGATATGTTTGGATTTACCTCTCATACACTTCTTGTTAATTATGTATAAAGAAATGTCAGGTTTTGGACTAATTGCAAAAAAAGGGGGGTGGGTGGGGGGTGGTAGTAGTTTTCAATATTTCTCAAATTTCAAATTTTCATCCAAATTTCGCAAATTTGAAATTTTTTATAAGTTTGAAGAATAAATCTTTAAGTGCACAATATTGTGCAATAGATTTGTAAGATCTTAACATTTGTTTTGTGTGAGAAACCCATATTATATCAAAAATTTGATCACAATCCAAATTCAGAGCTGTATCAAGCTTGAATGTTGTGTCCATATTTGCCCCAACTGTTCAGGGTTTGACCTCTGTGGTCGTATAAAGCTGCGCCCTGCGTAGCACCTGTTTTTTTTAGCGTTTGTTTTGTTACTGGTAGTGCTTTCATTTCCATATTTAGAGGCTGATTTAGAGGGGGCCGCCCTATTGTTAAAACAATTGTTGATTATATATAAGGAATTACTGAAGCCCTTAAGGAAATTCCTAGATCTGAAGCCGACATCCTTTGTTTTTCATTATAATTAAAGGAATTTACATAGCATTACCATCTTCTGGAATGTCAAGCAGATCTGTGATGTGCAAGTTCTGAATAGGTTACTCAGGTTCATCAATATTTAGACTGTGAATATTTATCAATTAAAGTAATTTGAGGACATTTCCAGTATACTATTTTCTTGTCATTGTAGTGCAAGTTAGAATTGTATGAAATAGGAACAGATGTGGACCATGCCTCAGCTTTTGGAAGAATTGCATTTGCTTGTCCAGGAATAGAGGTAAAGTAAACACTGTATCTTGCTTATAATCATGGCTTTCTCAAGTCAAATTAATACTGGGATAAAGAAGACTGGAAAAATATTTTTCAAAGGTCAATATTCAAGAAAAGTCTCAAAATTGTGATTCTTTTTCTATGACTTGATTGCTTTATCCTATCACTTTAGACTTTGATTTTCTATAGCTATTGGTTAACATTTCTGATCAGTTGAAAAGTTTTATTTCATGAAACGAATTGTAAGTTGGTCAAAATTTTGAATGAACTGTAATGGAAGAAACCCTTCCTATCAAGTTATTGTAAATAGAAATCTTCAATGAAATCTGCTTGAAAATATTATGATATATCTGAGCATTCAAACAACACTGAAAGATAAAACCATACTTAAGTTATACATATAAATAAAGGGAAATATAGTGTATATGTCTAGGAAACAGCAGTACAATAACACAATTAAAACAGGAAATACATCTAAAGGTCTTCAAAAATAGACTAATATAAAAAAGAAGATGTGGTATGATTGCCAATGAGACAACTATCCACAAAAGACCAAAACGACACAGACATTAACAACTATAGGTCACCGTACGGCCTTCATTAATGAGCAAAGCCCATACCGCATAGTCAGCTATAATAGGCCCCGATAAGACAATGTAAAACAATTCAAACGAGAAAACTAACGGCCTTATTTATGTAAAAAATTGAACGAAAAACAAATATGTAATAAATAATGTCTATACTATATGACAACCTTCAATTCAACCATGTCTAAGAGATGTTTCACAAAAGTAAATTAACCAATAAAATATGTGTTACAGCATTAATTTCTTTAATGAAAAAAAAAAACACCAAGATATAAAACAAGAACTGACATGGTTCAAACTTAAGACGGACAAGGACCTTAGTTATTTTTAAAATATGCAATGCATTTATATTCATAACTGTCCTGATTTAAATTGTTTTTGTGAATTGATAATTCATACTTATTTTCCTTTTATTCAGTTGCCAGATATCCAGAGTAAAATGAAGGAAGAAAACCAGACCATTCTAACAGATCTAATCAGTCTAGACACTCCAGGGAAGGCCACAGTACAAGTTGTCATTGTAGCTGATCCTGTAAGCATTGCATAAAGTGCAATTCTATTCAAAATACAAAAACAATACATGCACTATTTTTGTAACCCTTTGTAACTGAAGTATACTTAACTGGTACTATAGACAACAGTATTCGATACAGTTTAATACTAAATCTTTATTAAAAATCACCTAGCATAACTTACAACAGATAGATTTTACTTAGTGCTGCATGTAACACAATTAATCTTGGGGTTTATTTATGAAATTGAAAATGAATATTTCACTACTCCCTTTTCATCTCATCTGACCTAAAATGATACAGGAGCTTTTATCATCACTTTCTCTCCCTTGCCATTTCTCTTTTACATGAATGGATTTATTGTCCCTGAAATGTTAATTTTTAGTAAATTTAAAAGTTTTAGGCTTTAACATAAGATTACAGCAAACAGATTAGTAATATCTATAAGAAAGTCAACATTTTTGAATTGTCAATTGACCACTTATATGAGTTATTGCCTTAGAAAACCTAGTTTTACTAATTTTAGCGCATCACTTGGCGTCCATCGTAGTCTGTCATCATCGTCCGTCTGGTGTAAACTATTTCAAACATCTTCTCCTCTGAAATTACTTAACCAATTCCAACCAAACTAAAGCTGAACGATCCTTAGGGTATATAGAATAAATTTGTGTTTTATTTTCTGTTTCGTCAAAAAACATGGCCACCATGGCTAAAAATAGAACATAGGGGTAAAATGCAGTTTTTGGCTAATATTTCAAAAACCAAAGCAGTTAGAGCAAATCTGACATGGGAGTTAAAGTGCTCATAAGGTAAAGTTGTATCAGCCCTGAAATTTTCAGATGAATCTAATAACCCATTGTTGGGTTGCTGCCAATAAATTGGTAAAATTAATGAAATTTAGTAGTTTGGTTATTATCTTAAATAGTTTTAATGATAAAGATAAGCTGTAACAAGCAAATATGTTCAGCAAAGTAAGATCTACAAATAAGGTCATATGACCAAAATTGTCAATTGATCCCTTAAAGAGTTATTGCTCTTTAAAGGACAATTCTACAAAATTTGTTTAAAAAACAAACTAATCTGAAATTGGACACTTAAACTCTTAAATGATAGATATTTGCCAAAAAAACAAGGTGAGCTATTCTGGCTCTTGAGAGCCTCTTGTTTATAGTATATATATTAGATAAAGAGAAATTGTAAAAGCAAAATGTTAAGCACAATGAGAATACTAATAAGTCAACATCTACTTATCGTCAATTAACCTTTTTCAAAAGTTATTACCCTTGAGTGATGATTTAACAAATATTCAAGCATGACTGATTGCAATATTAAAGGGGGAAAATGAGAGATGATTTAACAAATAAGCAAGCATGACTGATTTTAATATTAAAAGGGCAAAAAATAATATCAATACATTTTTTATCAGGTGAGAGATTCAGACTCTTGGGATACAGATACCAATACAGATATATATATATATATATGGAAATTGTTCTTTATGAAATTTAAATGTCCAGTGGCGGATCCAGAACTTTTCATGAGGGAGGAAGGGGGAGCGTTTACTTACCTAAGGGAGGCCTGCTCCAGTCATGCTTCAGTGATTCCCTATGTAATCAACACATTTCTTCCCTTGAAAGGGGGGCACGTGCCCCTATGACCCCCCTGGATTCGCCTATGATGTCTGTATAATCTATATCTTAACTACTCAATGGTCCTATGAAATTTAATACAAAGGTAAGAAGATGTGGTATGATTGCCGAAGAGACAACTAAGTTCATAAACTTTTATCCTCACAGTTCAGTACTAATCTTCTATTTACAGGATGGACATGAGATCTGTTTTGTTGGAGATGAAGGATTTAGAGATTTATCACAAGTAGATACGAACGCTGATGAACTTTTAAATAAGGTTGGTTTATATGGTTGTCTTAACACAACTGTGTATGTCTATTATGTTTTCTTTAGCAAACTTCTGTTGATGGACTATTAGTCCATTAGTTTATCATTATGTCAATAATTGGTGCTATCATTCATGATATAAATGCTGATTGTAAAGTTTATAAAAGAAACAGCTTTACATGTAAAAATACATTTGAGTAACTTGATGTTGATGTCTAAGTAAGAGAACAGATTCGTGTTTAATTTTTTCTTGTTTATTTTAATACAATGAAGTTAAATAATAAACTGCATCAATCTAAATTAAACAGAAATTTTAACAGGAAACAATTATTCAGCTCTATTGCAATATGGACAAATGTATCTTTATATTTAAGTCAGTAGTCTTTGACAAGCGTTATTTTAATCCGCTTATAGTTAGACTGAATCATTTCCCCCTTAAAACTCAATAGTAACTATTTGAGCTCCATGCTCTTTAAATAGAAAACTTGCAGAGATAAATCAGGAATGTGTTGGAAAATTAATGAAGAAATACACTTAAAATATTTTTTGGTAAAGTTTTTATACCAAAATTCCTCATGTTTGAATGTCGATGTCATGACAATAAAACTATGTCAAATTTTAAAACTGTTTTTTCCATAGTGTGAATTTAAATATTGGGTGATACCCTGTCAAGTCACTCTTTCTCACTCCATTTTGAGTTCATACAGTTCCCTCAATATGTTTTGGTTACCTTTATTTGTCTTTTCCTTATCAATTTATGGAATTTGATCAACAGTAAACAGATGTGGTCCTAATTTTTCCAAAAAATCATTTTCCATTGACAATTCAGGCCATTATTTCATACTTCCCAGTATTGACAAGAACTATCAAGTGACAGGGCTCATAAAACCTTATATTTTGTTTACCCTTATGTAAGAAGAAAAGTGTTGATCTAAAGATATGAATAGAAATGCAATGGAACACCTAAAACATATAAATATCTTTAATTTTTGAAATCTTGTTATAAAGTAAGACATTGACCAAGTTGTTAGAATTGATTTCATATATCAAAAGAATGTAATGATGTGACATGTTTGTAGAATAACCATCAAGTATGTTTGTAACCAAAACTACATTTGAAAGAGAACATCATGCAACATATGATAGTAGACTATATTTTTCATTAAATCTGTGCTAAAGATGATCTTACATTTTTACAGGCAATGACAGAAGACAAGAGTGATGAATGGTTTGAGAAAAAAGGAAAAACAAAAGCAACAGCATAATGAATCATGGATGGTGTCATTTATCTAAGAATTATTATAGTAAAATATTTGTAACAATTTTTAAATCACATGCTATATGTAATGCTGCCTTGACCAAAGTCAGTTGTTTGTTTTGAAATTTATAAATGATTATTAGAACTTTTAGAAACTGTTTGGATTACAAATATAGCCACCAATCAATAGAATACATAAATTAACTATATTACACTTTGTTATATTCAGAGGTAGTTTGTGTTTACATTTATATTTTTATATTTGAATGGAAAAATAACTGGTAGATTTTTGACAACTTTGAGCAATGTTGAGACTTTGTAGGTTTTTTTTAACTAAAACAAAAAAGGATTTGTTAAACCTTATTCTTTATGAAATAGATTAGATTTATTATTGTGATGATGGAAAATGCTATTTTGACATGATCATGTGTGGGGTAAACCTAATGGTTATACAAAAAATATAAAGAGGGCGTAGTAAAATTTTATCAATATTTTCATAAAAGTTCAAATTTCTGTGATAATTCTTTTAATGTATATTTATGCTTGAAGGTGCTAATGAATGTTGTGTTTCAGTGGGAGCTGACTTAATGTGGCCATCTGCAATCAATGTATAGTCTCAAAATTTATTTTACAATTTATAATATGTGTAAGTGCAATATGGTTTATTTCACATATAAAAAAAGGTCCTTGTTGTTTTGTTTTCATGATTTCTTATCACTTATTCAATTTTAATTACAAAACGGGAAGGACATATTCCAGATTTTATTAAATTCATCAAATTAGCAAAAATATTCCCCTGATATTTTGTTGTACAATATTGGAGATTTTCTATACATGAAATGGACTTCTAGAGTGTTGATTCTTTAATTTAAAAGTCAGATTGATACTTAGAAGGTATATTGTAATAAACTCATAATATAACGGGTACTAATTATAAACCTTTGATGATGAAAGCTAAGTGATTTATACTAATAAAAATGTACACTTATGTAGTAAGGTGCTAATGAGATTTCTTTTCAAAAAGTAAATAAGAACAATTTTATATTTCTAGTAATTAATGTAAATTTAGCAAATGCTGTGTTGTATTTTTATTCTTTATATTGTTGACCATTGGTTAACTGGATAATGACATTTTTCCCCATAGAGAATGGAAAACTGTGCTCTTTTATTGAAAAATAACTTGATGACATACCATATTCATTGTTTATGTTTATGATTAGAAATAAGTAAATTTTTTCTCATTCTTGAAGGCTGTACGGTTGCAGGGGTGGATCCAACTATATGTGTCCCTGTTCAAATGCATTGATCATTAAAAAAAAAGGATCCGTCACTGGGTTGCCTATAATTGCTTACTTCCACTTTATTTGAACTTTTGTTGATATTTGTCACATTGGTTTTCATACCTCATCTCCTTTAAAGCCCTGTCAGAGTCCGATATTAAAGATGTGAGAGAAATGTAATTTCTTGATGGCCTTCTTGTTTGCAATAATTTTTTCATATTTATTCTATCGTATACACATGTGTGGCCTTCAAACTTCATTGCTCATTTTGTTTTAGTCAGTCAGACAAATGTATAAAGGCCAGATACTGAATGAAAACAATTCTTGTCAATTACAGCATCTTTTCATCTATATACTATAAATCATTGGTTGAACTACGAGTTATTTTAAGAACATTTTTATATTCAACATACTGTGAAATTACAAGTACAAAATGAATTAATATAATAACAATCTATGTGTTTCTAAATTCACAAAAGCAAAGAGGATTTTATTATATGCAAATGTGTAAATGTTATTTGTTTGTGTAGTGTACAGTTTTAATTCATTTGTTAAAGGCTGTGAAGCCAGATTATCTACAACTAGCAAATATTTACATCTATAGATAATAGTAAATGGTCTGTAACTGTAGCCTTTTTTATCCACATTTTATTCTGCCAAACAATGAGAGGGCATTTATTTTGTTATGTTAAAAGAAAAGTTTTTGAATTTATTATGCTATAGACTTATTTTATTTTAAATATATAATTGTCAATGATACATTGGATTATGGGTAAATAAAAAAGACGAACAAAGATGGTATATTTTATCTACATCACTAACTTTTGGTCCCATCAGTGAACGATAAAGATTTTGAATGATTTACCTTTAACAGTTACATATTCATCAATCCATTAAAATATTCTGTGCTTACTTCAATTCTCTGTTTAACAATTGAAGTCAACTAATTTAAAAATGTTACTATCAATAAGGAAGGGTTGAAACAAAACTGTCAAATTTTCCTAAACTGCTTACCTCTTAACCTATATAATTTTCATTATTTTCAATGTGCTAGGTCAAACCAACCCTACAACACATATCAAGCTAGGCCCTAAAATAAAAAAAATATAAGATAAATAAACAAGAAGATTAACGGCCTAATTTAAGTGCATAACAATAAACAAAAATCAAATATGATATACAGCAACAAACTACAACCACTGAATTACAGACTCCTAAAAGACACAATTAGAAAAGGACAGGGTTAAAGATGTTTTCCATTGCAAAACACTTATCCTAGCCTTGGTCAGCAGTGTAACAGTACAATAAAACAACAAATTATAGCAACAGTACACAGCTGAAATGTCTTGCCTAATTTACTTACCATTGATTTTAGGTTGATAATCCTAAACAGACCGAAACACAAAACCGAACTGTAACCACTGAACCATGAAAATGAGGTCAAGGTCAGATGACACCTGCCAGTTGGAAATGTACACCTGACAATTATTCCATGCACCAAATATAGTAGACTATTGCTTTAGTATCTGAGAAATGATCTTGACCGCGAAATCTTACATTGTTCACGTATCTATGAAATTAAGTTGAGGTCATGTTAGAACTGTGTGACTGGCATGAGGATCTTGCAAGTTTAAGCACATACCAAATATAGTTATCCATTACTCATATTAAGAGAGAAATTAGGAATATTAAAAATCTTAACTTTTTTTTTCAAGTAGTCACTGAACCATAAAAATGAGGTCAAGGACTATGAACACATGACAAACAAAAACTTCGTTACTTGAGGCATCTTTATACAAAGTAGGAAGGATCCAGGTCTTCTACCTTCTGATATATAAAGCTTTAAAGAAGTTAGTAGACGCCGTCGGCGCCGCCGCAAGGTCATATTTAGACTCATAAGTCAAAAACAAACTGACAAAGCCAAGTTGAAAAACGAAAAACAACAAAACACAAAACACATCATAGAAAAACTTAAAGGAGCAAAATAAATTCCACCAAAAATCAGGGGTAATCACAGGTGCTCCAGAAGGAGATCCTGCTTCTCATGTGGCATCCGTTTTGTTGCTCATGTTTGAATGAACTTATTGATTATTTGGGTGGTCACATTCGAGGATAATAGGGTGGGATTGTTGTTACAATAATTAAAACAAATCAGTCTTCATCTGTGAAACAGATATTCCATAACGGTCAACCAACTCATGATGACGCCTGTAACATTTTTGAAGGTGTGATTTGAACTTCAACACTTGGATCCCTTCGTTCAATAGTTTCCTTGTAAACAACACTCTATCAGGGAAAACTTGACATGGCAGTTATATAATATTGTTTCAACTTAGAAGCTAACTATGCATATGCAGGGGCTGCTGTTATGTTGTTACATAGAAATAGAAAGCTCACAATTGCGAAGCTGAAATCATCTCAGTGATATAGTTTTGTTCTCGAAAGATTATCATTGCCAATTAAACTGATAATCACGTATTAACTGAATTATTTAGTTATGGGACATCATCTATATATGATTATATACAGGAATTTGAAGTTAAAGCGAACGGCTACCTTCTTAACTTTTCATTCTTCCTAAGACGTTGATGTATGAAGAGTGAATACCAGCGATAGAACGATAAACAGATAATGGGGGTTTCTTCGTATAGATATCGTAAAATATCAGCTGATCGACACAATGTGAAGTTTTGTTAGCACGTTTGCTGTGCTCACTCGCCAAAAAGGTTCACATTGTGGTTTGTGGATGACATTTTATGACATCAATGTGTAGAAAACCCGATAATCACCGGCTATACTTCTTTAAATATCTGTGTCCTCCAAACGTAACATAAACGTTGTCAATCAAGAAATCAAGCATCTTGATATTGTCAGTTTCAGAGACTTGTTTTGTTTTACAAAGTACATTTTATCCTTCACAAAAGTATCATACATGTATCTACATTTGCCATTCTTTTTATGAAACAAAGAAGTATCACTTATTTCAAGTTGGCTATTAGCTTTGAATGGGGAATACTTTAAAAAGGGTAGAAAAGTCAAAAGTAAAACGTTTTAAGTATCCGCATCTCATAAATTTGACAGTTTCACAATAAATTTAAAGCCTGGCTATGATTGCTGATAAGTTGATGTCAATAATCTAGAAAGAGGTTTTGTGCAGACCTCGAAGGATCCGTTAATATAAAAATAAAAATAGGAGGATGTGGTTTACACATTCCCCATTTCCTTTCTCAATTTTATTTGATTTCTGCGATGAGACAACTCTCCACCAGAGACCAAATGACACATAAGTTAACAGCTAGAATTGTCACCGTATGGCTTTTAACAATTATCAAAACCCTTACCATAGACTTTGAGCTATACATGGTTTTGAAATGACAAATGTAAAACAATTCAAACAAAAAATCTAACGGCTTGATTTATGTACAAAATAATAAATGAAAAAAACAAATATGATATGCAACAACTATTTGAGTACTGCTCCCGACTTGGGTCGGGCGCATACCAAAAGTGGGTAAAATATGTTTGCTACCGCCAAAATAAACCTTCCACCAAATCTGAGACAGTGGCACATCAGTTAAAAAAAGCAACAATCATCAGATCAATACAAAGCATCCGTCACCAAAACACAAACATTACAAATGACACAGATCTAATAGTACTCCCAATTGCTTAAAGCTGATTCAAAGTCAATAATAACAGGTACCGTAATAAAAAAACAATCTTGTACCTACGACTAAACTATGAATCAATACACATTAAACATCCAATGGATTTAGTTTCAAGAAGTCATTGGCAGTCCGAGTAAAACATATCTGGTGCAATACCAAAATGTAGGTATCGAAAAATAGTTGTTACGTTGTTTGTAAGGACACCTGGCTACTTTTTTCCATTTTCAATGTTAAACACAGCATAAATATTATTTTACTGACTGTTTACTATTTTAAATTGTGCTTATTATGTATTTCTATGTAAAAAATGCTGTAAGTATGAAATGAAGCCCTTTATGTCACTCTGCATATACATATGTGTCTTAAAGAAAGTTGATTTTGTCTACTTGACTGTTAGAAAGATAGATTCAAAAGTATGTGTTTTTAAGGGGAATTTTAACTCTATCTGAATAAAAAATCATTAGAATTCTGCTTAAGTTGGAGTTAAAGGTTGTCTTAAACTTGTTATGATTTACCTTTATTTTGCTCATTGTTGAAGGCATGCAGTCATGTTGACTTCAAGATGAAGAAGTACTAAAAAGGCATCTTGTCATATCTTTAATTGCCCGGTATTGTTTTGGATTTTGTCTTCACATGGTTTACTGCAAACCCCTTCCATTTCGTTATCATTAATAACATTTTAAATAGTACTCAATAACTTACAAAAAAAAAACCAGTGATGTGGTCATAACTATTAAAACTTTATCTGTAACAAATGACTTATAAAGTATTCAAACAATGTTGGCTTAAAAGGCAGTAAGCAGAAGTAAACAAAGAACAAAAACGTTTTAACAGAAACTACAGTATTTTAAAATCTCTTAAAAAGACAGAAAAATTTAAATGATATCTACTATTTTCCCCTTATTGTTTAATTGTAATAGTTAATTAATTGCCAGGCTAATAAATCCAATCCACTTGTTAGTCAAAGCAACTAAGCTCCGCCTTTGCACGTGGAATTGACAATGATTGGCGTGAAAATCAATAGTCGGTTGCAATAGCAAGGCATACTATTTTCGCATAGTGCAGTTAAAGCTATATATTTCTTTTAAAAACTGTACAAAAATAGAGCAATTTTACTTTAGAAGGACATTCTTATAGGAAGAATAATAATTCTATATCAAACTTTAAGAAACAGGGGGCTACAGGTGGACACAGTGCTATATCTATTATATAACATATAAAACTTTATGAATACGAAGGATACAGGCGGACACAAGTGGACACAGCGTAATTTCTTTATAAAAAATATAGAATCTTCTTGCTACAGGTGGACATAGCTGGACACAGTGCAATTTCTATATAAAACTTTATGAATACGGAGGATACAGGCGGAAACAAGATGACACAACTTAATTTCTATATAAAAAGTATAGAATCTGCTTGCTACAGGCGGACACAGCTGGACAAAGTGCTATTTCTATATAAAACTTTACGTAATAGGGGATACAGGTGGACACAAGTGGACACAACGTTATTTCTATATAAAACTTATTGAATCTTCTGGCTACAGGCGGATAAAGCTGGACATAATGCAATTTATGTATAAAACTTTCATATATAGGGGATACAAGCGGACACAAGTGGACACCAGGTTATTTCTATATAAAACATAAAGAAACAATTCGGAAACAAGTGGACACAACGTAATTGCTATATAAAACTTGTAAAAAGCTTTTCTTAATTTGTCTCTAAAGTATAAAACATTGATGAAAAACTTTCTGTGTGTGTTAGTTACATTGTAGTGTTGTGTCGTTGTTCTCCTCTTATATTTATGCGTTTCCGTCAGATTTAGTTTGTTACCCCGATTTTGTTTTTTGTCCATGGATTTATGAGTTTGAACAGCGGTATACTACTGTTGCCTTTATTTATATACATATCAAAGGAGGAACTAATATATAACTCTTCACATGAAAAGATTGAAGAGCTACACAAAGTGAGCCAAATATTTGATATAATAAAGTATCAATCTGATCTCTAAAAATGTATGGAAATTTCAAGAGTTCAGTATTGTCTGTTTTCCAAGCTATGTCTACAATTGGGTCCATTCAAGCAAATAAATGAATTCAAAATCACATTAGTTATCAATTCATTGCAAAGTATATACATATGAAAGAGGAGAAAACAACTCATATATGCTAGGTACAATGTTTGATTGCCAATGAGACAACTGTCCACCACATATGAATAAGAAGATGTGGTATGAGTGCCAATGAGACAACTCTCAATCAAAGTCACAATGTGTAAAAATTAAACAATAATTGGGCAAAATATGGCCATCAACACAGATCCGTAGCTCACACCGAAAAAAGCAAGCTATAAAGGTCCCCAACATAACTAGTGTGAAACAATTCAAATAGGAAAACCAAGGGTCTAACCAATATAAAAAATGAGAACGAGAAATACTTATGTACAACATCAACAGTTTGTAAATATAAGGGCACACACTGTTAGATAAAATTCTTAGATATAAGGGTGTACACCACTTAATAAATCACATAGATTTGTGGGTACCTGCTACTATTGTTCGGAAATAAAATAAAGATGTGAAAACTGATTACATACTTATTAGATGAATACCCATATTCTGTGTCTTCTCCTGGAGTACAATATAGTGTGTTATGGAATGGTTCTAAATGCAAAAGTATTAATGGAACGGATAATTAATCAACACCTTTGATCAGATAAGTTTATTTTTTCTTACTTTTAAAACACTAACTAAAGATAGAAATCAGGTTAAGTTCTAATTATGAAATTACAATCAGTTTTACATAAATCATGAGAGAAGTTTAGAAATTACATATAAAGAATAGTTACATAAAAAAACATATCGACTCAAGCCAAAGGGAAAAATCTCAAATTTATTTTGGTTCCACTTATAATAAAAATTCTTTTGTCACTTTGAAAGAAATAACACGGCAGGCTGAATTCATGAATTAATTATTGGACCTGTATTCAATATATCTTTGCCATATATATGGTAAAAATAATCAAATTATGAAATTTTGAACTAAGAGTTATTTCCCTTTGGTCTGGCTAAGTTACAAAATATTTTTTTAAGTTCACTTTTCTTGATGTACCCAACAAGATATAAGTATCATAAACCTATTGATAAAGTATAATGTATCAATAGTACTTTAGATGATATTTGTTATTGTTACTAAAAAACAATATAAGTAATAAACATTCAACATTTTTAACAAGTTAAGGTGGTACCCAACTCCTTCACTAAAATTAATTTGGCTCGTTTAATTTTCACAAAATATTTACTTTGACCCTTTGACAAAAATATAAAAAAAACCTCAATAAACTTGAACCACACACTTTATCGTAAAAAAATCATTGGACATATAGCAGTTTGACTACCACCAATTTTGATCATTGAAAAACTTAATATTTCCTTAACAAATGAATTTCATTAAAACTTTCAACTAATTTAACAGAGTTGTCTCCCTGTAGTGTGATGTACCACCTTAAAACACTACAAACAGTACATGTTTATAATTTCAGATAAACTTTATCAGTATGACAGATTAATTTCTAAAACATATTATATATAAAAAAAGAAGATGTGGTATGATTGCCAATTAGACAACTGTCCACAAGAGACCAAAATGACACTGACATTAACAACTATAGGTCACCGTACGGCCTTTAACAATGAGCAAAGCCCATACCGAATAGTCAGCTATAAAAGGCCCCGATAAGACAATGTAAAACAATTCAAACGAGAAAACTAACGGCCTTATTTATTTAAAAAAAAAAAATGAACGAAAAACAAATATGTAACACATAAACAAACGACAACCACTGAATTATTACAGGCTCCTGACTTGAGACAGGCACATACATAAATAATGTGTCAGGGTAAAACATGTTAGCTGGATCCCAACCCTCCCCCTAACCTGGGACAGTGGAATAACAGTACAACATAAGAACGAACTATAAAAATCAGTTGAAAAAGGCTTAACTTATCAGATGGACAAAAATACAAGTGGACGTGGCCGGGTACTTATACATCCCTACACAAAAAGACACAATGAACAGATCTGAGAGTACTCACAGCTAGTTCAAAGCCACTAACAACTAATAAAAAAATCATGCATCTAAGACTGAACTATCAATCCGTACACATCCAACATACAATGGATTTAGTGTAAAGACGTCATAAACAGCCAGAGAAAAACATGACCTTGTGCAATGCCAAGTTACAGGTATCGACAGATTGTAGATCCATGAATATGTATATGTATATAACATACTAGTAATATTTTGCTAGATTTCAATTTACTGATAACAAAATCAATATTTATACCAATAAAAACAATATTCAATGATCTTATTACAGTGTTAAATAGGTAACCTTTAAGAATAAGTTTATTTAAAGGAGCGACAAGTTTACATGGATCATTTCTAAATTTCCGGGCACGGTTAACAACATTTCCGTAAAAATGAGGATGTGCTATCCCGTTTGAAATAAGTTTTCTGCAGGTACAACCAAACTTCAAAACCAAATCTTCATATCTATGGAAAGGTTTAGTAAGGTTTTAAGTAATTTATGGTACCGATATCCCTGGTTTAATAATTTACCAGTAGATTAATAATTTACCATAGATTGCGTTCGTTAAAATCAAAAACGTCACAACTGACACGGGCAATGCGAACGAGCTGTGAAATATAAACACCGTAAGATGGTGCCAAAGGAACATCACCATCTAAAAATGGAAAATTAACAATAGGGAACGAAAAATCGTCGTAAATTTTAGTGTGAAGTTTCCCGTTTAAAACCGAAATATCTAAATCCAGGAAAGGACAGTTATTACCGAATAAATTTAATTATATGTTAACAATATAAAAAAATGTCATCCATTCTAAGGCATGTGAAATAACAGCTAGAAAAACTGTTGTAAGGTCTTTGGTTTGAACTCATGTATGATTGAAGTGTAAATCTCACGTCTTTAGCATTGTCAAATGATGTTGAATTTTTCTTCTTGCTGACATTACACAATTGTGGCGCCCTTATGAGAGTAAATCCTAGAGGAGAATAATCCCCAATCAGTAAGACCATTTTGGATATTTACTGACTCTATGGGTAATAACTGTTTTATATGGTGGCCGGTTAAGGCCATTTCGCGTTTTCGCGTTTTCGCGTTTTCGCCCATCATATTATATAGGGCGAAAACGCGAAAACGCGAAATCGCGAAGTCGAAAACGCGAAAACGCGAAGTCGAAAACGCGAAAACGCGAAAACGCGAAGTCGAAAACGCGAAAACGCGAAATATTTTTTCTTTCCGATTTCGCGTTTTCGACTTCGCGTTTTCGCGTTTTCGACTTCGCGTTTTCGCGTTTTCGCGTTTTCGACTTCGCGATTTCGCCTTTTCGCGTTTTCGCCTTTTCGCGTTTTCGCGATTTCGCGTTTTCGCGTTTTCGCGTTTTCGCGATTTCGCGTTTTCGCGTTTTCGCGTTTTCGCGATTTCGCGTTTTCGCGTTTTCGCGTTTTCGCGATTTCGCGTTTTCGCCTTTTCGCGATTTCGTGTTTTATATACCAATACATATTCTTAGTAATTGACTTTATTTCATAATCTATTTTGTTCAATTCAATATTTTATCATAAATATTTGTTGTTTTTTAAGGTGTTTCGGTTAAGGTTTAACTACCAAGGCTTTTCCTCATCAGGTATCCCAAGCCTCTAACTAATAAAATAATCAGTTTCAAAGTAAAGTTCAAAGCATCCATACGCACAGAATTTAAAAATTCTGCATACCGGGATACAAGTGAACAAACACTTCAACAGAGTTTACATATACAATGTATAATTTTTGAAATAGATTTAAACAAAATACAAATCAATTCATCTCTCAAATAGAGTAGAATTAATAAAATACATTTCATCTCTCAAATAGAGTTGAAGTTCATATATATTCATTTCATCTCTCAATTAGAGTTGAAATAATTATACAAACAAACAAAATAGTTTTGTCACAAAACAAATTTATACAAATAAATTACTATGAGTAATAGAAAAAGATCTCTCAGAAAAAGGGATAAGAAAAAACGATTAATAAAATACAAAAGTAAACTCCGTATACATAATAATAACAAAGGCCATCTTAAACGCACAAAACACTTTCATGAAAATGTAAAAAAAAGCTTTAAACTATATAGAAGTGTTTTCACGTGAGAATCTCACAAACTATGAAATATTAGTTCTTGCAAAGGGGTTAAAATTTATTCCCAGTCCTGATATGATGTAAAATACATTAAACAAAATTTCTTACGAGATTTTGACGAACTAGGTAGAAAAATGCATAAAAGATACACTAAAAGAAATTGAAACTTTTAAAACAAAACTTCTCCAAAGGGGATACTCGGAAAAAGATATCAACCCCATTATAACAAATGCACTTCATAAGGAAAGAAAAGATTGTCTAAGGTACAAGCTTAAAAACAAAAGAGCAATGCCTCCATTTGTTTTAGCCACCAAATTTAATCCTTCCTTCAATGGACTAAATAAAGCAATTAAAAAACATTGGCACCTAATTGAACAAAATGATAGCACAAAAACCATGTTTCCAAAACCTCCGATCATAGCATATAAAAGACACAAAAACTTGAAGGATCTACTTACATCCTCCAAGTTATAGGATAAACCAAGTTATAGGATAAATCACAACATAAAAGACAATGGTTATATCAAATCATAAACTGATTTAATTTAGAATACAATACATCAATACAAAGTTACCAGGTGTCGTATCCCGGTATGCAGAATTTTTAAATTCTATGCGTATGGATGCTTTGAACTTTACTTTGAAACTGATTATTTTATTAGTTAGAGGCTTGGGATACCTGATGAGGAAAAGCCTTGGTAGTTAAACCTTAACCGAAACACCTTAAAAAACAACAAATATTTATGATAAAATATTGAATTGAACAAAATAGATTATGAAATAAAGTCAAATACTAAGAATATGTATTGGTATATAAAACACGAAATCGCGAAAAGGCGAAAACGCGAAATCGCGAAAACGCGAAAACGCGAAAACGCGAAATCGCGAAAACGCGAAAACGCGAAATCGCGAAAACGCGAAAACGCGAAAACGCGAAAACGCGAAATCGCGAAAACGCGAAAACGCGAAAAGGCGAAAACGCGAAATCGCGAAAACGCGAAAACGCGAAAACGCGAAATCGCGAAAACGCGAAAACGCGAAAACGCGAAAAGGCGAAAACGCGAAATCGCGAAGTCGAAAACGCGAAAACGCGAAAACGCGAAGTCGAAAACGCGAAAACGCGAAGTCGAAAACGCGAAATCGGAAAGAAAAAATATTTCGCGTTTTCGCGTTTTCGACTTCGCGTTTTCGCGTTTTCGACTTCGCGTTTTCGCGTTTTCGCGTTTTCGACTTCGCGTTTTCGCGTTTTCGACTTCGCGATTTCGCGTTTTCGCGTTTTCGCCCTATATAATATGATGGGCGAAAACGCGAAAACGCGAAAACGCGAAATGGCCTTAACCGGCCACCATAGTTTTATCATACCAAGCAAATAATTAAGTTTAAATATTTTAACAGATTGTCAAAACACTTACATAAGAAAACTTTTTTTCAATTTTTGTGTCTAATATTTTTCAATTAACAACTATTAAAAACAATCATGCATCTAAGACTTTATTCATGTAATTTTTAATATATTTCACATACCTTTGTAAAAGGTATTTAATTTAATAATGAATTCTATAAAAATATGATAACCTTGAACATTAAGCAGTAAGACTACATTTGACATCAGAAAAGCCATGAGCCCAATATATCTGTTGGCTATCTGGATCAAAAAATATTTTTACAATACAATACATAAAAGTTTTCCTTGTTTACATTCTCTATTCTATTAGTGGGAATTCATAATATGGTTGTTGACTGAATGAGAAAAGCATTCAAAAACTTCTCCTTCAAATATTAATCATAAGTTAAGAGGGCAAATGAATCTTTGCTACAATTAGACAGTCATATTAAGTCATGAAATTGAGAATGGAAATGGTGAATGTGTCAAAGAAAAAACAATCTGACGAAAGAGCAGAAAACAGACGAAGTCCGCAAATGGGTCTTCAATACAACGAAAATCTTAAATACAGCGAAAAAATCCCGCACCTGGAGGAGGCAGCAAGTTTAGTCGGGTTGTTGTCTATTTGACATATTTCCCATTTTCATTCTCGATTTTATTATAACACTTTACCCTATACTCATTGAAGAAATATTTGTTAAACTATATTTAAAAACCAAACAAACATACTTTGTACAAAAAACACTGTTTGTAAAAGTGATATAGGATAAGAAGCTCACAATGTACATTGGTTAAAAAAAACTATATTTTTTAATTACACTTAGAAAAAGAGGCTCAACAATATTTATGAACAAAATATTAACTCCAAACTCCTTATATCATATACAAAAAAAAAAAAGGAATCCACATGCAGCACTTTTTTTAAAACATCCCAAACTGAGTGATATACAGATTATGTTTCCATGCTTTACATTAAGTATCTAACAAAGCTTTATTCTACTTTCTGTTTTAATGACCTCTCAGAATCAAGGATTTTGTGGTATTGATACACGCCTTCAATTTTTTGTAGAAAGCAATTTGATCGGCTGATTTAAAAATTACCAGAACAGAAAATAAAACCAAGTGCTTTATGATCCTAGTAAGCAAAGCATATCATCTATATTTCAATCAGTCATTGTGATCTTATTATATATAGTTCACATTATAACTGATATGTCAATGCTAAATACAGGTAAGAAATATCCGCAATCACAATATAATATACAGAACAGTAAATTTAAGAATGTTCATAAATGTTATGATTACAAAAAAAAACCCCAGCCATCATTTAACTACAGGAAACTCTTGTAAAGCAAATGTTAATAATTTGATAAAGACTAATGCTATGAGCATACAAAGTTAAATAAGACCATTATAGAAATGGATGTTTCAAAATATGAGGATGTGATAAATACCGTGAAGAGGGTTATGTTTCGCGGATAGAACAAACTCGCCAAAATAAATTCCGCCAATTATAAAGTTTATATGCAAAGGTATCGATAAAAGTTTTGAATCCGCCAAATTAATAACGGCCAAAATATTTCATATACCTTATTCAATGACAATCGCGAAGTTTACACCCGCGAAAATAACCCTTTATACGGTATATTGTTATACATGTAATACATTGTGTGTGGGTTTTTTTTAAACCAAGTTGATCTTACTTATGTTTAAATGCCTTCCTTCAAATTTGATAGAATTAAAACAAAAATTAATGAAGTTGAAAACTATTAAGTTGACACAAGTCTTTCTTTTTGAATAATTATTTCTCTTGTAAATATACAAATTTACTTCAAGATAAAAGTAATGAAATACAAAATCCTTACCCTAAACAAAATGATGTACAATAAGTTGAATTCTAAATGTTCCCATATTAGCGGACATTACTACGAAATTCCATAGTGAAATGTAAAATTATCTTGTGGAAATCAAAATTAAGAGCCATTCAATGATTATTATGAATTAAGTTTGATCATGAAAAGGCACTCTAAAAAGCCAAGAGTAAACAATGACCTATAAATTAGTCATTTAGTCAATTATATATATAATGATAATTTTGTGTATTTTGGCTTGAAATCAGAAATCAGAAATATTTAACATTTTGAAATGTTTTTCTAATCTATTTACAGACCCAGTTAAAAAAGTTACCCTGTCTTCTTCAGACTTAGACAAATCTGTCGGTAAGTAGATATATAGCATATACTCGACATTCGAATTCTTATTTAACATGATTAAAATGTCTACTAATGAGCAGACTTCTCCAAATATGCAACAGACAGTTGGATAACTCGGACTATTTGCTGCTATTCAGACAGATATCAGCCATTCGTTTATCCAAATGTCTATTCAACAAAAACATTTAATACCAATATTCAGCTTTAATTATATTCTATGTCAACATAATCACCGATAATCATTTTAAATAGAATATAAATATGATTTATAAAATATAATAATATAAATATTATTTCCACTATTTTTTCGGATAAAATTCACGATTTACACTATAAAGCTAAATTATTTGAAAACTGCTAAATTTTATGTAAATTGATAAAGAGTTTTAAACACCCAGTATAAGTTATATTTCAGATTTTTATTTATAAAAGATTTATCTTGAATTTTGCAGTGCAATTGATTAATTTGGTAAAGTCTTGATTAAGCTGTTATACCACCAAATCATAGTGAGTCACATCATGTGGCATACAAAAAAGCTCCACAAAAAATATTCCCTTGAATTTGATAGTTGTAGGAAATTAAATCCTACATTTCTTTACAGTAAAAAAAATCAGGGTCACAAACATATGTCTTGGGTGTTTCGAAGCACCGATATTTTATTCTATTTGTGTTTCTATACAATTTTTTGGAAACTTTTTGAAAAGTGGTTACTAAAGTTTGTACAAGGATACAAAAGAAGAGAAAATTTATATAGTAAATGAAAATAACTCTTTATAAACATGTGCCTCCTAAGCACTTCTCTGGATTGACATTCATAAAGAACTCTCAACCGTAAAAATATGAAAGCCAGGTATGTATAAATAGAAATGTTGTAAGTAATTTTTTGCCTGCTTAGTTAAATATAAAAAAGAAGATGTGGTATGATTGCCAATGAGACAACTCTCCACAAGAGACCAAATGACAAAAAAAATCCAAATGTAAAACAATTCAAACGAGAAAACTAAAGGCTCATTTAAATAAAACATCTTTCTGGGATGTTTCCGAATTTTCTAATCTTAATACTATTGTTCACGTGATCGTTACTGCATTGGAAGAAGAAAAAAAGTATATGCTATACATTATTTCTTTGTTAGAACTCAAAGAAGTTAACTTTATAAAGTTTAGCTTTGTCATCTTCCTGGCTGCATCCAATATAGAGTTGTCCATCTGTAGAGAAAGCCAGAGACACTGGAGATAGTATGCCTATATCTCCAGTATTGTAGTGTGAAATGTAGTTTCCATCACTATCAAGGAAATACAGAAGATCGCTATGTAAGTCTGGAACTATTACATTATCTCTTGGGGTTGTTACCACATTGAAACACTTGAATTGATTCTTTGTTTTGATTTCTTTCCTTCCTTCAAAAGTATTCATAACTTTCCCTGCAGTTTCTAGAACTATAATTTTGCATTTGTCGGTTGCAACATCAACATCAACAACAAAAATGTTGCCATTATCAGTACTAGTTATATTCCATGGCCATTGGAAGAGAGGTTTTTTATTACTGTCATGTTGATAGATGGCTTGCTGCTTTCCCTTTAGATCCATAACAATGATGGCTGCTCCATCTTCAGTCTTCATCCCTGCTATCACTTTATCTTTAGTGATATGAATAGTAGATGCCTTAAAAGGGGCAACATTGTATATGGAGTCAATTACCTGATCTGTTCCACATCTTACTTGTTTTATTCTAGAATCCCAAGTACAAAGAAGGAGGTCATTGGAATTATCAACAGTAAATCCAGCAGCATCTATATTAAATTTGTGTAATACATCCAGGTTATTTCCTTCATCATTGACTTTCTGCAGCAAGGAAGAAACAGAGTCACTCAACCATAATGAATTATTGGTATCTACTGCAACACAATTGATCCTTTCTAACTCAGTTTGGAATTCCTTTGATGTTTCAAGTATTATATCACTTTTTGAAATTTTCTTTATTTTCCGCAATGATCCAAAATTAGACTGCATGATCTCCCCTGAAGCAAATTTGGTAACTTTGTAATCTTGTAATTTGATTGATCTTAAATCTGTTTTATCTAATGTTAAGTTTTCAATTTCTTTGAAGAATGTTGCTGCCTCTGTAATACTTGAAATATCTTCCAGTTCAGTAGATTGTTTGTTGAGATTCAATTTAAACTTTTGAATGTTATTTTTCCCTTCATCATATGTTTTTATTATACTTTGACGATCTTGATCAAGATCAGAAAGAAGTTTGTCTGCATATGTAGCAACTGCTTCAGTAAGAACAGTCTTTCGGTCTAGAATATCCTTTTTTGCCTTATCATAACTTTCTGATTTAGATTGGTTTATTTTTTCCAATGTAAGTTCATCCTCTTTCAACCTTCTTTCATTGATTTTCACTTCTGTTTGTTTCTTTTTAACATTGTTCATATATGTTTCATAAATCTCCTTTGTTTCTCTCATTTTATGGCCATTATGTGTTGTTGAAATACAAGTTGCACAAACTAAGTAGTTACAATCTTTACAGAATAAGCAATAACATTGACCTTCATGTTTTTGGCACGGAATGCTGGAGAAATCTATATTTGTCTCCTCTCTTCCAGATAAGATACCAATTTCTTTTATATCCCAGATCTGATGTTTACTGGCATCTTTGAACTTTGGATGTATTTTGTCTCTACATGTCTGACACATAAGGAGGTTGCAGTCTTTGCATTTCCATTGGATCTTAGGGTTACTTTCACAGAGTTGACAATTTATTTGGAACTGACCTTTAAATATGGATTTAGAAAATGCCATCATTTGTTATATTCTGATATTTGGCCTCTTTAAAATTCACTCACCTAAAAAAAAGAGTTGTAATGAAATGACTTCTCATTTATATTTTATTTGTAAAATATAAAATTGACAATGGAAATTGGAAATTTGTCAAAGAGACAACAACCCGACCAAAGAGCAGACAACAGCCCAAGCCCATCAATGGGTCTTTAGCGCAGCAAGAAAACCACTCACCAGGAGGTGGTCCTAAGTTGGCCCCTGAATCGTGTACTAGTTCATTGAAAATGTACGTCACACTCAACTCAAAAAAATATACTGCGGATTCATTTATTTTTGTGTGTACCGGTTTTCGTGGTTTGAGGATAACTTGCATATTCGTGGATATTTGATTTCGTTGTTTTGGCAAAGTCTGCATACTTTCCTTAGGAATATTTGTATTTCGTTGAACATTCAAATGAATTCGTGGTTCTTCTGTACCCACGAAATCCACGAAAATTGGTATCCAATGAATATTAATGAATCCACAGTAAATGTAAAACCAATTGTTCAGAGAACAATTGAAGGTCTTTCCACCAGTAAAGATCTATTTTGATATGAAAATATTAAAAATCAGTTTATAATGTCAGTTCATATGGCTTTATGATGTATAACTATGAATTTAAAGCAAAGGTCAAATCTAGAATGTCCTATAAACCTATGAACTTGACATCAATTTCAAGGTCAAAAACCAATGACCTCAATTAAATCAAAAGACCCCAGGTCTTTAATATGTTTGGTTAATGAGTTATACCACTTAACGCATAATTATAAATATGAAATGGGCGAAAACTCCCATTGTTGTTTACGCACACTTTCAACCAAAATTTAAAAGTTACGACATGTTTTAAAAGCGTATAAACTATACGATATCAGGTTCCAAATATCTAAGCGACATCTTATAAAACAACAATACTACGTCAGAAAAAAATTAGGCGTAAGAAAATAAAATAATCAGAACAAAATCAATAGGTCTCTCCACGGAAAGGTGGAAAGACCTAATAAACTAAAATTTAAAAACATACAAGACTAACAAAGGCCAGAGGCTCCTTACTTGGGACAGGCACAAAAATGTGGCGGGGTTGAACATGTGTTGTGAGATCTTAGCCCTCCTCATACCTCTAGAAAATGTAGAATAAAGAAACACATAGCAAATGCACAATAAAACGCAGTTTAAAAGAAGTCTGAGTCAGATGTCAGGAAAGGTTACAAAAGAAACTAAGTAAAATGACAATGATACATAAATTACCAAAGGACTACTAGCAGTTAATGACATGTCAGCTCCAGACCTCATTTAAACTGATTCATCATATAGAAATCAAGTATTTGTACAAGACATTCACCTAGAAAACTACACAGATGACCATGATTGGTTACTGATTGAATTTAAGTGTCAATATGTGTTTGATCAGCAGTTCTGGATTTTTTTTTTACACTAAGCAGCAAGTTGTGGACTGTCAATGACGGTACATATATAATGTTTTCGTCCCGTCTGACAATCATCCCCTACTAGCGCCTTCGTTTTTCTCATATCCTCTTCAAATATGAATGAGGGAAATTCCAATCAGCCAAATCATGGATAAGATATTTAAAACAAGAGATCTATTCGTCGGAAAGACTTTAGAAAAATATTTTGATTTAATTTTTGTTGCAAAGATACAGCCTTCATTTCATATCAGATCCTTTTAACATTTCTATGAAGATCTCAACTTATCAGCATGTTGAAGAGTATGATAATTACAAAATATACCATATCACTAGGACTTTAGTTATTTCACATATATGTCATGTATGTGAAATGATAAATTACTCAGTCACGACCAGTCAATAACCTTTGGTAAGTGATCAGTTGAGAAACATTCATCAAGATTTCTTAAAATAATTTCCACCAAAATCTTGTTGAACAATAATGCTTTGGAGTTTTATCTCCACATATGATATATTATAAAGAAAGATAATAAAACCCAGAAGCTATTCAAAGTACTATTGATACTGTCACAAGGACATATATATTTCAGAAATACTTCCTTGCTGTCAATAATGACATTAATAGGCCATTGGGAGCTATGATTATTTTGTTGTATGCTTTATTGTACAGTGACGTTTTATTTGTTTATCTAATCTAGTTTCTTGAAGATGTAACTGTCAAATGTCAGAAAATGTATTTTTATATGTACTACAGGAAACTGACCTGAGGGTAAAAATTCTTTTATCTTCAATATGTCTGCCTATTTTGCTTCCTGCTAGTTAAATGCACATATAAAGAGTTTACTATTGATAAAAAAAAGTTATTCATAGTACCCATTCATTCATGTTTTACCTGACTTTTATTGATTACAACTGGTTAAACATTAAAGAATGCATTTAAATTGTAAGGTTTTTCATTTAAAGGTATTTTGTTTGGGTTAAGATTCTAACCTTGAATATAGTTAAATTTACACAGTTAGGAACAGTGATAAGGCACTAAAAATTAAACCAATAGAGTTGTCTTTCATTGATTGGAAATTTTATTTGTAAGTGAAGATTTCAAAAATAAGACATTTAATATTGCAGATTATTGGACAAGATTATGTTGTATCAAGGTTTATTCACAAGACAACAAGACAGCAGTGTTAGAATATGATGATAATCAGGGTTGTATGTTGCCATAATTTGATATGATTGATCTGAACAAATAGAAACAGACTTTGCAGAAATGTTAATTTCTTAGTCAAATGTTAGTGTCTTTTTCAGTTTATGTAATTACTTCATTGATGTCTGCTTCCAATAAAAGTCTTACGGGACAGAACATATACAGTCTTCTCCAACATTATTGAATCTTTAATATGAGAATCAACTTTGGAAATCATAGTGACTGTGTGCATCTAGTTTTAAATATGTAAATTTAGATTTCTTCCAAATATTGATTGATAATGTACGTCAATCTGCTCCTTTTTAGCTCACCTGGGCCGAAGGGCCAAGTGAGCTTTTCTCATCACTTGGCATCCATCGTCCGTCGTCGTTAATTTTTACAAAAATCTTCTCCTCTGAAACTACTGCGCCAAATTTATCTAAACCTGTTCACAATTATAATTGGGGTATCTTGTTTTCAATTGTGCCCGGTGACCCGGTCAATCAAACAAAATGGCTTAAAATAGAACATAGGGGTGAAATGTAGTTTTTGGCTTATATCTCTGAAACTTAAGCATTTAGAGCAAATCTGTAATCTTTTACAAAAATCTTCTCCTCTGAAACTACTAGGACAAATTTAACGAAACTTGTTTACAATCATCATTAGGGTATCTAGTTTTAAAATTGTGTCCGATGACCCTGCTTGCAAACTAAGATGGCTGACATGGCTAAAAATAGTACATAGGGTAAAATGCAGTTTGTGGCTCATATCTCTGAGACCAAAGTATTTAGAGCAAATCTGTCAAGGATAAAATTGTTCATTAGGTAAAGATCTATCTGCCCTAAAATTTTAAGACCATTCACGCAACATGTTGTTGGTTGCTGCCCCTGAATTGGTAATTGTAAGAAAATTTTGCAGCTTTTGGTTATTATCTTGAATATTATTATAGATAGGGATAAACTGTAAAGAGCAATAATGTTGGCACAACTTTTAGGAATTTTTGATCCTCAATGCTCTTCAACTTTGTATTTATTTGGCTTTTTAACTATTTTGATCTGAGCGCCAATGATGAGTCTTATGTAGACGAAACGCGCGTCTGGCGTATAAAATTATAATCCTGGTACTTTTGATAACTATTTACAACAGTGGGTCGATGCCACTGCTGGTGGACGTTTCGTCCTCGAGGGTATCACCAGTCCAGTAGTCAGCACTTCGGTGTTGACACGAATATCAATTATATGGTCATTTTTATAAATTTTCTGTTTACAAAACTTTGAATTTTTCGAAAAACTAAGGATTTTCTTACCCCAGGAGTAGATTACCTTAGCCATATTTGGCACAACTTTTAGGAATTTATGATCCTCAATGCTCTTCTGTTTACAAAACTTTGAATTTTTCGAAAAACTAAGGATTTTCTTACCCCAGGAGTAGATTACCTTAGCCATATTTGGCACAACTTTTACAAAATATTTTCCACTGTAACTACTGGGCCAAGTTCATTATAGATAAAGATAATTGTAGGCAGCAAAAATGTTCAGTAAAGTCCCATCTACAAACACATCGCCATCACCAAAACACAATTTTGTCATGAATCCATCTCTGTCCTTTGTTTAATGTGCACATAGACCAAGGTGAGCGACACAGGCTCTTTAGAACCTCTAGTTTCTATGACTGCAGAGCCTGTTGGAACCAGCTATTGGTGAAATGGTCAATTGTCAGAATTATATTTATATTTGTTCTGTTAGGTTGCTGTCTTACTGATTTTTTACACAACCCTTTAATTCATTTAACTTTTAGTCTTTAGTATCTCAATATTTTTCCTTTATTAAGAAAAAAAGAACAATGATTAGAACTATTACATTTGAAAGGTTACCATTACATTTTTTTAGTGCAGCTATGACAAAAAGATAATTTCGCTGCTTTTTAGAAACAATTTTGTCAATTTCAGTTTTGCAAAAACTAATTTGTGAAAGTTTTGAATAAGGATATTACATGACATATTACTGAACTTAATGCAATACTGAATATTTATCATTATACAATTATCTCACATTTGTTTAGTTGTTGCCCATGGTAACCTAATTGCTTGTATTATTTATGTATGTTGCAGTGAGATTGTCAGTCTATGATGATCTATGATGGTATTTGTTAGTTTTCTTTTGCCAGATATAAAGTATAAAATGTTGATAAAACCCTGCAACTCTGTTGTGATCAGCTTATAGTAAACATTATTTGCTCATTGTTGAAAGCCGTACGGTGACCTATAGTTGTTAATTTCTGTGTCATTTTAATTTCTTGTGGAAAATTGTCTCAATGGCAATCTTACCACATATTCTTTTTTTATATTATGTTCAAATGGTGCTAGGGGCCTCAATTTGCAGGGATTTTGGAAGTTTTCCGTCAATGTGCAGGATGTTCCCACTGACATTGGGATGAAGGAGAGCAAGTGTTTTTCCTTCTTTTTTATGTTACTGCTACTTCTTTCTTGCCATGAAATAATACTTCACATGCAGAGGCTGATTTAGAACCCTCCCAAGCATAACTGGATCGGGCTCCCTCTTAGGCAGTCAGTTGGCCCCTGATTATGAAAATTCCTGGATCAGGCACAGATATCCTAAGTTTTTAATTAGAACTAATGGAATCTTCATAGAATTGCCATATGGAATGTCAAGCAGATCAGTGATGAGCAGTTATACAATTTTGAAGAAAAATAAAACAGTGTACTTGGGTTCATAAATATTTCGCTGGCGATTTTATCTTTAACAGTAATTTGAGGAAATTGTTTTGTCATTACAGTGCAAGTTAGAATTGTATGAAATAGGAACAGATGTGGACCATGCCTCAGCTTTTGAAAGGATTGCATTTGCTTGTCCAGGAATAGAGGTAAAGTTGTCAACGTATATTTGTTCCGCCTGACAGAAGTTCCACCGGAAACTTTATTACAAATAATGCCATAATACCTGTTTTTTTTAAACAAATATTCTACACCATTTATTCCGTTAGGAACTTTTACTGTAATATTTATTTCAGTGGAAATAATATTCCAGAATATTTATCATTGGGAACTAATGTTATGAAGGAAATTCTATTTCGTGAAGAAGTAAGCACAGTATTTTGCTTATAATCAAGGTTTTATCAAGTCATAATTAATACTGGTGTAAGGCAGAGTGGAAAAATGTTTTAAAACAAGTCACTATTGAAGAATAGTCTGAAAATTGTGATTCTTTTTTTGTGACTTGATTGCTTTATCTTATCACTTTAGACTTTGATTTTCTATAGCTGTTGGTTTACACTTCTGACCAGCTGAAAAGTTTTATTTCATGAAACGAATTGCAAGTTGGTCAAAAGTTTGAATGAACTGTAATGGAAGTAACACTTACAATCAAGTGACTGTAAATAGAATTCTTCAATGAAATCTGATTGAAAATATTATGATATTACTGAGCATTCAAACAACACTCAAAAATAAAACCATACATAAATTTCCATATTAATAAAGGGAAATGCAATGTCTAGGAGACAACAATACAATAACACAACTAAAGTAGAAAATACATCTAAAGGTCCAACACAATTAAAGCAGAAAATAAATCAAAACGTCTTCAAATAATAGACTAATGTCTATACTATATGACAACCTCAAATTCAACCATGTCTAGAAATGTTTCACAACTGTAAACTAAAGCAATTAGATATATGTCACCAACACTGGTTTCGTCAGTGATAAAAAAACACCAAGATATAAAACAAGAACTGACACAGTTCAAACTTAAGAGGGACAAGGGCTATAATGACATTTGTTATTTAGATATGCAATACATTTATATTAATTTCATAATTGTCCTGGTTAACATTGTATTTCTGGATTGATAATTAATACTTGTTTACCTTTCTTCAGTTGCCTGATATCCAGAGTAAGATGAAGGAAGAAAACCAGACCATTCTAACAGATCTCATCAGTCAAGACACTCCAGGGAAGGCCACAACACAAGTTGTCATTGTAGCTGATCCTGTAGGCATTACTACGTTCAATTCAATTCAAAATACAAATTTAACTTACTAAATAGAAAAACAAAGGATAACCTCCATGACACAAAATCAGTACATGCATAGCAAAAAAAAAAAAACACATAAAAAAGTTTTGTTTAACCTTTATAACTAAAGTAAACTTTAAACAAAAGTGAAATACATTTCATTAAAATTCAAAATCTTAATCAAAAATCAATTTACATTATTTGCAGCAGATAGACTTTGCTGAGTGATGCATGTTACACAATCTTAAGGTTTTTGTGTGAAATTAGAAATGAATATTTCAGTACTCCCTTTTTATCTCATCTAGCCTCAAAGGCTAAAGGAGCTTTTGCCATCACTTGCTCTCACTCGTCATGGCTCTTTTATCTGCAATGGAGTTATTGCCCCTGAAATTTAAAGTTATTTTAAAGTTTTTGGCTTACATCTCAAAAACTAAAGTAGTTAGAGAAAACAGATGAGTAGTATTTACAATTAGGTCAACAAGGATGAGTTGTCAATTGATTTTATTATAGAAGTTATTATACTAAAAACAATTGATTGCGTCGGGTATAATGTTTTTTGACTGGTCTGTCCGTCTGTCAGTCCTAATCTTTCATCACAACTCCTCTTAAACCACACAACAGAATTTCATGAAACTTTGTAGTTAATGAGAGCATAATATGTTAATGTGCATATCACCAAGAAAATTTGATGCTGAGGAATCTAGTGAGATTTTGTTTGCCCATTGACAATGTGGGGGCGTGGGGTATGTGAGTGTGCTCACATTGGTTTTTTTTTTTTTTTGCCTTAGAAAAAGTGATTTTACTGATTTTCTGCAGAGACTATAATATAAGGGAAATTGTTTAAGCAAAAATGTTAAGCACAATAAGAATACTAAGAAGTCAACATGAACTTATCCTTAATTAATCTCTGCCAGAAGTTAGTGTGCTTGAGAGATAATTTAACAAGATTGCAATATTAAAGGGGAAAAAATGAGAGATTATTTAACAAATAAGCAAGCATGACTTAATGCAATATTATAGGGCAAAAATAATATCAATATATTTTTTACCAGGTGAGAGACTCTTGGGATACAGATACCAATACAGATAGATATGGAAATTATTCTTATGAAATTTAAATGTCCCTCTAATGTATATCTTTTTTTTTGATTTTTTAATCTATAACTTAAATACTGAATGTTCTTATAAAATTTGATACAAAGGTAAGGAGTATGAGGTATAATTGCCCATGAGACAACTTTCCACCAAGATTTCAAATGAAGTCCATAAACATTTATTACCAGTGTTCAGTTCTGATCTTCTATTTACAGGATGGACATGAGATCTGTTTTGTTGGAGATGAAGGATTTAGAGATCTATCACAAGTAGATTCTAAAGCTGATGAACTTTTAGATAAGGTTAGTTTATATGGTTATCTAAAGCAAATGAGTATGTCTATAATATTTTGTTATTACAAGTACTAGTTGCATTCCACTGTTGATGGACTGTAAGTCCATTAAGTCAATAATTGGTACTATCATTCATGAGAAAAATGCCGATTGTAAAGCTTATAAAAGTTCTACATGTAAAAAAACATTTGAGTAAATTGATGTTTCAAGTTAAAGAAAAAGGTTCTTGTTTAAATTTTTAGAACAATGAAGTCATTAATATGCAGATATAGGGTAGGAGCGTGTTAAAAAAATCATGAAGAAATACACTTAAAATATTTTTTTGTGATAAGTATTTAGCTTAAACCCTGATGTGAAAACTGTTGATTTTAAGATATAAAATGGAAAGGCGATGGGACACCTAAAAACCCAGTCTATCTTTAATTATTGCAAGTTTATTATATAATAAGACATTGGCCAAGTTGGTAGAATAGATTTCATATATAAAAAAGGCAATGATTTGACATGTTTGCATAATAACCATCACGTATGTTTGTAACCTTTGAAAGAGAGAATCATGCATCATATGATAGTAGACCGTTTACAGTATTTTTCAACAAATTAGGGCTAAAGTCGATCTTTCATTTTTATAGGCAATGACAGAGGACAAGAGTGATGAATGTTTCGAGAAAAAAGGAAAAACAAAAGCAACACCATAATGAATCAATTTTTAAATCACATGCTGTTGCCATGACTGCAGTCAGTTGTTGTTTTGAAATTTATAAATTATTATGAGAACTTTTAGAAACTGCTTGGATAACAAATCTAGCCATCAATCAATATAATACATAGTTAGCTATAGTACACTTTATAATATTCAGAGTTAGTTAGTGTTTACATTTATATTATTTTATATTTGAATGAAAAAATAACTGGCAGATTTTGACAAATTTGAAACTTGGTAGTTTTTTAAAATCAAGAGCAAAAAAGGGTTTGTCCCACCAAATATGTAATGAAATTGATGATATTTATTATTGTGATGATAGCAAATACTATTTTGACATTATCATGTGTGGGGTAAATAAAGGCTCCAGTAGTATACCGCTGTTCGTAACCCTGTTGGTTTTAAAAAAAAATATACAGGGGGCATTGTAAAATTTTATCAATATTTTCATAAAAGTTCCAATTTCTGTGATAATTATTTTAAATGTATATTTATGCGTGAAGGTACTAATGAATTTAGTGTTTCAGTGGCAGCTGACTTAGTGTGCTCATCTGCAATCAATGTTTATTCTCAAAATTTATCTTAACAATATGTGTAAGTGCAGTATGGTTTATTTCACGTATAAAAAAGGTCTTTGTTGTTTTTTTTACATGATTTCTTGTCACTTGTTTGATTTTAATGACAAAACGGGAAGGATACATTCTAGATTTGATTAATTCCCCATATTAGCAAAAAATAATCCCCTGACATGTTTTTTTTTTACTTTACGTTGTTGGAGATTTTTCATACATGACATGTTAAACTTCCGAATTTTTGGATTGTTGACTATTTTTAAATTCAGATACATACTTAGACAGTATACTGTAATACGTGTATACTGGTCTCGTAATGTAACGGGTACTGTTTGTAGCCTTTGGTGATGAAAGCTAAGTGATTTATACTAATAAAAATGTACACTTATGTAGTAAGGTGCTAATGAGATCTATTTTCAAAAAGTGCATAAGAACAATTTTATATTTCTTATAATTAATGTAAATCCTTCATCCCCTTTAAAGCTTTGTCAGAGTCTTAAATTAAAGATGTAAGAGAAATTTAACATCTTGTTGATCTTTTTGTTTGCAATTTGTTTTCCATTTTTATTCTATCCCAAACACATGTATGGCTTTCAAATTTCATTGGTTATTTTGTTTTAGTCAGTCAGGCAAATTTATAAAGGCCAGATACTGAATGAAAACAATTCTTGTCAATTACAGTATCTTTTCGGCTATATAGTATAAATCATTGTTTGAACAAAGAGTTTATTGAGAGCAATTTTTATGTTCAACATAATGTGAAAGTATAAAATGTATTAATATAATACCAATTTGTATGTGTTTCAAAATTCACAAAAGCAAAAGCAAAGAGGATATTTATTACGTGCAAATGTGTAAATGTTATGTGTTTGTGTAGTGTACATTTTTAAACCGTTTTATTTAAGGCTGCGAAGCAAAATTCTCTACAAGTAGTAAATATTTACAGTAAATGGTATGTCACGGTAGCCTTTTTTATCCACATTTTATTCTGCCAAACAATGGGAGAGCATTTTGTTATGTTAAAAGAAACTTTTTTGAATTTATTATGCTATAGACATATTTGTTTTATATATATATATTGTCAATTATACATTGGATTATGGTTAAATAAAAATGAAGAACAAATATGGTATATTTTATCTACATCACTAACTTTTGGGTTCCATCGGTGAACCATGAAGATTTTGAATGATTTACCATTAGAGGTTACACATTCCTCAAACCATATATCAATTCATTTAAATAGTTTGTAGATAGATATAGGAAGATGTGGTGTGAATGCCAATGAGACAACCCTCCATCCAAATAACAATTTTAAAAAAGTAAACCATTATAGGTCAATGTACGGCCTTTAACACGGAGCCTTGGCTCACACCGAACAACAAGCTATAAAGGGCCCCAAATAACTAGTGCATACTTTTCTGCAATAAAATCTGTGTGTTTCAAACTTTTAAAGTAAATTAATTTAAAACGTTACTTTCGACAAGGATGGGTTGGAAAAAAATGTCTAATTTTCCTAAACTGTAGACCTCTTAACCTATATCATTTTGATTTTTTTTCTCACCATCCCTTTAATGTGAAAATCCAAAGCAAAGCCCAAACCGCAGATCAAGCTAGGACCCAAAATAAAACAAGAATGTGTCCCAAGTACATGGATGCCCCATCTGCACTATCATTTTCTATGTTCAGTGGACCGTGAAAATGGTATAAAATTTCTAATTTGGCATTAAAATTAGAAAGATCATATCATAGGGAAGATGTTTACTAAGTTTCAATTTGATTGGACTTCAACTTCATCAAAAACTATCTCGACCAAAATCTTTAACCTGAAGCAGGACGCACAGATGGACAGACTAACAGACGCACAGACCAGAAATCATAATGCCTATAAATGGGGCATAAAAAATAAAAATAAATAAACAAGAATACGGTCTAATTAATGTCATAACGATAAACAAAAACAAATTATGATATACAGCAACAAACTACAACCAATGAATTACGGACTTCTAACAGACACAATCAGAATGTGTTATGTTGAACATGTTTGCCAGTGCAAAACACCCCTCTAGCCTTGGACAGCAGTGTGACAGTACAATAAAATAACAAATTATAGGAACAGTGCACACGCTAAAATGTCTCGCCTTATTTACTTACCATTGATTTTAGGTTGATAAAATATCATAAATATACAGCTACAGCTATCACATTATAAATTTCTAAAAAAAAGCAAGGAAATGAAGTCAAGGTTGGATAAACCACATTACACTGGAAAAACTGTACACATTGCAATCGTTTCATACACCAAATAAGCTTTAGATATAGTGGACCTATTGCACATAATATTTAAGAAACAGATTAACTTAAAACAGGAAAACTAGACATGGTTAATCAAAGAACCAGGAAAATGAGGTCGATGTCAGTTGTACCCTGCCAGACAGACATGTACACCTTACACTCATTACATGCTTTTGATATAATTGACCTATTGCATATAGTATCCAAGAAACAAACTTAACCAGGAAAACTAAAGATTGACCAATGAACCATGAAATCAGATGATAATTTCAAGACCGACATAAACATCTTACAAGCATAGCATACGCCAAATATAGTTGACCTATTGCTTAATGTACAAGAACAACGGACCAAAAAAAACGCCTTTACATTGAGCAATGAACCGTAAAAATGAGATCAAGGTGAAACAAAACATACTAAACTGACAAATACATCGTAAATTATTGTCATGCATCAAATAGAATTGACTAATTGCATACAATGTTAGAAAAACAGACTAAAAACACAAAAACTTGTCCTAAAACCAATAGACAATGAAAATGATATCAAGGTCAGATGACACCTGCCAGTTAGACACCTTACAATCATTCCAGACACCAAATATAGTAGTCCATTGAATACAGTATCAGAAAAACAGACCGAAACACAAAAAACGATCTGTAACCACTGAACCATAGAGATGAGGTCAAGGTAAGATGACACCTGTCAGATGGAAATGTCCACCTCTCAATCATAACATGCATCAAATATAATAAACCTATTGCTTTTAGTATCTTAGAAATGATCTTGACCACGAAAACTTAACCTTGTTCACTGATCCATGAAATGAGGTTAAGGTCAAGTTTGAACTGTGACTGGCATGAGGACCTTGCAAGGTTAAGCATATAACAAATATAGTTATTCATTTCTTATAATGAGAGAGAAATTAACGTTGCCAAAAATCTGAACTTTTTTCTAAAGTACTCACTGAACCATGGAAATGAGGTCATACACTAAGGACATATGACAAACCAAAACGTCGTTACTTAAGGCATCTATATACAAAGTAGGAAGGATCCAGGTCTTTAACCTACTAAACTATTAAATAGTAAGTTAACGGCCGAATCACCGCAAAAGGGATATTCAGACTCATAAGTTAAAAACTAGGCAAAGCAAAGTTGAAACACGAAAAAACCCAGTATTTAAAACACAGCATAGAAAACTAAGAGGAGCAAAAATAAATCCCACCAAAATTCATAGGTAATCACAGGTGCTCCAGAAGGGTAAACAGATCCTGCTCCTCGTGTGGCATCCGTTTTGTTGCTCGTATATGTATGAATCTGTTGATAATTCGGGTGGTCACATTCAAAGAAAATAGGATGGGATTGTGGTTACAACAATTGGAACATATCAGTCAGTATCTGTGAAACAGACATTTCAAAACGGTCATGAATGCGTCTGTTTTACTTTTTTGAATGGATTAGTTCCAGGTCACCACCTGGAACCCTTCGTTCAATAGTTTCCTTGTAAACAGCAACACTCTTACAGGGAAATCATAATAGGAAATGCCAGTTTTAAAGTATCGTTTCAACCTAGAGATATACACTTCAAATACAAGTGCTGTTATGTTGTTACATAGAAATAGAAAGCTCACAATTTGGAAGCTGAAATCATCTTTTGACTTAACTGTATCTGCTGGTGTATCCTTTGTTTCAAGTTCGATGGATTATATTAATCAACAAATAGATATAAGAAGATGTGGTATAAACGCCAATGCGACAACTTTCCATCCAAGTCATAATTGGTAAAAGAAGTCATAATTGATAAAAGTCAACCATTATAGGTCACAATACGTATACGGTCTTCAACAGATCCTTTGTTCACACCGAACAGCAAGCTATAAAGGGCCCCCAAAATTACTAGTGTAAAACCATTCAAACTCTGAATTATTTAGTTATGGGACAACATCTATATGGAATGTGAAGTTAAGGGGTAATGCTAGCTATTTTACTTTTCATTCTTCCTAAGAAGTTGAAGTCAGCCTTATATACGGAAGAAAGGGACAATTCACCAAGAAGAGTTCAGTGAATCCCACGGAAATGCCGATGATGAAAAACAGGGCTCCGTGTTGTTACGTAGGCCGTACTTTTATCTCACTGTCACTCATATCTATGGTGGCCGGATGCGGCCATTTCGCCTTTTCGCGTTTTCGCGTTTTCTCCTTTCACTTTGCAAACGCGAAATCGCGAAATCAAGAAATCGAGAAATCGGGAAATCGGGAAATCGAGAAATTGAGAAAGCGAAATCGAGAAATTGAGAAATCAGGAAATCGGGAAATCGGGAAATCGGGAAAGCGAGAAAGCGAAAACGCGAAATTGAGAAATCTAGAAAGCAAAAACGCGAAAACGCATTAGCCAAATAAAAAGAGATTTGTTATCAAATTTTGAAATATTTTTATTTTTACTATATATTTTGCTATATAAGAAAGGGATTTCTAACATTATCCAAAGTTTTACATGTTAAAAGAAAATTCGTCTCATTTTCTATTTTCACATTACAGAGTTTGCATATTCTATTTTCTAGTTTAATATTAACAAATCCGAGACCAAGTGACATAGAAGTTAACAGCTACTATGTCACTGTATGGCCTTTAACAACGATAAAACCACATACTACATGCTGTGTAAGCTAAACAATGCCTAAATATGACAAATGTAAAACAATTCAAACAAGAAAACTAACAGCCTGATGTATATACAAAATAATAAACGAAGAACCAAATATGATATGCAACAACCATTTGACGGTACAGCTTCAGACTTGGGTCTGGCGCAAACGTAAATTTTGTGAAATATGTTTGCTGTCGCAAAATTAAGCCTTCCGCCAAATCTGATGTACAGTAGTTGTCGTTTGTTAATTTAATTTATACGTGTTTCTCGTTTCTCGTTTTTTTATACAGATTAGACCGTTGGTTATCCCGCTTGAATGTTTTTTTTTAGTAATTTTGGCCCGCCCTTTATAGCTTTGGGTACCACGATTTCCCGAGAAATACAAGAAAAACGTAATATCCCCAAAACAAACTGATATATCCCGAGAAAAAGATTTTTAATGGTGTTATAGGTGTTGTACTGCTTAAATTAGTGTAATAGCATACAATAATAATGTTTAAGGCGTTCATAATTAATAAAAGTACACGCAATCTTCAGAAAATCGATTTTTATATCTTGTATCTTGTTATACTAATGACTGGACCAAATGAAAAATGCTAATTACTTTTTCATTTCTCAAAGGATTTATCTAAAATCTGAAATATAATAAGATTTTATCATTTTATATATCGATTTCAGAAGAAAAAATATATTTTTATTTTACAAACTTTAGAAAACGTGACCTGACCAACGCTGAGCATGACAGGACCAACATCGACAATGACATGACCAAATAAAAATGGTAATAACTTTTTTTATTTTTCAAAGGAATAATCTTAAATTTGAAATATGAAATAAGAGATATAGGAAGATGTGGTGTGAGTGCCAGGGTCAACCTCGACAATGACAGGACCAAATGAAATTTCTAATTACTTTTTTATTTCTCAAAATATTTCTCTGACCATTGTTTACATAAATATAGGAATAAATTTTAAAAGATAGCGGTATGTGACCTGACCAACGTTGATAATGTCGGTGTTCGGTGTGAGCCAAGGCTCCCTGTTGAAGGCCGTACGTTGACCTACAATGGTTTACTTAAATTTATAAATTGTTATTTGGATGGAGAGTTCAACGGTCTCATTGGCACTCACATCACATCTTCCTATATCTACTTAACTTAACAGGTCGATACAAAGCACTCGTCACCGAAACACAAACATTACAAAAGACACAGAGTACATATCTGGTAGTACTCGCAATTGCATAAAGCTTATTCAAAGCCAGTAACAAAAGGTGCCGTAATAAAAAAAAATAATGTACCTACGACTAAAATATGAATCAGTACACATCCAACATCCAATGGATTAAGCGTCAAGAATTAAGCCATTGGCAGCGGCCATAGTAAAACATGATCTTGTGCGATGCCAAAGTATAAGTAATCAAATTGAAATTGCGTTGTGTGTAAGGACACTTACATTATTTTGGGTATCCATTTAATACAGGGAAATTAGATCCAGGTCTTCATCATTGGTTAAAATTTCAAAGGGACATAGAACACACCTATGCATGCAGTTATTAAGGATTTCCTACTTCATTTGTATCTTAGTGATAAATTTTGAGTTTCCAAGTGACGAGGAATATTTTAGAACTGTCAGTTTAAACTTTGAGGGCAATAGTAAATAATTGTATACTAGTTGAGACTTACAATGCTAGAAGATATTTAGGGAAGATTGTAATAAGAGGATGTGGTATGATTGCAAATGAGACAACTATCCACCAGTAACTGTGGCCAGATGACACCGAAGAAAACAACTATAGGTCTCTGTACGGACTTCAACAATGAGCAAAACCCATATGTATGCATTATCTCGGCGCCATACGAATTCAAACTCAGTCAAAATAGAAAATTAATCACAATCAGTCAAATTACAGATTCGTCAAATATACTAGTGAATTGAGCCATTAACACGATGTATAATATTGGTCAACTATTTCGTGATGGTGACCGTAAAACGTATATGCAGTGTCGATTACAGTTGTTCTTATTTAGTATACTCTGTAGGAGCAGCATTTATATGTCAACTTCCCGTTTCTCAGCAGTAACATACCCTCTTATTGTGTTTACAAATCTGTTACTAAAAATACATTTCGTTCGTGCATGCTATCACTATTCGGTCTTCATTTAACAAGGATTTTAAGTAAATCAAATAACTGGAAAACCATGACGACGATGGATTTTTTAACGACCTTGGCTGGCTATAGTATAATACCACCCTTGCACGGAAAACCTGTATTAAGGATTTTAAGGAAGTTTTTTTTATTCAGTTTCAAAAGTGGGAGATATTCATCATTCCTCTTTATTATCTAAATACTAAAAACAGAAAAAAAGACTTATAATTGGTCTCCTTTTTTAAACTGTGTAGGGTAAAGGGACGTATCCAGTCCTTTTTAAAAAGCACAAAGGGTTTGGGGGGGGGGGGGGGTCCCAACCAAGAATAAAGGGTTCAAACTGTATGTTCCTCTTCAAATGCATTGATCGTAAAAAGAGGCTTCAACCTCTGAGGCTCCCACCCCTGGAACCCCCTTGGATCCGCCTCTGGGGTATATGAAGGGATCTTCGTGTTTCAGGTGCTTTAGTAAAACATTCTTTATTTTAATATGCATATAAATCAATTATTGAATATTATTTGGGCCTTTGACTGCTGTAACAAGATATTTGCCGTGAAGAGAGAATAAATCATGCACAACTTTGGAACTCTAGAAAGTGTGAGAAACTCAAGAACTCATTTTAATATTAGACCTTAAAGGAATATTCTGTTAGAATGCACAGGTGCTTGAGGACAGGTTCCTGTTATGAGGCTCCATAGTTCTTCCGAGTCCCTCTTTACTGATGAGTCTTGTGTAGACGAAACGCGGGTCTGGCGTAAATACAAAATTTAATCCTGCATGGTATCTATGATGAGTTTATTATTATCATAAATCTTAGATTTTTCAATATATATATAACTTATGTCCACCTGTTAAAGACACATCATTGGTCGTATAGCTACTGCATTATTTTCCATTTGCACAACATTTGCAATAGATTTGGAAATCGTGAACATAAATCCGCCATAGATTAGGAATTTACAAAACTTGCCATAAATTAGGATTTAAAAAAATCTGCCATAGATTTGGGATGGCATGACGTCACATTTGCCACAGATTAGGAATCGGCCATAGATTTGGAACCCACCATAAATTTGAGTTCTACATATATATAGTGCCAATCAGTGGCGGATCCAGAAATGTTTATAAATAAGTGGGGTCTACTGCATAACTGCCTAAGAGGGGGCCCGCCCCAGTTATGCTCTGACAACGATTCCCTATATGATAAACAATTTTTTCCCCAGAAATCCGCCTCTGCCCGGCAATAAACCATATTTTAAACTTTTAACTCTATAGTCCAGTTTCACGTTGATAGTACACATGCATATTTGATCATATTTAAAGTTAAAGATATGGTATATTGATATATAATGTATATGGCACTATAAGTGATATATTAAAAAATCTAGGATTGATGATATAAATGGGAGTGAAAGGACTATTGGGGGCTCGAAGTTGGATCCTGTCGACAGGCATCCCAGAAAAAAAATAAAATAGCCTTGCCAGACGTCATAATTATCTGGACTAGTCCTCGCACCTGTCACAACAATTATCATTTAAAGTATTCCGACACGTTGCATGTGTACGATTGTGATTTTCTGAATTCATTCTAAAAGTACTTAGTAGTTTCAGATTCATAGACAACAGATGAAGTTATAAGCAATGTTACGAAATCGTATAAGTAACAAATAAATCCGCTGATACGGTTTTTACCCGCAAACTGAAAATAACACGTACTTCTCATTTGTAATTGTCGCGCCAAAAAAACTTGAATGAGTTACCCCCCTTCTCCTTAAAATGCGCATGCTTGACGTAGCAGACAGGAAGATCGATAGTAAAACGAAAATAGCGATGTATTGAAATGTGAAAAATATTGAGTTTTGAAATATTTGTAGAAATCTTTGAGTAGGTGTTACGTTAGAAAGAAGCTCTACAATGTACATGCAAATTTGAAACAACTGCTAAAGATAAAATAAGCCCAAAAAACGCAGAACACATGTTAGTTCCCACATCCTTTTCATAACGTCCCAGTCCTACACAGTGAACAAAGAGTAAAAAATAAGAAAGAAATACAACATTCTTCTCGTTTTAAGATTTACAGATTTTAGTCTCAAACATGAATGTCTAGAACACTGTATCAGTCTGTCCAGAATTCTTCCAATGACAATGGTCTGAAGCCGAAAGCAATGTTAAAAATACAAGAATGACTATAGTCCAAATAATTATGCCGTTTCAGTACGGCTTTTTGATTTTTGTTGGGATGCCTTCCTTCAACTAAGGCGTAACAGCAAAATCAAAAATAGCCATTCTAGACGAATCCGGGTCCGTCCGCCCTGATTCTGGTTCGCCCTAGTTTCTGTTCGCCCTAATACCTGTTCGCCTCGAGTCCGTTCGCCCTGATTTTATTTTTTAGTATAGTGTTGGGCTTGTGTTGTGTGTATATAATTGAATGTGTTATAAGTTTCTGTACATTTCAGGACTACAAGATATTGTGGCTTCAATGTATTGCCTTGAGGACTAAGTTTGTATCTGTATGTTATTAGTTACTAGGAAGTTTAAGTTTCTGTGAATTTCAGCACTACATTGTATTTATAAATGTATAACAAATGAAGACTACATTATTTGTATGTAATTGAATATGTTGAAGTTTACATTCACCGAATATTTATTTATGATGTATATTCTGTGGTACTGCTATTAGAAAATAAGTTTCTCGGAATTTCAGCACTACATTGTATTTTAAAATGTGAAACAACTGAAGACTAAGTTGTTGTCTTGCTGCTACGGCGAGGATAAGTTTCTGTGAAATCAAAGACTACAAAGTATTTGACATGATAAAACAACTAAAGACTAAGTCTATATTTAACTTTATTGATATATTTTAACAATATGAAGATATTCAGTAATAGTTATAACAAGATCAATTCCGAACTGTACTTCGCACACCTTTATTTCCTAAACGAATATTTAAAAGCACTAATTTGAATTACTTTTAGTGAAACAAATACCAAAAACACAGTCACACTGCTGTACATTGATCACTTGTCATCAGTGTTTTTACCCATCCAAGCTGACTATTTTATTTGAGAAAAATGTTATTTTCATTATTAATCCATCAAAGACAATTCACATGATTCATATAACAATCAGTGATATCAAAGATTTCAAATGATACCTTATCAGCAATCTAAATTTTGGCAAATATTCTGTATTTAACTTTTAATAGATATACATAAATTTCAAATATATATATATATATATTTCGTTCGTTAATGTAATATATACATATCATTAATGAATATAGGGCGAACGAACCCAGGGCGAACGGACTATCAGGGCGAACGGACTATCAGGGCGAACAAACTCAGTGCGAACGAACCTAGGGCGAACATGTAATCAGGGCGAACGATCCCGATACCATTCTAGACGGCATAATTATTTGGACTAAAGAATGACATGTTCTAGCTGCATTGTTCAGACATTAAAATTATAGGGGCAGGGGTCATGCTGCCAGGTAACTGGGGCAAAATAACTTCTCTCCCATCTGTTACTTTGCTATTTCAGAATGTTGAAAGCGACATTCCGCCGCCTGGGCGTTTACAAAATTTTGTTATTAGGAATTTTCCATTGTTACCAATTCAAGTTGTAGACCAAATTCTTCTGACCCTATAATGCATATATATATATTTACTAATTTACATTAACTTTTTATTGATTTTGCTATTTTCTAATTTTTGTTTGTTTGTGCAATATAGAGACAGAAAGCCATGAAAGCAGTGCCCATTCAAAACAGGAGATCTTGACAATTTGTTTGCGTTCATTGTTGTAAAAGCGTTGACAATGCACACATTTTTGGGGAAGACGGCTTCAAGCCGTCAATCCCCAATGGGGTTGACCAGAGTGACATTCCCTCACATCATTCATTTTGTTTTTATAGTGTGGAAAACCCCCCCAACAAATCTTACTGAGAATGATGAGATGGGGAGACACAAATGAATAAATTGACTTTAAACACTTTTTTACACATTTCCCTTCTGTTTCTCTCGAAATTATCGTATATTGAGCTCTCCTTTACACTATTTACGTTTCTTTTACAATCCGGAAAAATCAGTATGACGAGATATTCTAAATATATCCAACCTAAATTATATTTTATAGTGACGTCATTGTTGGAATGCCAGACTTCGCATCAGTAGGGATATCCATCACTGGTTATTTTAATAAATCATTCTCAAAGATTGTGCACTAATTAAAAAAAAGTATTTGTTAAATTTAAACATAATGATGTTTGCTGTAGATGATTCAAACATCAACATGCAATACTTTAATTTGTAGGTCAACAACTTCCAAAGTAAACAGGAAGTCCGAGGGGCTACATGAGATCGGGGAGAGAAACGATCTTTTCCATTTTTTTTCTGTATAACTCTGTTTTGAGAATCTTCCTCCAATTCAGGAGCACCTCAATTTATGAGCTAATTATCCACTAAAATCAACACTTAAAATGTGACATTTAGTATATGATCAGTAGTCTTCCATTAAAACTAAATTTTGTGTACCAACATAATCATTGTAATTGTTACAAAAAAAATTACAAATGTTGCATTTTGTAGTTTAAACCTATTTATTCATGAAATTTTACAAATATTTCATAATGTAGGATTTGGAAACAAGCTTCACACAGTTTACATCAATCATATTGTTATATTTTTATTAGTACCTGTATCCCTGTGATGAGAGATGTAACTGGGAACTTTATCAATGAAAATTTAAAACTGAATAGATTTTTCAGTCCTAACTTTCTTAAGAAAAAAATTAAAAATCTTAAGAGTACTGTCACAAAAAATGGAAAATGGCCCTAGCCTGCAGTTCAGTCGTACACTATTAAGATTTCAAAAATAATTGTAGTTGTTGTTAAATGACAGTATTCAACTAGTTGAATTTTAGATAATTAACTATCAACTTTAATTGAATGTTTAGTTTTAGAAGATGCAGATCTCTTCCATTGGTCTAAATTGAATCCTAAACTAAAGAAACGAAATTACATTAAACAACAATTGATTCCAATAGTGTCAACCTTCCACATGTTCTAGCTGTTCTTTTTTTCCATTCTTTATATGAAGACTATCAAAAGATAAACCCCCCCCCCCAAAAAAAAAATGAAATAGAAACAAGGGCCATCTTTCCCCTCAGAGCTATTCAGCTCTTTGATTAGAACAAAGCACTTCAGACAAAATGTACTTCAGTCAAAGCTTTTACACCCCAATGAAGTTACAAAAAGAAGCATTCAATTCTTAAATATCCATACTTGTTAAAGACCCATCAGTGGCCCTTGTCAGCTATTCAAATTTTTATTTGATGTTTTTCATTCCCAATTTTATGTAGATAAAATACCATTGTATGAGTATAGTAAGGGACATTGGAACTTTGTTCTTTTATGAAGATTACAACTCGCTATATATACAAAGAAGGAAAAATAAGTAATGTTCAATTTGTTATGTTAGCAATATGTTATAGCCAGTTGAGGGAGGAAGGGTCAAAACCTGTGAAAAAGACTTGCAGTTATCAAATATATTTTAACTAAATAATGCCAAAAGAAAATACATACTTACATGTAGCTTAAATTTTAAAACACTTCTCCATATATGAATACAACAAAAGTGTTGATAGTTCAATTGGGTCCGGGTATTTCAACAAGATTGCTGTACATAAAATTTGTCAAAGACTATTTTTATTTATTATAGGTATTGAAAGTCCTTGTAATTGGCAACAATGTATAATGGTATAGGGTTAACAACTGCCCGAGGAAGTGGAACCAATGCTTATGTTCAGAAAAATCTCTCCTTTGTCAGAAACCACAAAGACCGAGTCGACTACAAGTCGGAGGAAGAACTAAAAAAGTTGGAACAGTCCATGATAAAACAGCCAAATAAAGAAATACTTGATCATGATCGTAAACGAAAAGTGGAACTCAAATGTCTGGAAATGCAAGAATTAATGGAAGAACAAGGGTAAGGGTTGATATTGTTAAGAAATGGTTAGTTTGTTGTATATAACAAGATAGTACATGTATAATACATGTATTACGTGTAGTATTGGTCTGTTGTGGTTGTTTTAAATAATAACTTTTATTATGATAAACCAACCTAATGAAATATTTTTTTACACAAATGTAAATAAACTCATCATAGATATCATCATACCAGGATTGAAATTTTGTAATTGCATCAGATGTGCATTTCGTCTACAAAAGAATCATCAGTGATGCTCGAATAAAAAAAAATAACAAAGGCCAAGTAAAGTATGAAGCTGAAAAGCATTGAGCCTTTGAGGATAAAAAAATCCTAAAGTTTTACCAAAGGTATTGTAAATTCAGAAATTAATACAATGTTTTTATTATTGTGAAATATATGCGACAGGGTTATAATCACAATTATAAGGCGGTTTTTATTTAATAAGTTGGTTTACGGACATCAGCCCAAAAAACTTTGGGTAGGAGGAGGGGAAAAAAATAAATTTAAACTAGATCTTTCCAGTTTTTGTTTTTTTACTTGGTTTACGGATATCAGCCACAAAAAAAAAGGGTAGGAGGAAGAAAAAAAAAAATTTAAACTTGATTGAAAAGACTTATTTATAGTTCTGTAAAACTTGAAAAGCCTTTTGATAATACCTTTTATTCAGCATTTTATCATAAGGTACTTGGTATTAAAGTTGATAAGAACGTCCACCGGTGTAGTTTCAGGTGTAACGGTTCCATTGTCATTTATTTTGCCGTGGTCACTACTGCCGGCCCTTATTTCTTCAATCACAACATTAAAGTTTTCTAATTGTTCATTAATGACTTGACCTATGGTTTCATGACGAAGGCATTTCACAAATTTTTTGTCTGATAATATTGAATTGTTTAGGACGTCCACATCCAGATGGATGTACACTGGTTCATTCATAGTAAACAAACCATGCCCTGATATCGTCTGGTTCCTAAACGGAAGTCAGGGTTTAAGGATGCGCAAACACGTGAACAGCTAACCAGTCACGTTTCCGGTGCACTGGTTCACGATTTTTTAATGCAGTAATAGGAACCAGAATTACGAAACGTAAACACAAAAATACCGTTTAAAATTTTCTTAGTAAATCGATAAATATGAGGTCGGCGGAAATAATTTTTAAGGGCAAATGTGCGTTTATTTTTATTTGAATTAGCGAAAATTCGGGTCGGCGGATCCGTAAACCAACTTATTTAATAAAAACGGCCGAACTCGCATTTCCAATTTTTTTATATATGAATTAAATAGGATTTATCCCAATATCGCTTAAATAAAAATAGCATTTTAGTCAAAAAATGACGAAATCGCAATAAAAACACTTGCAAAAATTTCTGAATATTCCCAGTAATCAATTCTTGAGGTAGAAAAGTATTTTAAAAAATCAAAATTTTGTAAACAGTTAATTTATAATTAAGACCATATCAACACAGATTAGTGCCCTTGGGAAATAAAAACAACACCGGCAGTGGCATCCCCCAGTGGTAGTAAATAAGAACTGTTGACCCTTGTTTATAAAAGGAGATAAAAATAGTTTATTCATGTGCATCACTAAGAGGCAAATCCAAAATCCTGCAGTGACATCATTTATTCATTTTGAGACTGCAAATGTTTAGAGGACTTAATTACAATACATGAACATACATGTTGTCAATAAACATGATGAATTCATGTGTCATTCTGATTGTTTTGTTGTTATTTAGATTAAAACAAGAATGTGTCCATAGTACACTCTCACTATCACTTTCTATGTTTAGTGGACTGAGAAATTAGGGTAAAAACTCTAATTTGGCATTAAAATTAGAAAGATCATACCATAGGGACCATGTATACTAAATTTCAAGTTGATTGGACTTCAACTTCATCCAAAACTACCTTGACCAAAAACTTCAACCTGAAACTTGCACTATCATTTTCTATGTTCAGTGGACCATCAAATTGGGGTAAAAACTCTAATTTAGTATTAAAATTAGAAAGATCATATCATAGGAGACATGTGTACTAAGTTTTAAATTTCAAGTTGATTGGACTACAACTTCATCAAAAACTACCTTGACCAAAAACTTTAACCTGAAGCGGGACGAACGGACAAACAGACTAATGGACAAACAGACGGACGAACAGACGGATGTACAGACCAAAAAACATAATGCCTCGACATAATAATAATGCCCCTCTACTATCGTAGGTGGGGCATAAAAAGTCATTTTATGCTGAACAATTCTTCAAAGCAACTTATGAAGTTAATTGCAGTTGCAGTTCTTGTTGTACTGTTTGGGTTAAGAGGTCAGGAAAGGTTGAAAATATAACATGTATAATGGTAGGATTTTCAGGTTTAATTCCATTTTAAAATCATATTTTGATGATTTTACTTAGGATCTTTGATGAAATTTCCCTATGTGTGATACATGTACATAAACATGTTAAAGGCAGATTTTATGTACAATGTATCCTATAAATTAAAGTAAAGTAAAGGATTTTGTTGGATTTAGTGCTTATAAAAATATATATATATATATATGTAAATCATTTTTGTAAATGATTCTCACAGATATTTCAAATCTTTAGACTGGAATTTAAAAGAGATATAAATTAAATACCATGTCAGGCATGTGTAATTTTTAAAATTCAAATATTTTTTGAATAAGTTAGTTTGACAGACACAAGTAGTGATACAACCATTCATGTACATGTACATCTCGTATAAACCTAAACTTTAAAACTACCATTAACTGTTAAAATTTGTTTAAAAAATCTATTAGAGTTGTCTTTCTTTGTTAAAGGTATCCTGCTTAAGTCTGTTCTCATTGTTTGTAAATCTGAGGTTCATCCATGATCAATAGATGAATTGAAAGACCATTTTTGAAATATTCTACTGCCTTTTTAGCTCACCTGACCTGAAAGGTCAAGTGAGCTTTTCTCATCACTTGGCGTCCGTCGTCTGTCGTCCGTAAACTTTTACAAAAATCTTCTCCTCTGAAACTACTGAGCCAAATTTAACCAAACTTGGCCACAATCATCCTTGGGGTATCTAGTTTAAAAAATGTGTCCGATGACCTGGCCATCAAATCAAGATGGCTAAAAATAGAACACAGGGGTAAAATGCAGTTTTTGGCTTATAACTCAAAAACGAAATTATTTAGAGCAAATCTGACAGGGGTAAAAGTGATTATCAGGTGAAGATCTATCTGCTCTGAAATTTTCAGATGAATCGGACAACCTTTTGTTGGGTTGCTGCCCCTGAATTGGTAATTTTAAGGAAATTTTGCTGTTTTTGGGTATCTTGAATATTATTATAGATAGAGATAAACTGTAAACAGCAATAATGTTCAGCAAAGTAAGATTTACTAATAAGTCAACATGACTGAAATGGTCAGTTGACCCCTTTAGGAGTTATTGCCCTTTATAGTCAATTTTTAACCATTTTTCGTAAATCTTAGTAATCTTTTACAAAAATCTTCTACTCTGAAACTACTGTGCCAAATTTAACCAAACTTGGCAACAATCATCTTTGGGTATCTTGTTAAAAAAATTTGTCCGGTGACCCGGCCATCCAATCAAGATGGCCACCATGGCTAAAAATAGAACATAGGGGTAAAATGCAGTTTTTGACTTATAACTCAAAAACTAAAGCATTTAGAGCAAATTGGACGGGATTTAATTGTTTATCAGGTCAAGATCTATCTGCCCTGAAATTTTCAGATGAATCAGACAACCTGTTGTTGGGTTGCTGCCCCTGAATTGGTAATTTTAAGGAAATTTTGCAGTTTTTGGTTATTATCTTGAATACTATCATGACTATTATAGATAGAGATAAACTGTAAACAGCAATAATGTTCAGCAAAGTAAGATTTACAAATAAATTGACATGACTGAAATGGTCAGTTGACCCCTGTAGGAATTATTGCCCTTTATAGTAAATTTTTAACCATTTTTCGTAAATCTTAGTAATCTTTTACAAAAATCTTCTCCTCTGAAACTACTGTGCCAAATTTAACCAAACTTGGCAACAATCATCATTGGGGTATCTAGTTAAAAAAATGTGTCCGGTGAGCCAGCCATCCAACCAAGATGGCCACCACAGCTAAAAATAGAACATAGGGGTAAAATACAGTTTTTGGCTTATAACTCATAAACCAAAGCATTTAGAGCAAATCTGACAAGGTAAAATTGTTTAACAGGTGAAGATCTATCTGCCCTGAAATCTTCAGATGGATCGGACAACTGGTTGTTGGGTTGCTGCCCCTGAATTGGTAATTTTAAGGAAATTTTGCAGTTTTTGGTTATTATCTTGAATACTATTATAGATAGAGATAAACTGTAAACAGCAATAATGTTCAGCAAAGTAAGATTTACAAATAAGTCAACATGACCAAAATTGTCAAAGAACTCCTTAAGGAGTTATTGTCTTTTATAGTCAATATTGAACAACTTTTCATCATTTTTATAGGACCGCAAAAATTTTAATTTTTTGGTCGTATATTGCTATCACGTTGGCGTCGTCGTCGTCGTCTTCCGAATACTTTTAGTTTTGGCACTCTAACTTTAGTAAAAGTGAATAGAAATCAATGAAATTTTAACACAAGGTTTATGACCACAAAAGGAAGGTTGGGATTGATTTTGGGAGTTTTGGTCCCAACATTTTAGGAATTAAGGGCCAAAAAGGGCCCAAATAAGCATTTTCTTGGTTTTCGCACTATAACTTTAGTTTAAGTGAATAGAAATCTATGAAATTTTGACACAAGGTTTATGACCACAAAAGGAAGGTTGGGATTGATTTTGGGAGTTTTGGTTTCAACAGTTTAGGAATTAAGGGCCAAAAAAGGGCCCAAATAAGCATTATTCTTGGTTTTCGCACAATAACTTTAGTATAAGTAAATAGAAATCAATGAAATTTTAACACAAGGTTTATGACCACAAAAGGAAGGTTGGGATTGATTTTTGGAGTTGAGGTCACAACAGTTTATGAATTAGGGGCCAAAAAGGGGCCCTAATAAGCATTATTTTTGGTTTTTGCACCATAACTTTAGTATTAGTAAATAGAAATCTATGAAATTTAAACACAAGGTTTATGACCATAAAAGGAAGGTTGGGTTTGATTTTGGGAGTTTTGGTCCTAACAGTTTAGGAATAAGGGGCCCAAAGGGTCCAAAATTGAACTTTGTGTGATTTCATCAAAAATTGAATAATTGGGGTTCTTTGATATGCCGAATCTAACTATGTATGTAGATTCTTAATTTTTGGTCCCGTTTTCAAATTGGTCTACAATAAGGTCCATAGGGTCCAAAATTAAACTTAGTTTGATTTTAACAAAAATTGAATCCTTGGGGTTCTTTGATATGCTGAATTTAAAAATGTACTTAGATTTTTAATTATTGGCCTAGTTTTCAAGTTGGTCCAAATGGGGGTCCAAAATTAAACTTTGTTTGATTTCATCAAAAATTGAATAAATGGGTTCTTTGATATGCCAAATCTAACTGTGTATGTAGATTCTTAATTTTTGGTCCAGTTTTCAAATTGGTCTACATTAAGGTCCAAAGGGTCCAAAATTAAACTAAGTTTGATTTTAACAAAAATTAAATTCTTGGGCTTATTTGATTTGCTTTATCTAAATATGTACTTTGATTTTTGATTATGGGCCCAGTTTTCAAGTTGGTCCAAATCAGGATTCCATATCAAGTATTGTGCAATAGCAAGAAATTTTCAATTGCACAGTATTGCACAATAGCAAGAAATATCTAATTGCACAATATTGTGCAATAGCAATTAATTTTCAATTGGAGTTATCTTTCTTTGTATAGAATAGTAGTTGATAATATATGTTGGAAATTTGCCAGACATGACTATGATGTCATTTTCTATTTTTATTTGCCAATAACTTTATGTAAATAACTTCATTGGAAATTTGCCAATATAAAATGTTGCTGATGAAGTTTTTTTTATTGTTTTATATAATAAACAATGTATATTCACTTTTACTACCAACCAATCTTTACCATTCAGTGATAACAAGCACTTTATTTTACATTTTGATATTTTATGATGTATTTAAAAGAGTAGTTATTGTTGCAAACTCCATTAGAAATTTGAATTGATATCAGTTTTGGAAAAAGGGAAACGGGGATGTGAAAAAAAGGGAGGGGTTAAATTTTTCTCATTTCAGATTTCATAAATAAAAAGAAAATTTCTTCAAAATTTTTTTTGAGAGGATTAATATTCAACAGCATAGTGAATTGCTCAAAGGCAAAAAAAAAACTTTTAAGTTCATTAGACCACATTCATTCTGTGTCAGAAACCTATGCTGTGTCAACTATTTAATTTTAGATTTAAAAAGTTTGAAGAAGAAATCTTTAATTGATTTGTAAAATCTTGACATTTGTTTTGTGTAAAAAAAAACCCATTTAATGTCAAAAATTTGATCACAATCCAAATTCAGAGCTGTATCACGCTTGAATGTTTTGTCCATACTTGCCCCAACTGTTCAGGGTTCGACCTCTGCGGTCGTATAAAGCTGCGCCCTTCGGAGCACCTGGTTGTAACTTGTACAAAAATCTTCTTTTCTAAAACTATGGGCCAAATTGAAACAAACCTGGCCACAATCATTACTAGGGTATCTATTTTAAAAAGTGTCTAATGACCCTGCCTGCCAACCAAGATGGCCGACATCAGTAAATACAGTAACAGGTGAGCGACACAGGCTCTTGAGAGCCTCTAGTTTAAGTTAGGGCAGATTTTAAATAAAGTAGGTCACTTATGTAAATACAATGTATTTGAATGATGATAGAAAAAATTGTTTGAAAGAATTAAAATGTCAAATTGAAATGAATGTGTTGTGTACACTGTACACCAATTTTCAAATTTTATGAAAGACATGAAAAAGTTTCAGTTTTACAAACATCTCAGTCTATATATATATTACCTGTGAACTGATTAAAATTTATCCTGTGTTAGAATATTGGACCTGACATCAGATGAGGAAATTAAAACATTTTGCCTTACTAAAAACATAATTGAAGATTCATAAGTATTTGAAGACTTTTTTTGAAATTCGATCAGACAATTTACAATTCATGTCTCATATGCATGGAACCAAATTTGTATGACATTTTAAGGGGTCAGACATATTTCAGGACTTTTTCAAATTACATGTGCTACATTATTGATGTTTGATAATTAAACTCATATATTATGGATAATACACACTTACAGTTTTTGATGCACCACAGGTTATGAAAATCAAGGACACGTACTACTTCTTTTGTTCATAATTTCCGTTTAGCAAATGTTTAGCTTTGGTTATGTGTTGCCAAAGCCAGAGAAACTGAGAAAAAGTCCAGCTATGTCAGAGAATATTTTTTCAAATCAAAATCTTCATAGAATTAGAGATATCCATAAAATGCATGTAACACGTAAAATTTTTGATTTTTATATAAATATTTATTTTGAAATAGAAATAGTTTGTATGATAGGATTAAATACTGATATATAACCAATAGTGTACATCTCTTATAAACAGCATAAAATGAGGGCATATATTAGGTGATATAGGAATAGGCAGGTATTCTGATCACTTAGGGTTAACAGTATGCTAGATTTGGGCATATTTTTTCCCTGCATATTCACCCCAAAAAAAAGATATAAAGTAGGATGTATTGGCACAGAAGTGTCTTGAAAGATGTTTAACGATTCTGTAAGTAATTAGAACATAATTTTTATTGGTTCAATCTTCATGATCATGTTGTTAATTATAGAATGTGAAAGTACATTTATGTACATTTGTACAACAGAATTTAAAAAGTTCTACAAAAGAAAATTTATTTTGAGCTCAGTGCAGATATTTTGCAGTTATTGCATGAGTAAAATTAATAAAGGAATTTCAATTGGAAACTCTGAGCAATTTCGTATCTCTTGGGGAATGAAAGTTAATTTCTCATATTCGTCATTGTGTAAAACAATTATTGTTAAAGAGTTAGAAATTTTGAAATTGGTGACAAAATTAGGGAATGCGAATATTCTGATTGAAACAGAACTCCCCTGTGTAAACTGTGATGTAATTTAAAAAAATGTTAAGTAAGTACCTTTGTTCAAATCATATCCTGTGTTGACACGAACTAATTTATGGTTTGATTGAATACAAGAATTTATTGCTATGACAATTTGAAAATCTTTTCTTTTAAAAGTTTGGATGCAATGAATGTCATCAGAGTTTCTCTATGAAGCAAGACTACAATCAGTATTTCAACATAATGAGTGTTGTTTCCTTTTTAATAATTATTAAGGGTAATTGTATTTGGCAATCCAAAACTGCCACCTTGTCTACTAATTTTGTGCCAATTCTTACTTCTTCTTATTGTTAGCTGGGCCTCAGTGGCATGGTGGTCTTGAATTAAGTTAATTCTGTATTCACTAGCCAGTCAACACTGAAGAGGTGAGTTCAAGCCCTGCTCGTGCAGATGCTCTAAACTCTATAATCTTAATTCACTAGGGTTGTCAGTTTTCCTATCAAAGGTCAGTGGTTTTCTCTTGGAATCCTGGCTTTCTCCACCGATAAAAACTGGCCGCCACACAATAGCCCAAAAGCTGTGCTTAAAAGGGGCATAAAAACACAACAAATCAAATCAAATCTTATTGTTAGCTTGCCAAGTCTTACTTCTTCTTACCGTTTGCCTGCCAAGTCTTACTTCTTTTTATCGTTCCCTGCCAAGTCTTACTTCTTCTTATCATTTGCTGGCCAAGTCTTACCTCTTATTTTTAATCTGCCAAGTCTTTCTTCTTCTTATCGTTCCCTGCTCAGTCTTACTTAGCTTCTTATTATACCCCCGCTTTGAAAAAAAGGGGGGTATACTGTTTTACCTCTGTCTGTCCTTCCGTCAGTCCGTCCGTGCCATGAATATTTTCGTCACATTTTTCTCAGGAATTACAATGCCAGGATTTCTGAAATTTGGTTTCAGGGTTTATATAAGTCAGCTATACCGTGTGATGCATTTTCAGATTCATCACTCGACAACTTCCTGTTTACCGAACACTTTTATCATTTTACACATGATGGCCAAGTTGAAAATTATTTCGTCGCATTTTCTCAGGAACTACAATGCCAGGATTTCTGAAATTTGGTTTCAAGGTTTATATAAGTCAGCTATACTGTGTGATGCGTTTTCAGATTCATCACTTGACAACTTCCTGTTTACCGAACACTTACATATTTTTACACTATTGACATTATCCACTTGCGGCGAGGGTATCATCAGTGAGCAGTAGCTCACAGTTACACTTGTTGTTGCCTGCCAAGTCTTACTTCTTATTGTACTGCCAAGTCTTTCTTCTTCTTATCATTCCCTGCCAAGTCTGACTTCATCTCCTCATTCACCTGCCAAGTCTTACTTCTTATTGTTCGCCTGTCAAGTTTTACTTCTTCTTATTGTTCGCCTGCCAAGTCTTACTTCTTCTTATCCTTTGCCTGCCAAGTCTTACTTCTTATCGTCTGCCTGCCAAGTCTCACTTCTTCTAATCTTGTTCGCCTGCCAAGTCTTACTTCTTCTTATCCTTTGCCGGCCATTGGTCTTCTTATCGTTTGCCTGCCAAGTCTCACTTCTTCTTAACCTTCGCCTGCCAAGTCTTACTTCTTATCTTTTGCCTGCCAAGTCTTACTTCTTCTTATCATTTGCCACCAAGTCTTAATTCCTCTTATGATTTACCTGCCAAGTCTTACTTCTTCTTATCATTTGCCTGCCAAGTCTTAATTCTTCTTATCCTTTGCCTGCCAAGTCTTACTTCTTCTTATCGTTTGCCTGCCAAGTCTTACTTCTTTTTATCATTTGCCTGCCAAGTCTTAATTCTTCTTATCATTCGCCTGCCAAGTCTTACTTCTTCTTATCATTTGTCTGCCAAGTCTTAATTCTTCTTATCATTCGCCTCAGCAAGTCTCACTTCTTCTTATCATCCGCCTGCCATGTCTTACTTCTTCTCATCGTTCGCCTGCCAAGTCTACTTCTTCTTATCGTTTGCCATCCAAATCTTACTTCATATTGTTTGCCTGCCAAGTCTTACTTCTTCTTATCGTTGGCCTGCCAAGTCTTACTAGAGCATAGTCAGCCGTGAAGCCCATATATGGAACACAAGACTGATAGATGTCTGATAACAAACTAACAAAATAGTCACGACAATAAAAGTATCAAAACAAATAAAATACAATCACACCTGAACATTAATTCCTAGCTTTTGACATGCTCATACAGATGTATGGAAGTACACTGGTTTACAGAGTTGTCCCCCCATGTTTTAATGTCAATCCTTGGTCTTATGGTAGGTAACATGATGGTCTCCATTGCTTGAGGTAGTTGGTTTGCTTCTTCTCTGTGAAGCAGAAGTTTTATGTATAACCAGCAAGTTCCTATAAATTAGAGGATACAAATTTTTATGTGATAACGAGTCATGATACTTCAATTAAAAAAAAGTTGAATATATTTTTTATACTTGAAGTTTTACTACAACCATGATAACACAACTGAACAAGGATTAATTGGAAAAGAGAGTGTTTTAATGATTAATAAAAAAAATGAGTGACATAGGAAGGTTAATGGGTTGAAAGTTACTTCTCTGTTTAGAGATGTAAATATCCTGTTTGGACCCTCAGAACTTTTTTGCCATATACAGGAAATGTAATTATCAGTCAGTGTTATTGGTATGATTGAATTTTGATTAGAAATTGAAAAGCCATGATGATTGTTTGCTGGTAATTTGCTTGTCATTAATATTACACTAAATGTTCCTGGATGGCCATAGAAATCATGGATTCACATGTGAATTACTGTCATCTGCACAGTTAATAAGCTTAATGGTGTGAATACTAGGGTATCTAGTGCAATCCTATTGTGTTGGCACTGATTGACTGGTTCCCTTTTGTTCCTGGATAATTATCTACTGGTACTGGGTGGAAAACTAATTAGGATCATCGTCAACAAGTCTGGACAGAAAACAGATGGGGTTGTATCTAGGGAAAGGACTTATTACTGTCAGTTTTTGCTGCTTTATTTGATTCTACTAGTTGAAATATAGCTTATAATATAACGTCATGCTATAATTTGATTCTGTCTGTTAAAAACATTTTCTCTTTTTCTTAATATCAGAGTTCAGAAATTTGCAAATGAATTTAGGTACCCTGGAATAGCGATCAGTACATGTGCAAAACAAGTATTGTAATGAAACAAATAAATAATTGCAAAATTGAAAAGTGAAATAGCCACATTATTTTGGTTTATTAATGTAAGAAAATAAAAACTTGTTTTAATGCAACGAAACATTTCTGATGCCAACATCACAATCCCAAAATAAGGTAGATTATATATAATTATGACCAATTCATTGTACACAGCAGTCCTTATTTTGTATTTAGATTCCACCATATGCATGGACAAAGCCATGATGATTTTGTTGTTACATGTAGTTATTTTTCATTTATTTGATATGTACAGAGTTCAAAACAAGGGAATTTTTCATTTGTAAACAATAAAAAGCTTTTACGTAGAATTAAGAATGTTTTTACATACTGTGGTTCATTATTATTCGTTAGATACCAATTTTCGTTGATTTCGTTGGTACAGGTGAACCAGGAAATAAAATGTTCAACGAACTGCATATTTTCTGTTGGTTTTAATGTAGACTTTGGCAAAACCACGAAATCAAATACATGTGTATGACTATCCACGAAAAGACTGGTATTCCTCGATATATGAAAATTGGTACCCACGGCCACGAAAATAAATGAATCCACAGTATATATATCATCTATAGGCCCCTTCATCCTCTATCTTCTAGATATTGGTGTTTAGCACGTACACGTGGTATTTGGTTCCTGTATGGTTGATTTTCTCGCCCACATCTTATTCTCTCAAATGAATTCAGTACAATAATTTAGAGATATGGTTTTGGTTTTAAACTTAATTATCTTATCACTTGGAATCAGAATTAATTAACAAATTTAATTATTGAAAAGTACAAGAAAAGCTGAATCAAAATTATTTTCTGTATTAAGATTTGTTTTAATAATTTATACTTAATTGAGTCATGGATATTATTTGTGAAGGAAATTATATTAAAAAGGAGTTGATATTTTTATAAAGGTCATTTAGATATTGAAGATGATAAATAATGAATTCCTTGTGTTCTATTTTTGTTGGATACATGAGGTTACAGTCAACTATATTTTGGTATAAGGAAAAATTTTAAGGTTATTTGTTATTTTTTTCGAGTATATTTTATACAGTGAAAAAAACTTCTTTTTTTCACCATTTAGTGCATACTTTCTAATGTCTCCAACAATTAAAACTAATAAACAGAGCATTGAACACTGTTCTTTATTTATCCATGATTTTTTTTTTATAATACGAATTTCAGTAGGAAATATCCTGACCATCTTGATCGTACTCAATACTGTGAGGTTTGAGTTCTTCTACTCATTATAAAACATAATGTCCAATATCTGTCATAATGAAGAACAATTTTGAAAGTGCCGTTTCTTTGATCTTAGGATTTGTGAGTGAACATTCACCATTTACTCTGATTTACCTCTTTATCTCACATTGATTCATTTGATTGGTCAGGAAATTGTTTCAATTGATTGCATCATCAATCAAATATCAGTTGTTTAATAGTCACACTGGTGTTGCTAATGAATTGTTGGATAAGCATTTTACTAACAGTTCACTTGTTTCTGAAATAATGATTGCAATCGCAGGGAATATTTGCTGATTTTCGTCATGTTTAAACGCCATAGATCATGATAAACTTTTAAAGAAATTTTCTCTATCAAAGCTGCTGGATAATGACATTTAAATGAAATCAAATTGAAAATAGATTTGCCGAAATTAAAACAACTGCAGATTGTAAATGTTACTATGTCTGTCAGCATAGGGTTAGATTCGGAGAGATCTTGCTTTCATTTTGAACGATTGGAAGAAATTAATATTCATTTTGTCTATTGATTTGTCATTATGAAACATTTATTGTGGTACTAACTTGGGAATGATGTGGTGTTACAAGTACTAGGAGGAATTTATATTAAAGTGCATATCGCAGAGCAATTAATTTTGCATTTCATTAGTGGCCGTTAAAGTACATATTGTTTTCTCATTGCAAATAGACACAGCACTGTGAAAATTCTTTTATTTATCAATAACTTTTTTTGTTATTTCTATAAAGACAAAGGTCATTAGAAGCCAAAATGTTCTAGTATCGAAGTCCATGATGATAAAATCAATGAAAAGATTAGTAGAAAATTAATTGATATGAAACTAAATATATAAAGTTTGGTAGATACTGTTCATTTCGCAACAGTTTTATACAAAAAACTTGCTTATACAAAAAAAAATGCTCAAGCATAGTGAAAGTGACCAAAAAGTTCACAAAAATTCTAGTGGACTGGAGTAGACAATTCCTTTTCATTTCTTTCACAAAAGATCTTGCACAGTCAATGCAATAATATCATGACTATCAGAAATTGAATTAAACTTTTAAAAATATATGAAGCCCTCTTTTCAGAGATTTTTTTCTTATTTCTGCTTATGTTTTTAGTTTGTATGCATTGTATGGGCCAGATTTCTTCTTAAAATTTATAATGCTTTTTATTTCTCAAAAAATGTTGCCAAGATATATATCATATAGTACAAATGTATCTTCACCACATTGCCTACAGTTGTTGTTCTACCATTTCAAACAAAACAAAATTTCTCGTGAGTGAATTTTAAAAGTGACAGATGCCTGAGATTGCATGATAGCATGTAACCTGGACAAACCAAAGATATTTTGTTTCACACGACACTTCTTAATTACAAGTGTCTGGTTGTTTGATACACATTTGTTCTGAAGTATTGTATATTGCATGTGTCTGCAGGTTGTTAGGCTTTTGATCTGAAGTATGGTATACATGGTATATTTGGCTGCTGTCTTTGACAGAAACATCCATTTCTTTGTAACTGATCTCCTTGTAAATGTAATTGGTGTGTAGCCTGACTTGCTCCTGGGAAAATCTTTTCTTTCCAACAAGTCCAGACCAGCATCTGTAACTTGACAGCTCTATTAATTACATGTATTGGAACAATGAATCATAGAATCAGATGCATGATAAGGCCATACTTTATATTTTTTTTGTCCATTTATGGGCATTATGTTTTTTGGTCTGTGCGTCGATCCGTTTGTCTGTCTGTTCATTCGTCTGTCTGTCTGTTCGTCTGTTTGTCTGTCCCGCTTCAGGTTAAAGTTTTTGGTCAAGGTAGTTTTTAATGAAGTAGAAGTCCAATCAACTTGAAAGTGACTTAGTACACATGTTCCTAATGATATGATCTTTCTAATTTTAATGCAAAGTTAGAGATTTTCTCCCATTTTCACGGTCCACTGAACTTAGAAAATGATAGTGCAAGTTTAAGGTTAAAGTTTTTGATTGAGGTAAGTTTTTGATGAAGTTGAAGTCCAAACAACTTGAAACTTAGTACCCATGTTCCTTATGATATGATCTTTCTAATTTTAATGCCAAATTAGAGATTTTCCCCCATTTTCACGGTCCATTGAACATAGAAAATGATAGTGCGGATGGGGCATCCTTGTACTAGGGACACTTTCTTGTTTCATTTACTCTGTAGTGGCTCAAATCATTTACTGGTGTTGGTTGGAAGGGCATTTAGGTAATTTTGTAGAGAAAAAAAAGAGGGGGTCTTGTATCCTTATAAAAGAGGGACGAAAGATACCAAAGGGACAGTCAAACTCTTAAATCGAAAATAAACTTCATGGCTAAAAATGAAAAATATTCAGATTGTAAATGAATTGGTCGTATTTACACATTAATAACCTCTAGAACAAATGTGTTTAATCATATAATAATTTTCTTCCTTTTAATGCAATCATTAGCTATTTTTAATCAGTAATTTACTAATAATGACTTATTATTACTTTTAGGTATTCACAAGATGAAATTGAAAAGAAAGTATCCATGTTTAGAACCATGTTAATCAATAAAGAGGGTGTAACTGAGGGAGTGCTTGACAAAGATGAACATGGACGTCCAATGTAAGTATACTTATGTTGAAGGCCGTACCTTGACCTATAATGGTTTACTTTTATGAATTGTTATTTGGATGGAGAGTTGTCTCATTGGCACTCATACCACATCTTCCTATATCTATATCATACAAAGGTAACACAAAGTTCAATTATTATGAAAATAAAATTGAGAACGGAAATGTGGAATATGTCAAAGAGACAACAAAGCCGAAAGTTTACTGATGACTTCAACTGGGTAGCAGTATGAAGCATCTCAATTATATATACAGTTTGGTTACTGTAAAATACATGTATTTTATCTTGCGACTGACCTGAAGGGACCAATGTCTACAATTGTTCATGTTTATGCATGTGGTCTTGTCTGGTGTTGGCACCGTGTTGTATATATTTTTCTACAAATTATTTTGAATCTACTATTCATACTTGGCAATTATTATCTTATGCAAAGTATAAGAATTATGATACTCCTGATGATCAGGCAAATATTACTGGAGCTTAAAAAAGAACAAAGGGGTAAATCAATAAAAAAACATTATTTGGGGGAAAATGATACATAGATGATTCCTTGGAGCATCTATTTTATTGAGTATCAATTTCCATATACATGTATTTCATAAATATAGATTTGGTACAATATTTTGCCTGTGGAGGCTTAAACTATTAATAAACTTACTATTTTACAACAACCCTTTTAGATTGGAAGACAAGAAAAGATATTTTTGACAGTATTCAATCTTCACTGTCAAATTGAATGTAATGGGTACATTTATAGTTGATGAACATGTGAAATTTATCCACCAAAGACAGTGTGTAGGAAGCTGCTTTGTGTAAAATTGTATCAATCAAAGAAATATCAAATCCCTGGGAGAAGTTCAGAAAGAAATGGTATTAGATAGTGCATAGAGAATTCTCCACCTACACATACCTAACTATAGTTATTTTGAGAGGGAAAATCCAATTTAATATTAGATAGTTTGTAGATTCTGTGAATTATACCACTATATCAGTCCCCAGTAGTAGGATCTATAAACAAATTGGCCATGTAGATCATATTTAAAGGCTTGGAGCTGTTGGTGTGAAAACTGATAATAAGATCAGATAGTCTGTCTTCTAAATCACCGATCTTTCTGGGTTTTGTCATGTCTTTGAGATTTGTATACCAGGAACCTCGATTTGAGTTTATATTTAAATGGAAGTTATGGCCACTGAGAGGCTATGAAACTGACAACATGTGACCTGATTGAATTTAATGTCCATCCATAGATTGTAGATTGAATTTTTATGGTTGTCCATAATACATTGTAATGTGAATGATGATTACAGGACTAGAAATTAAAGAGAGAAAACAATTGATTCTTTTCACCAAATAGAGAAATTCACTGTTGAAAACAAATTTAGTACCGGTACAGTGTTTATATATAGATTTGATGGTTAGTGGTGCAATTTTCTTGTTAAAAGTAAGAAATTAAGGTGTGAAGAAAATATTCTTTTTTAGAAAATGTATCCCTTCATACATATCATATGAATACATTTTACTGTAGCTTTTGAGATCTGAATATGGCAGGGTTTACATGTTAGTAAACACTCAATCCTATGTTTTCCCCCTAGATTAGAATATTGAATAATTTTTTTTTTATCAGTAGTCATGAGTAAGGTTAAATATTGACAAAATAAGTTCACAAACATTGCTGAAACCTGATTGCAAGAAAATAAGTTGACCTCATTGGGGTCCATGTGACCTATGATTTTCTTCAATATTTAGTCTTCCTATTAACCTTTCTTTTCTGTTTATATATAGTTTAAGCTGAAAGCTTGAAGGGGGGGGGGCAAGGGGGGTCCCAATAACAGCAAAACAGCAAATTGATTTGGCTCATAACAGATAACAAGGAATTAAAATGGACAAAAACAGATAACAGTAAATGAAATATTAAAATAATTCGGTCTTTGACAAATCAGTATTTCTTATTACGGATATAATCCTTTGTAATGCATTCCATTTTTTATGACTATGTTTTTAGTATTAATTTATGTATCTAGAATGTGTTTAAATTACTACTCAATATATTATAATATTTTTATACGCTCGTTTACGGAACGTATTATGGTATACTGTTGTCCGTCTGTTGTCAACATGTCGGACATTAACTCAAAAACTCTTTAACCATTTGCATTAAACTTTGGGAAATTGTTTATATCTATTGACGTGAGCTCCCTTTTTGGTTTTTTTTTATATAAATTTTAGATTTTAAGTTTCTGGGTAATGGGTTTTTATTCAATAAAATTTGTGTTTTTTTTTCCTCAGTTTTCTGATAATATCTCAAAAATGCTTTCACAAAGCAAGGAATTTTGGTGAATTGTTTATATCTATTAACATGAGGTAACTTTCAATTTTTATAAATTTTAGATTTTACGTTTCCGAGTTAACGGGTTTTATTAATTAAAAAGGGGTGATTTTCCAGTTTTCAGACATTAACACAAAAATGTTTTCAGCAGTTCTCATGAAACGTTGGTGTATTGTTTATATATATTGACTGAAGCTTCCTTTGTTGCTAATAAAAAAAGTGACCTAAAAGAGTTTGAATATTCTGACTTTTTCTAAATGACTATTTAATGAGGTGTGTGAATTTTTCTTAATAAAACTTTGAGGCATAGTGGTATATAGGGTAGAAAAATCAAAAGCACCAATTATAAGCATGCAATTTATCAAGTACTTCGAAAGAATTTTGACACTCTAAAAGCAATTTATTCCACTATTTTCAAAGGCCCTATTTGAACAATTTTTTATCAGCTGAGGTTTTTGATTGTACCAAGTGTACTAGTAAGTAGAATACATAGTTGAGTAGGGAAACAATGGCTTGAAACGAAATAAATCTTTGTTTGTAATGAGTAATGTGCAGCTTCGGACCCAAGTACATGGTTGGAACTTTCATTGTACAATGCATTTGGTTCTGCTTTGAAAAGAATTACAGAGCTGAGTCTATGTACCATATTATATAAAAGGTTAAGTGGTTGTTAGGACCTAGTCCGTAATTGAGATCCTTGTCAGATATTCCTGGCCATATGTTTTCCTTTTTGTCATATTAAGAATTGTTTTAATTTAATATGTTCGTACGGAAAACAAGGAACATTATTCTCATACAAAAAATTAAGTAATTCTAAATACACATTCATAATAAAAATAGAATTTATTACAAAGGATAATCATAAGATATACTTGAATTGTCCTGGACCTCACTTCTGTGATGGGTATATGTTAATGGAATCCTTCTCTGAATACGGGACAAACATATTAGTAGTGGTAGACCCCAATGGCCAATGATCTTCAATTTATACCGAATATTGACTGTCAAAAAAAATGCTAACATTCCAATTTTCAATAACAGTTAACAGCAAATACATTATCACAATAACAGATAACAAAAAAACTAAAAGCCCAATAACAGCTAACAAAGAATAAGACAATAACAGCTAACAGCAAATATATTTTCAAAATAACAGATAACAAAGAATTAAATTGCCCCATAACAGCATAACAGTTAAACCCCTTGCCCCCCCTCCTTGAAGTATGTGTTAAGTTTTGTCAGTTTCAGTTTATATTAGCCTGACCAGTTGAAGAGGGTATCGTCGTATTATGGTATACAAATGTTGGTCAGTCAGTCTGTTTTTTCTTCCTTCCCTCCGTCCATCAAAAATTAGTTCCAATTCTTCATGTAATTTTAAGACAACATTAGGATTGGCAGAAGGTCATCTGTTTGTCCTTGAAAAGACTTCTGTGTTATATCCATTTTGCAATGTCGTCTTTGACGCATACAATGTATATATCTGTATATCTGTGGCCAACAAGACCTTGTTATTTCCTAGAAAACAAAAGTCTAGTTAGATTATTACAAATGTTCTTTCCTAGTAATTAAGTATGACTTTTGATTGATTCTACAAAGCAATAGGATTACTATGTTCACAGATTGGTGGTAAATTAATTATAAGGATAGATAAAATCTCCCAGATCTTTTGCTGGTGTCTTTATCTCAGGGCTCAGTGTTTCATTATAAGGATACATAAAATCACCCAGATCTTTTGCTGGTGGCTTTATCTCAGGGCTGAGTGTTTCATTCAACTTTGTGATAAAAATCATTTCGTGATAATTTCACATTAGGTTTTGACTGTAGCTTAGAGTTGATTGCATAACTTATTCAAATACATCCTAAAATAAGTAGTTCGTGGAAAAAGAAAGAGTGAAAATAGAATGTATCACTTTTTGGATTCTTGAACTTATGCAGGGAAAAATTTCAGTAAACTGTACTGAGCAATGATAGGAATTTGAAATATTTATACAGAAAAGATAAAATTATTCTATGATTTAAAAAAAGAATTTTAGAACATTTTATTAACTTATTTATTTCATGTTGCCATTTCTTAGGCTCTAACTTATCTACTTGCAATAGTAAAAAACAATTAGATGTTGTATGACTGCTAATAAGACCACAGAAAAGAATGTTAACAAACAGCACTTTATCCTACTTCTGGTAAATTATGATGTGATTTTACTGTGTTTATAATAATGAGGTCTAGCTTGAACAAAACATATGTCAGGAAACTTAAAATACAGTACATTGTATTTCTACATTTTTTCACATTGGCAATCATGCCACATCTTCTTATTTTTAGAAAGACATGTGGAAAACATAGAAGTACAATATGTATTTTAAGTTTCTTGACAGATGTTTTGTTCAAGCTAGACTTCATAATTATAAACCCAGTAAAGTTTATGGGAGATTTAAGTTCTTTAAAGGGAAGATGTGCTGCTTATAAAACTTTATGGATCATGAAAGCATTTCAGAACAGGAGCTTTTCAAACAAATTGAATTTGTGACATTTAGAAGGAAAAAAATAAAGGGAAAAGAAATTTAATTTGTCTGCAGCCAGCTAATGGTTTCGTGTTACAGCCAAACGTCAACATTTATTGTAAAGTACCACATTGAAGATAATTGACCTTTATTGTCCAATTGTAAATATCCTTCTTTAATAATGCAAAGGTTTTTGGTAGAACTCTTTATGACAATCCACTGGGGAATTATAATTAATAATGTGTCGTGGAGAGCATTAGTGAGAAATGCCCTAATGTAGCCATGTCATATGGTCTGATATGTGTAATTAATCTTACATTTACCAATGATATCCCAGAAGTCCATGTTCAATATGTCCATTAAGCAACAGTTATAATAGCGTGCTGAGTTTTTACTTTGCTGGTGAGATTGTTATCCCTGGTTTGAATGCCTTGGAATTAAAAAATTAATTTGTTTTTTCCCAGTGAGAAACTGTTTATTGCATTGTTAGTTCTGTGCGGAGATTTCATTTGTTTGTTTATGTCGCTTGTTGTATAATAAAAAGAAAAGAAATTAAGAGTAAACTTTAATTACATTTGGGTTGTTGGTTATCAGAGTTGATAAAAGAGAAAATTGTTACTTTTGTGTGCTTGAGTAATGAAAAAATGAGATGTTTGTGTTATTGAGGGATGATGGGCTACGATCTGTAGGATGTTTATTTACATTGTAGAACTTTTACTATCGAAAGAGGAAATCCATTGATATTTCATGTTGAATGTCATTATTTCTTTAGGTTAATAAGAAATTCTAACGTAATTCATTAAGGATTCATTTTAAAGAAATCTAAGAATGTAATTTAAATTAGAATGAAAAAAAAAAGATTGTGACATTATAAGAATTAAGACACAGCCAAGTATCTTTATAGAAATAAGGAGATGCGGTCAAAGCCAATAACAACTAATGAAAAAGCATGTATCTTAGACTATAATCTGATAATATCAATCTGTACACATCCATCATCCAATGGATTTAGTGTAAACACATCATTAACAGTAGGAGAAAAAAATTACCTTGTGACTTTTGCAGTCCAAAAATATAAGTTTCGGTAGATTGTAGTACTGTTTCTGTTTGAGGTATAACAAAATTCTTATGACAAGAAAACACAATTTAAGAAAGTCTGAAACATGGATATAAGTCAGCAAGATTACGAACAAGTCAGGGAAGATTAAAAACCTGTGTCCCTGCTTCTCACTTTTGTTAAAATTATCAATTAACCAGGAACACTCAAAATTCCAAAAAATTATTGTGTCAAGGAGGTATAAATACTTGAATTCTTGAGGAGATATACAAGCAAAAAGAAACATTTTAAGGAAGAAATTTTAGTAAACTGACAATGTAATTTGTGATCATGGTGGCTCTTTGAAAACACATTGGTTACATAATCTACAGTCATTTGGTTTGGCTTAACCAATAATTTGCCAATATACCAATCATCAGGTGAATTTTTTATCGATTGAACAATATGTAGTATCCCAATGAGGGGAAAATGTACAATTATATTATATAATATTATTATAAAGAAATTGATGTATTTTGTCTGAAAAATTTATTCTCTGTACTCTTGCACTAATATAAAGTTATGGTGACAGTTTAAAATCTTCGGCACTATTTTGTCTGGTCGTCTTTATTGGAAATGTCTTTCCCACTGGTCTTCAAGAAAATGACTTTTATCACTTTATTTTACATCATAGCTCTGTTTTGGAACATATAATTTTAGAACTTGTCAGCGTTTTATGAACACGTCTTATTGTATTATCATTGTCCGGCATCCTCTGACAGCTGTTGTCAACTATTATGTTGTTAGCTAATTCAATTTATATTTGGCTTAAGTTAGATTTGCCATTCCCAAAACAGGGGAGATAATTGTTCATTGGATGTCAGAATTTCTGTTGATGGTCTTTGAAAGATTTAATGGCTTTTTGATGACCCCTTTGTCTATGCATCTAAAACATGATAGGTTTGAAATTGTTAATGACTTTTTTACTAATGTTTTAAGATATTTGAATATATATCTTCTCTTCTGTGGATTCTTAATTATAATAATTCTAAAAAAGTTTGGTTGCATGATAATTCTAGGAAGTTTGGATTCATAATAATTCTATAAAAGTTTGGATTCATAATGATTCTAAAAAGTTGGATTCATAATAATTCTAAAAAAGATTGGATTCATAATGATTCTAAAAAAATTGGATTCATAATAATTCTAAAAAGTTGATTCATAATAATTCTAAAAAGTTTGGATTCATAATAATTTAAAGAAGTTTGGATATCTTCTCTACTGTGGATTCATAATAATTTTAAAATAATTCTAAAGAAGTTTTTAGGTGTCTTTGGATTTCCTTCCTGCAGATATACTCAAACCTGAAAATGGAAGTTGTGTGTTTTTCTTGGCATTTGTTTTGACAATTTCAACACAAATTACCTTTCAAAGAGTTATAACGCATTAAAATCAAATTTGAAGACAGATATATATTGACTTGATGGTCAATTAATGATATATAGAAAACAGATGTAATGCATGGATCTGTAAGAAAATTTTTGGCTAGCCTCAATATTAAAGACACATCTGGACTTTGCAGTCTAGTTTTTGTTGTATTTTCATAATTGGAAAAAATGATCAGGTGGTTTGGTCAGATTAAGTTACAAACCATAATTGTTTTCTGACAACTTTCACCATATGATTGTTTTCTTTGAAAGAAAATGGTAATTGTACTGTATAACCAAGGACATCTATCTTTTTTTTGTATTCCGAAAGTTTGGTCTAGAAATTAACAAGAAAAATATATTTTTCATACTGATAATATGTAGCCTTCATTTGAAGATTGAATTATTCTTAGTACTTTTCTATTATGAGCCCTTAGCTCTCTTGCTGAGACTTTTCAATGTTTCCTCTCAATTTTTGATTCCGATGATTTTTCATACCTTTAGTATGTTTAGAGTGTCTGGGCTTTAAAAGACGCTCTGATAATTTTCCGTGGACAAGATAGCAATTTATACTGGTTTGAAAAAGATGAAAATTAAAGGACAGTCGGATGAGATTCCTTATTTTGGCAAGGCACAACATATAACCTTTGGAAACAAGTTAAATAACTATATTGATACATTTGTACTTTATCCTCCTACCATTGACTAAATCAGGAGATAATTTAAGAAGAAAATGCTGAATAAAAATAAAGCAATCATTATCAATTCATATTATTATATGTGATGTATTTTACTTAACAAACACATTTTAGTACATGTAATGTATTGTACCTGTAAATTCTAGAGAGTTTCGGAGAGTTTATCATAAGAAAAGTGCTAAAGCAAAATATATATCACAAATTTTTACCTATTTTCGATAAAATACATTTTATCGGAAATTGGTAAAAATATGTGCATTACAATGTTCCAGACAAGATTTTCTATTTTAAATAATAAAATCATTGTAATGATATATCCAAAATGCAGCATTTGGGAATATTAAGTCTGGTTTCCAGAAGACTGATCAATCTTGAAGCAAATTATTATTAGAAACTAAACTATATATGCAAGAAAAACAAATTTATAAATCCCTATGAAGCAAACATTACTAAACGATTTAGATCTGGGCAACATCATCTTATACAATTGGCAAACTTTGATTAAATCATGAAAAATTCCCGTAAATATAATTAACGCCACGATGAATGGTGATAAAGTGCCAATATTTACGATTAAAGGTCAGACAAATGGGAAATAACTAGTATAGAGCAGGGATGCTATTGTTGGCATTTGTCAAGAAGTCAAAATTACAGCAACAATATTTATGACTTTTGTTTCCTTGGTGTTGACTCTTACTGATTTGTAAGTCTAGCTATAGATAAACATATATGGTCAGGCAAAGGAATGAAATTAATATTTGTTTGAGCATATTGGTTTATAGCGGTTTAATCTAAAGTATTTATATAGTGCAATTGAAAATGTAAATAAAAGGAGATTGGGGTATGATGTTCATGGGACATCAACACAATAACGACTCCAACTTTGATTGACTCGGATTGTCAGTTTTCCTATGGAAGGTCAGTTGTTCTCTCTAATTGTCACTCCACCAACAAAAAATTATTGATGGGAAATAGTGCAATACATGCAATAGAGGTGAAGCTGGTGTTTAACTCCAATCAATCAATTAATCAACACAACATAGTTGAACAACTTTCTGTTGACTAATTATTTGTTTATATTTTATGGCATGAAAGTTTTGCACTTTTTCCTAAAAATCTACAAATCAAGGCTTTCTTGATTTTGGAATCAAGCTTCATGTGAACATGTTATAAACTGTAACATATTACAACTTTCACACCAATTGCTCATCAAAGTAACCTTAAAAAGAGCCATGCACCAGACATCCTTAGTGAGCAAGAACTCTTACTAGTAAAGTTCAACTTAATGCTATTTTTAGCATTTGCTGTAAATTTTAGATTGAAAAACATTTCAATATTAACTTCTATGCAGTGTAATGTAAGTAAAGTGTTAAAACCTCCGCGTTTCTGATATAAACAAAAAACTTTGACAGTTATTTGTAAAACAACATAAATGAAAAATGACACCGTCAGTATACCTACCATATCATCCCTAACCTTTTCTTGTCATTAGCAGCCTTTCAGGATTAGTTAAGTTATAGTTTTGTTTTCACACTTTTCTTAACTCCTCCGAGGGATGATAGGACCAAAAGTTTTGGGTTAATAGTTTGTTCTCATGCTAGTTCTCGACAGATTATTCACGTCAGGTCTGTCGACTCTAATTAATTCCATCAACGGCAGATCAATAGTGAAAAGTTGTTACGGATAACATGTATTCCCTTACCTATTTACCAATGAATTAAAGCAGTAGGCATTATTTCTTTGTAACTTGTCACTTGGCTTTGTGACGTGGCGAAGATCAGATCGTCATTTCTCAATCGTTATTGGAGGTCTTTTGTGTTAGACAGATTGTGTTACAAGCATTTAGTTTTCCTTCGTAGAGTTCTTAAGTGGAATTTAATTGGACGCATTAATTGATAAATTTGCTTGAATACCGCAGATGGGACAAAACAAAACTTTTGATAATTTTAAATTTGTTTTAATTTTTGAATTTGTATAGAAGAATATTTTGGAAAAGAAAGTCTTCTTTTAGCATCTGGTTTTTGAGTAAATTATGTTCTTCAGAAGTTAGAACTTTTTATAACATTTGATTTTTTTAGACCTTTATCAATGAAAAATTTAAATTAATGGGTTCAGAAGTGATTCAGTGTCATCATATAGTAATTAATCTTTTTGCTACCAAACACTTTAATTATTGAGAATCACTAATTAAGCATTATATTACTGGCTGTGTATTGCAAATTAATTATTGATGTTTTCACCTGTAAGAATGATCATCATTTTAATTGGAACAAAAGTTATGCGGAAAGACTTGACAGATTTTAATGTTCAGTATGAAATGTGATGTTTTTTTATCGTAAATTTTAAATTTTACGACAATTTTTTATGACTTGGATTAAAAATGTTTAATAACTTTCCTGTGGAGAAAAATAAAAGGATATTAGTATTAAATAAGCGATTAGAATCATCAACTTCGTGGTTCAGTTCTTTGTATGAGGGTGGCTATAGTAGATTAAGATTGGAAGCAGAGAGGAAACGTTCAGTGTTTGATATATTCTGGGATCAGATTAACGGACATACGACGAACATTGAAAAGTCTATTTCAGTATCAGAATGTACAAACTTGAACTTGTCATCTGTCATCCATCTCGGAGCTTTTGACGTCTACATGTAAGTAAAAAAGAAAAGTAGAGAACTGGTTCATATATTGACAGTATCAATATATCTTTGTTGATTTGTTATATTGTTGAATGTTCCATACATTTTAGGAAATTTTGGTGTAAAGTTTGACCTTTCTGTAATGTTTAATTTGAATGATAACAAAATTATTGTGCTTGTACCTTTTTCATCTCCTTAACCCTAACAGGAGTAGTCTGGCACTCAGGATGTCTCTTCTATGAGCTCAAATTTATTATTTAATAATGAATATATACAAATCTAAAGTGAAAAACATTATGAAGCATGCAATAATGAAAACACTATACATTTTCTATGTCCTTTATCCTATTGTAATAAGTTTAATTAGACTATTTACCAGATTTGTTATCACATAAGCAACATGACGGGTGCCGCATGTGGAGCAGGATCTGCTTACCCTTCCGGAGCACCTGAGATCACCCCTAGTTTTTTGGTGGGGTTCGTGTTGTTTATTCTTTAGTTTTCTATGTTGTGTCGTGTGTGCTGTTGTTTGTATGTCTTTTTCATTTTTATACGACCACAAATTTTGAAAAAATTTTCGTCGTATATTGCTATCACGTTGGCGTCGTCGGCGTCGTCGGCGTCGTCGTCCGAATACTTTTAGTTTTCGCACTCTAACTTTAGTAAAAGTGAAAAGAAATCTATGAAATTTTAACACAAGGTTTATGACCACAAAAGGAAGGTTGGGATTGATTTTGGGAGTTTTGGTCCCAACATTTTAGGAATTAGGGGCCAAAAAGGGCCTAAATAAGCATTTTCTTGGTTTTCGCACTATAACTTTAGTTTAAGTTAATAGAAACCTATGAAATGTTGACACAAGGTTTATGACCACAAAAGAAAGGTTGGGATTGATTTTGGGAGTTTTGGTTCCAACAGTTTAGGAATTAGGGGCCAAAAAAGGGCCCAAATAAGCATTATTCTTGGTTTTCGCACAATAACTTTAGTATAAGTGAATAGATATCTATAAAATTTCAACACAAGGTGTATGACCACAAAAGGAAGGTTGGTATTGATTTTTGGAGTTTTGGTCCTAACAGTTTAGGAATAAGGGGCCCAAAGGGTCCAAAATGAAACTTTGTTTGATTTCATCAAAAATTAAATAATTGGGGTTCTTTGATATGCTGAATCTAACTGTGTATGTAGATTCTTAATTTTTGGTCCCGTTTTCAAATTGGTCTACATTAAAGTCCAAAGGGTCCAAAATTAAACTTATTTTGATTTCATCAAAAATTGAATAATTGGGGTTCTTTGATATGCCAAATCTAACTGTGTTAGTAGATTCTTAATTTTTGGTCCCGTTTTCAAATTGGTCTTCATTAAGGTCCAAAGGGTCCAAAATTAAACTAAGTTTGATTTTAACAAAAATGAAATTCTTGGGCTTCTTTGATATGCTGAATCTAAACATGTACTTAGATTTTTGATTATGGGCCCAGTTTTCAAGTTGGTCCAAACAGGATTCAAAATTATTATATTAAGTATTGTGCAATAGCAAGAAATTTTCAATTGAACAGTATTCAGCAATAGCAAGAAATCTTCAATTGTACAGTATTGTGCAATAGCAAGAAATTTTCAATTGCACAGTATGGTTCAATAGCAAGAAATCTTCAATTGACAGTATTGCGCAATAGCAAGAAATATCTTATTGCACAATATTGTGAAATAGCAATCAATTTTCAGTTATTTGGAGTTATCTTTCTTTGTCCAGAATAGATATTTGTGCAATAGCAAGATATTTTCAATATTCTTTGAAAATTTGAGTTATCTTTCTTTGTCCAGAATAGTAGTTGAATCAACTTAAATCATTGTTTTATACAATATACAATGTATTTTCACTTTTACTACCAACTGATAAATTAAAACAATCTTTACCATTCAGTGATAAAAAGCACTTTTTTTACATTTTAATATTTTATGATGTATTTAAATGAGCAGTTATTGTTGCAAACTCCATTAGAAATTTGAATTGAGATCAGTTTTGGAATAAGGAAAAGGGGGATGTGAAAACAAAATTGGGGGGGGGGTCAATTTTTCTCATTTCATATTTCATAAATAAAAAGAAAATTTCTTCAAACATTTTTTTGAGAGGATTAATATTCAGCATAGCGATTTTTTTTTTAAAGTTCATTAGACCACATTCATTCTGTGTCACCAACCTATGCTGTGTCAACTATTTAATCACAATCCAAATTTAGAGCTGAATCCAGCTTGAATGTTGTGTCCATACTTTCCCCAACCATTCAGGGTTCAACCTCTGCGGTCGTATAAAGCTGCGCCCTGCGGAGCATCTGGTTAGCCATGGCGTTGTCAGTTTGTTTTAGATTTATGAGTTTGACTGTCCCTTTGGTATCTTTCGTCCCTCTTTTAAGGCCTCTGCAAATGTTATGAAAATGGAATAACTTGCATCTTGTATATACAGTCAGGGGACTTACTTAAATAAGTGATTTTCTAAATCACTGATTCAAGTAACATTATTTCAATAAAGGTTGGAAGTTAGAGTTGTCTTTCTTTAATAATCACCTATTTAAGTAGTACAAATTAATCACTAGAAGGAGTGATTTAATTTTATTGTAGCTTTAAATATAGAATACTAATGATCCAGGGACTAATTATGTTTCTAAACTTATCAGAACCAACATCTGTGTTGTCTAGGATGACCAGGTCATTTCAGGTGATGACCTTGTACTGAATCTAGGATAATGACATAAAAATCACTTGTTTAAGTATCAGACCTCAATTTCCTTCCCAAAAATCACTTCTTTAAGTATCATTCTTTTAATAACCCCCACTAATTTCAACACCCCCGAACAGTGAAATTTTTATCGCGAACAGTAGAATTTTATTACATAATCTGAAAGATGAAACCTTGAACTTCACAGGAAAAATACTCCCACTGCTGGGAAAAATCTTTTAAGAAAGTATCAGTTCATTATGTTAAGCCATTATTATAGCATTTTTGCAACTAAAATAGAATTTTCAGCTAAATGATAGCATCAAAGGCATAAACCTTGCTACTGAAAAGAAGCAAAAAATTCATTTTTTTTAATTTTACTAATTAAAAGATATTATTTAAACCTATGTGTTTATCATTTTGAAAAAACTACAAAATCCCAATTTGTGACAAAACCTCAAATTTGCTACTCAAATAAGTGATTTAAAAATCACTTATTTGAGTAAGTCCCCTGACTGATATATGGTCTCTTATCTGATGAAATTATTTGAAATATTGCTCTAGTACACTATTAATGAAATATTTTAAGTTAATGAATGTTTAGCCAAATTACTAAATGAAGTACCAGAAGTAGCATATGAGACTGATTACAGTAGCATTATTCATGACACTTGTTTCTAAAGAACCAATCATAGCCTCATCAGGTAATTAGGTCAAAGACCAAGGGATTACAAATGATGTAGATTTTACTTTTAGGTGCATTCATATTGATAGGGCTTATGCTTATGGATGCTAAAGGGGATAGCCAAATCATTTACATTGTATATCAATGTATATAGAAAAGGGTCTAAGGGATCGAGTTTCAACCTTGGTTCCTTTATAAGTGCCCAGTGACAGGAATATTTCAGCATACAACTTAAAAAAAGCAAACAAAGGTTGTAAACTCTGCAGTTCATGAACAGAAGTGGCTGAATTATTATGCTTATTAAATATTAATATCTACTGTACTTCATCATTCTTTGGAGCTAACATTAAGCCAGGATCAGGGATAATAAATTTATGATTTATGAATATTTTTTAACACCATTAATTTTTCATAAAGCATTGTTAATAACTGCTGATATATCATTCTTATAGATTTTTCGTGGCGCAAGTGTCTTATGGGAATAATAGATAATTGTTTTTTAGTTAAAGGCGACACCCAACAACAGAAATTCAAATTTGGAATGACATTTATATTCTGAAATGCAAAAATAGGTGATTTTTGTTGTCAGAAGAATTTCATAAAACAAAGTTGAAACTTTTAATTGCAAATATCTTGTAGATATTGTTTCTTTCAAGGTTACAGGTTTAAAACAGTCTAGGCTAATAGATACTTATACTTTAACATATATAGTTCTATACTTTAAATTTATAATTGAGTACATGGCATATTTCAGACTTTATATCAATACATGAATTATATGTTTTTTTCAAATCCAAGAATTTGATTTAAAACAAACAATGTTTCAAAATGGTTCTTAAATTCTCAATTTTATTCTTAAAAGTAACTAACATCAGTTTGCAAAGAATTCTGCTCAAACATGTGCTCAGAACCCATCATTAAACTTGCAGTGAGGTGAGAGTTTTGTTGCTTTGTATGAAGGCCACACACCTCACTGTAGATTTGAGATGAAGACATTATAAAAGTGCTGTTCCTTTGCTTTCGGTGTGATTTATACTGTACGTCATTTACATGTACTGATTTTGTGTCATTCAGTTCATGACTGATTAAATCTATATTTCTTATTTAATTACTGCATAATGGTTTAAAGTTAAGCATCTTAAGAAACTGTATTTGGTCTTTCATAATACATCTGATGTGGAAAGAATATTTACTTGATGTCCCAGGGTGACAATCACACTTTGTCTGGGTCTTTATATATGCTTGATAATCATCTCTCACAAGAGAAAATATATAGATTTTGTCAGAAAATTACTCTCTGGAGTAACATCATACACAAATTTATTTATAAGGTTCGAAAGAAGGTTTTACAGTTTTTAACAGCATTTAAGATTGTGCAATATTTTGCTAATTGTTCCAATATTTTAACAAGATTGAAATGATTTTGTTATTACAAATGTAATTTGAATGTGTTTATAAATGTAAATTATGAGGCAAAATTGTAATGTGACATTTTGGACTTTTGATTGAAGTTTGTCAAGCAATTTCACAGAATTATTTGTTTAATAGAGTTCAAAGAATAATAAATTGAGCTCTTTGAAACTGAAGAGTTTCTGCATGATTAGTGAAAAGAAATGACTGATCAAAGACTTTTAGGTAGAGCAATTTGAAATGTTTTGCCAGTGGCAGTGTTAGAAATTTAAAGCTTTAATAATATGTATTTACACATGCTTGGGGGGGGGGGATTACTGGATGTCAAAGAATTGTAGACTTCTGGTACTTAAATTATTTAGCCCCCACCTCCCAAAGGAGTTTTTTTTATATGTCTGTCAGTTGTCTGTGGTTGCTGTGCATTAGGTTGTTGATTATGTTCTAAGGAAGTTAATGTAGTTGTCACATTGAAAATTAGTACATTTTTTCATTTGATGTGATAATTTTGTATATTGTACCAAATTAGAGCTTTGACCCAGACGTTGGAATTCATTAATCAGGCTCTTTGTTTTGTAGATGCCTTTACTGCTTAAAGTTAATTAATGTGTTTCAATCTATTTCTGAGAAAAAGAAACAGTGACATCAGATATTGCTATAATAACTTTTATGTTTTTCTATCTATTTCAGAGCTAAAGAAACACATCAAATTGCTGAGGCAAATCAAGAGAAAAACAAACGATTAAAGGAAGCCTTTGGTATCAGTGAATACTATGTTGATGGCTCATCACTGGATCCTAACAGAAAGGCAAAGGAAGATGAGGCAAAGGCTGTGGCTATGGCACAGAAAAAATATGCGTAAGTATAGGGTTGTGGACATCAGGGCAATGGCTATGACACAGAAATATGCATTAGTATGGGGTTGTAGCCGTAGCAGAGGGCGCATTAAGCTTTACTCTTGTCCTTCCCTATTTAGTCTGTACGTCCCAAAGTTGATTTCTTTTCTCTAACTTCAGTTTGCTTCAACCAAATGTTATTGAACTTATACAAAACATAGATCAAGTTTGAATTTTGGTGGTTTCACTTTAACTGTTCTAGATTTATACCCCTCTAGAAATGGTTTCTGTTCTGTTATTTAATAATCTGAACTTGAACTCACCCGAATACATTGCATGATCAAATATCATTAAAAATGTGAAGTGATTTTCATTTTTTGCTTAAAATCCATAATTACAGCAAAGAAAATATATATGTTTTTGTACAGGGCTATACTACATCAAACAACAGTTAAAATTAGGTTGTAAATAATGTTTTTGGTAGGAAATGGATTTTATTTTGTAAGCTGATAATTATACATCCATAATGCAATATAACTAGAATTAATGATTTATAAACAAAACACATCTGGTCTGGGTTATTACAAACACAAGATTAGCTTTTAAGGAATCATTTAAGATTTATTAATGTATAGATTGTAGCAAGTTCTTAACATGCAAGTGAAATTGTTTTTCTTTTTCAAGGTTTCTTGTTTGAACTAATTAGAGTTTAGGATATCATATATTATATGAGGGTTTTCATGGGGTTAAATGATTAAAGAATAATGCCCTTAAAAAATGAAGATTAGAGAATAACAGTAAAAAAAAATGAAGATTAGAGAAAAAAGGGGTTAATTTTTTGAAGATTAGAGAAAAAAGGGGTGAAAATTAAATGTTTACAGAATAACAGACCTCCCCCCATCCAGACCCTCTTATATGTACCACTTACTTTTAGAATATATATCATAATGAATATTGATCAACTTCTATAAATTGAAATTGAAAAATGTTTGTTAGATCTTACCCATGTATCTCTACGTAGAACTTACAAAGTTAGGCGCTTTTAAAGATTAAAAAGAGATACAAATGTATAAACAAAAATATTTACATGTAAAAATTGTAGACCCATCTATACATGCTATAGACAAACAAAAAAGATACCAGGGCCAACTTACAAAAATTGATATTTGATGAGTTTTAAATGATTTATGTAGATCTGTAGCCATATATAGATATGTTCCTGCAATAACTTATTTATAGGAAATACAATCGTACAAAATACCCATGAGGTTTGACTATGATTAGGTATGATGCAATCAGTGGGGAAGATCACAGACAGTTAACAAAATCTCTATCTGAACAAAGTAAGACTGAAAAAATAAATAACATTTCATTTGGGTCATTTAATATGCGCAATTTGTTTCAGGTAGGCTGTAATGGCAGATTCTTCTTTAATTGGTCTGTCCATACCACAAACTTGGATATATATGTGGTTTCTGAGCTGAGACAATATATTCGGTTATTTTTCTGGGTTAATTAGAAAGAAGGTTTCCCTTAATAAAGCAAACCAAAATGAAGCTTCTCAAAAAAATAATCACAAAAATTCCCTGAAAAGTATTCTTGGCTTGCATAACTCCTTAGTTCTTACACCTTTATTCCATAATCCTCAGCAATGAGCACAAATGATTAATATAGTGTATTTTCAACTTCATTCTGGGAATGCCAGTTTGGTCAAAGTTGCAGACATTAGAATTGACATATATTGAATATCATAATAAGACATGATTTAGTCTTGCTCACGGCTAAGATAAAATATTGTCAGTTAAGTAGCAGACCAGCATTTGAAAATGTTTTGAAGATTTCGTAATCATTGAAAATTTCATTGGTTGGATGAAAGATGAACAGTTTCAAAGGACCTACATTTACCAAGCATTGGAGGAGTATTCGATAAACCATTGAAAAAATGTCAGAAACTATATATTTAAGGAAAATAAATGAATTGTGTTTTCCTGTAATCTAGTGTCATCTTTGCTTCATCGTGAAAACATTTTTCCTGTTTGAGCAGCAGCTGCAGTTTGTTCCTTGATTAACTTTAAATCATTTATTTGTCTAATTTAGTTATCTGCAGCCAACATTCCATCATTTATGTATGAACAGCGATTAATAAAGGGAATTTGTCTGTTGTCTTTTAATTATGTACACAAACAAACTGTATTGTAAATATTCACTTTATAAAACTCTTACAAATAATGACGACAAGCCCATAGTTGTTTAATCTGATTATTTGAGTTGTTTCCATGGCCTTGATTGTGAAAATTAGATAGACTACAATATCTTCTATTCTTAATGTAATTATATTCTGTTTTGTTATTTTTCTTCTCTCTTACTTCATTTACTTCGTCATGTATTAAAATGAAACAGGCTATTTGTTTAGCAGAAAATTGTATTCTTTTTGAAAGACTTAAATTTCGATGGATGTCCAACTTTCAGATAATTCAATCAGAATTTTTCTTTTGTCTTTCAATTAAAATAAATTCCTTATTTAATCAAGAATTTAAGTTCTTTGTTTAAAAATTTCTCAGGAAACTTATAAATCATTTTTGTAGTTGGCTATATTCTTTGAAACTGTTGCAGGTTTTCTGTTTCTGATTGAGGAAATTTAAAACAAAAATGCAGGATACCTCAAAAGTTTTTAAAAAGAAAAATGTAGACTTTCATTATATTTACGCCAATATGGTTAATAGATGTAACTCATTCATAAAAAGAAATATTTATGCTGATTGACCTTGGGTTAATTATGCCAATATATATGTTTTGGCATATAGTATATACTATTAATTTGTATGCTTTCCCATTTCCACCCTCTGATACACATAATTAATATGACTTCTACTAAAGAAAGCTCTTTTTTGGAGTTAATGTGTTTAGAGACCTCGTATGTCATTACACCTTGCCTATTTTGCCTACTTTAAAGATGAAACTTGTTCTGATTCATAAAAAAGAAATATAAATAAATTGGTCTATTTTAATATTGTTCTCACTTTTGTTGTTCATACTGCATGTAGAGTAATTTATCATATTAGAAAATGGATATGAATCTTTTTAATCAAGTACAATCAACTTTTCAATTTAACAAGTAGATTAATAGCATTAACAAAATGTGTGTCTGTTAACAAACCAAAACTCTGATTGATGGATTTTGTCAAAATGGGAGTTAGGAAAGTTTTTAAATCGTATAATATTTTGCAATCGGTTTTATTTTGACAATGACATATTGGTATCAGAAACAGGGATTTGCTGCACTACTTGTGGAAAACAATCTGCTTAAACTGCATGTAATAATTGAATAAGATTGATACGTTCCTAACTTTATGTGCCAAACCACTCATATTGATTTGGAGGCTTAAGTTCAAGCAGAATTCCAATGCTGCATTTGCTGAAGGGATTGAATAAGTTCAGACCGAGTGGGAGAAAATTAAAACTTATTTGTTGTTCTTGCCTTTTCTAGATGAAATTTGTGGTGAAATGCTAGTGACATATTCGTCAAGGAAATGGTTAACAAGTAGACCAATTATATGCTAAGAGAAAATAACTGCCGATATTAAACACATTTTGGTCTTGATTTGTGAAGTTCAATACATTGTTTTATTGTCACCTTGCTTTCTCAGGTTAAGGGGAGGGGTAACCATTTAATCTTGCCACTTTACTTAATGTCAGGAGTCTTTAGTCCATGCATTCTTTCACAATGTATTTTCTAGATGTCCTTTTTGGTTATTTATTGTTTATGTTAAGTACTGTACCCTGTACATGCTTGTCCCCTTTGTTTTGGGGTAATAGATGTTTTATAAGTGATTATAACACCTCTATGTAGTATAATTTTAGGTGTAATACCACCATTGATTTTCCCCTATTAGTCTATACTGTTAAATTTGCACTTTTCAAAAGAATGTGTAGAATTTATCTTTGTTTCAAATAAAGAAATACTTAGCATGAGTAAAGTTTTATCCTGTACAGTACTATAGAAAAAATTCACATAACATTTCATTGCATATAAGAAAATAACCATCACTGGAAGTTAACCAATCAAATTTCTCCCTTACTTTATCTGTGTACAAGGTTTAGTCACCATGTAACCTCAAGATTACAAAATATTCTATAGAAATCCCAAATAAAAAAATAATGGTGCTTTGAAATACCCAAGACATATGTTTATGACACAGAAATCTGTGACTGCAACAAAATATAGGATTAGTTACCTACAACTGTCAAATTCTAGGAAATATTTTTTTCGACCTATGTTCGTATACAACCGCATGTGATGTACCATGATTGGGTGGTATTACACCTTAAAACAGGTTCACATGAAAAAAAAACCAATTCTTTACAGATTGTAATATATATGCTGTTGGGTTGCTGTTTCAATGATTTACACTTCACATCTGCTTTTATTTATAGAAACAAACAAAAAATGTTTGATATTGAAAACCAGTTTTTGAGCTGAAATAGCCTTCTGAACTTCATCTTCTCTAGCCAAGGGTTACGATCCACTCCCGTTCTCTTATTCCTTGGGGGATTGAGATTAAATTTTGTAGACACAAGGTAAAGATTTTTATTGGTAACAGTCGAAACTCGCTGCATCCAATCAAAAAGCGCCAATAACATGATCACGTGTAAATGTAGAAAGTGTTTGTAAACAATAAAAAATTGCCACGTGTTTATTGTGCAAAAAGTCTTTACATTCCATAAACATACAACTTTATTTAGTGACAACTTGAATGTTTTTAATCAATAAGAAGTTCCTGTGTATGTTTCATGCACAAGTGCATGAATGTTGATGTATATTTTTCTTTTCCGTCTTTATCAAGTGTGTAGGTTCTAGACTTTACCGTGTTTTTACCTCCAAATTGAAGAGTTCAAGTGCTACCATTGGTCAAGAATAATGTATTCGGAATGGGCGTGACTTTAATCGCAACATTGTTTTCACAAATGTTGGCTCAATCTGCCAAGGGTGAAGAGAACGGGAGTGGATCGTAACCCTTAGCTAGTGTGGATGTCTGAACTTTAACAACTTGACAAAACAAATTTTCAGTTACAATGTTCAATTAACAAGTGGAGTTGAATTATTTTCTGATCTAATCTGTAATATATAAGGATTGTTGATTGGAAATTTTAATTATTAAAATCGTTAACTTGATTTCAGAGAACAAAGGAGATGAAATATTCATCTACCAGATTCATTCAATATATAATACACTCTGACAACAGGAGGTTGGATTAAAAAAAATCTTACAAATGGATGTAATGTTTTGTTGACAAAAGGTTCCAATAATTGATATTTGTTTGGAGTACATGGTCGCAGGATAATGTTTTATAATAAATGATTTCATTTGATAAGGAAAATAAACTCATCATAGACACCAGTCCTAAAATTTTCGCCTTTTAAAGGCCAAAGTTTAAGTTAAACGCATTGTAAGCAAGTCCTTAGGTAAAAAATTTAGAAATAGACTATGTTCAATTATCTGTATTTGACTCTCATAATATGAGATCACTTTTGAAATACCGGTATTCAAATTGTTGTGTGTTTTTCATTTCAGAATTGTTCGAGATTCTAGTTCATCAGAAAGATCTGTTTCCCCCACACCAAAGAAAAGGAAGAAAACAAAATCAAGGTTTGGTTATAAACCAATTCATCTCATACTATATTTTATCAAACAAAACATTGAATACTTGTCAATCATATCGATATGCATTAATTAGTCACAAATATTGCAACCCATCTGACACTTTGACCCATTTTCTCAACATAAAGCAATGTATCATGGTATTTTACATTGTCCAACAGCAACAAGCTATTCCCATGAGGAAAGTTTAAAATTAATCCTTTAAAAAAAACTTGATATCTTTCATTAGGATTATTAAGTAAACAGTGTATCTTATTTTGATAATAGAAGTTTGCATTGTTTTATACCATTAGATGATTTTTTATATAATTTAAGAGTGTATTACTAATGTGAACTGAATTTATTCTGTATTTTTAATCCATATTCTATTTGTTAGATGTTAACAGAATTTCACATTACAAAACACTGAAATTAGTACACCAGTAATGAATATTTTTTGTTATAAAATCGTTGTCAATGATAATATTTTGTATTGACCTTGACCTTTGTCAGTTTTACCATGACCATCCCTTCTTCAAACAAATATTCTTGTGGTATTTATACGAGCTACCACTGAACAGAATGACTTCATCTTTGGTCAGTTGCTTCAAACTGTTGAGCACTTTTAAGATTTGTCAAATGCCTCCTCCTTGTTTTTTGATACATTGAAATTTTCAATATGGAGAATAGAAAAAATTGTCACACATTGGTTCTGTTCTACAAAATAGAGTGATTCCATATTTAAATCAGTAGCTTTGGATCTATAACACACCTTTTTGCAGTATTGTGATACTTTGAATTATATGTAGGAATATGCTTAGAAAGACAATAGGGGCATTCTTGTTATAAAATTATATTACCTAATTTATGACAACATCTTAAGTGTAATGATCACAATTTTGTATCTTTCACAGAAGAATAAACACTCTATTGTATTTTTTAGGGAAGCATAAACACTCTATTGTATCTTTTGTGGAAGAATAAACACTCTATTGTATCTTTTGTGGAAGAATAAACACTCTTGTATCTTTTATGGAAGAATAAACACTCTTTGTATCTTTTGTGGAAGAATAAGCACTCTTTGTATCTTTTGGCTAAAAATAAAATATCTTTGTATCTTTCAGGGAAGATAGTTCAGACAGAGATAGTCGGAGAGACAGAAAGAAGCACAAGAGTAAGAAACACAAACATGATCGGTACGTGAAGCGGTAGACATTTGTGTTGTACAATTTCTTTGTTGTTATAAATAAAATCAAAACATTGTAAATATCATATTTGTATTTCGATGATAGTATGAGGTGCTAAAGGTCAAGATGACTGATTTATGGTATCCATACCTCATGCAGATGACTTGGGTAATATTGTCATTTTTCTCATCTCATTTATCCCATTTTTAAGCTGGTTTCACAAATTTTATGATGAAATTTGACCTTTTATATGATTTAATGCTGGAAGTCTATTTAAACATTGTTTCTATAAAATCCCTTCATTTTAAATTATACCTCAATCCACATGATTAAATGTTTTATGATATTTACTATTAGTCCAGAGTTATTTCCCTTGAGAAGGTTAAAAAGTGTAAATGATGTGTTTTCTTCGTGTAGATATAGATTTTCATTATTTTCTATTTGTGTTCCTGGGACAAAAACAGGAACTGGAAAATATCTGTTGTCATATTAGTATTCTTAATTATTCTGGATTACTGCTAATACAATTAAGTAAAACAAATCATCTTTTCAAAGACTTTCAACTTTCGAAGCAGTCATAATAACCGAAAATATATATTGTTTATGATTTTAAGAATAAATAAAAGATTCATAAATAGATCAGACATTGTGTCAGGAATAAAGATTATTGAATTAAGCTTACTTTTAGTATTTATTGTGCTAAATTAATCTTGAATTTTTTACCTTGTCCACCACAGAAGTTTTAAATTAATATTTTGGAAAATTGATCAAAAAAAGAATAAGTATTCAAATCCTTTTAAGGTTACTTTGGGGTTAGTGGTCCCTAGTTGTATGCTTTTTGGGGTAAATTGAAACCTTTTTTTTTAACACGAAAGATATTTTGTTGAAAGATGATGGTTGATTAACAGAAAATTCACAATTAAGGAATAATAAATAAAATGATAAATAACTTCTTTCAAATAACAGAAAGTAGAAATAAATATTTTATAATTTGTATCAAATGATAGCATTTTGTCTTTTTGTGTTAGCCATATTGGAGAATATGTCTTGGAGAGATTATTATCTCCCTCAAAGAAGAGATGAGGCTATTAAGAGAAATCCCCCTCAAATTATGAGGAGAACAGTTTATACATAAACACTTGTAGACATTTACATATTTTGATACACCCTGATAGAGAATGCATATTGTTCCTAAACTATGTTTCTTTGGAATAAAAGCTCAATACTATCAATTAAGGGGGTAGACCTTGGTTCAGGGAGATAACTCTTTAAATCAGTCAAGCGTTTGTAAAAGTCAAGTTCATCAATGTATTTTAAGCATTTACCTGAAACAGATTGAAAATAATCTATGTAACCTAGAAGCTTAGAATATGTTTTTAAAAATGGTTGACACAAACGTACTGGTGATTTTAAGAGTTATTTCCCTTAACTTAGGTCTACCTCCTTAAGTCATTAAGACTTATTTATAATCATTTAGTGTAATTCTCATAGTTACATGTGCAGTTGTATACTTGTTATTATTTTTATATCTTACTTCCGACTGATATTTACATATATCTTTTGGGTTTCTATCTCATTATAAGCAACATTTCCTTAAAGCTTGTAAGCATAATTAATTGAAGTATTTTAGTTGTTTTATTTTGTTTTCATTCAAAGAAATTGCAAGTAAAACTAATTAATTTTCTGAGGAGAACATTTAGTAAATAATTATCAAAGTTCATTATTATTTTGTTTACATTTGAAGTTAAGCACATGTTCCATTCAAGTACTTCCCACTGCACTTTATTTTTTTATTTTGATTACATCATGTCTAATAATAGAATATTAATTTCACATGTTATTAAATAGCTGCCACATGTTTTGATACAGGTAATTAAAAAAGTATTTTTATTTCTTTGTTATGTTTGTTAATTTGATTAATATCTAATTTAAATTCTTAGTTTAAGTGAAAGAATATTTGTAGATAAAAGAATTGATATATATGTGTGAGATAGATTTTGATTGTGAAATACAGTAATACTAAATTATAGTTGTTTTTATTGATATATCATGTGCTCAAGCAAAACAAGACCACTCATGTATAGTAAAAATATTAGAACAGTGAACATATAAAAACTGCCACTCTTCTGACAAAGTCTTAGGTTTTCATTTGTTTGTTTGATCATAGAAATAAAACGACTTCAGCCAAATAACCTTTGTTCACAGAAAGGATAGAAATCTCAACTTCTTCATTTTATTATTTACTATATGTAGAATAATTGCTTTTGTGTATCAGTGGAAAAAAATATGTGTTTATTTTTGTTAAAATGTTGAGAAAGGGTTTGATATCATGTCATGTAAAAATATAATTGTTTGCTCCATTTTTTGAATGCAAACTCCTCATTTGTCGAGTTAGATTTATAAAAGGTAAGCCTTTGTATGTATACATTGTTTTGTTTGTTCTTAATCAGCCTTGACATGGTTTTCAGGGATCATTTCAAAAGTATTTTGTGTCTTAATAGTTTTGAAATAACCCCTTACAAAATTGATGCTTTAGAAAAATATCTCAAAATTCACCTCAAAACTGTTTTATTATAATCATTCAAATTTTTTTTGTTTTTAATGTTTTTTTTCAAGCATCACTTTTGCCAGTCAAAACTAGGCTGAATTTATCCTTAAACTAAATATTAAACTATTTAAGAAAACAACTTTTGTTTCAAAGAGTACTTGGTGCAAGAATTTGTAAGGTTTGGTTTTGTAGGAAGATTTGGGGGGAATTTGAAGAGAAATTAAAAAAAAAACTTTTGTTACAAAAAGTAGTTACACCATGTTTAAAAGTTCAATTGAAAGTTCATTATTTATTATAGATCAGCTTGTGCAATGTACTTTTAAATGCCACTCATTTACAGGGTAGCAATTGAAACTTGTTTTGATTTTAACATGACATCCAGTGGCATAGTGTACATGTATTTGATATATTGATCATTAATTTAGTTAAAGAAATTTCAATGGCATTTTTAAACATAGTGTTGTTTTTTTCCAAGTAAAAATTAATGTAATTTAACTGTTCCTACTGTATAAGTTTTACCAAAAACAGTAATTAAAGCATGACGGTTAACTTTAGGTGGAGGGTTGTTATATAGTCATATTTAAGTTATATTCTTTATATTTTACATCTTTTGAATACCTATTCACAAGTTTGAAGAAAATAATTTAGTTATATTAAAATATCTCGCTAAGTTTAAATCTACTTCCTGTCTGAAAATGTTAAAATTACTTTCTAGTTACTTGAAATATTTTGTTTAAGATAGTTCTACTATACTCTTCATTTTGAAAACAAATAACCTGTAAATTAAAAGTTAAAAGTTTAGAAGTTTATTTGAATGCCTTGCAAGATTGTTTCATTGTAGATTTAAGCAAAGTGTTTTAAGCTTGACATTTTTTCACTGACATTCAGCATAGAAGTGAGAAGATGTGAAGCATTATATATTTACATGTACAAAAGCATTAGGGAAGTTGAAAAAGTGACGCACACTGGTGAACAAAGTTTAAGATATATCATATTGTGGTGGTTATATTGTCATATTTTTAAATCCTTGATTATTTGGCACGTCATGAGTTATGTATAGTTCAAAAAAATTACTGAAAGACGGGGAAAATACTAATTCTTGAAATTGATTTATTCAAATAAGCAAATAAAAGAATAAAATTATTAATACCTCAGGGAGCTTAATAGATAGGTTGTTTTTTAAGAAAAAAAACTTTTAAATGAAGACAGTATTTGAAATTTTATGGAGGGTCACAGTTTTATCATAAATTCAAAATTTGTTTGCCAGTTTGTGCACTTGATTTGGTATTTTACTTTGTGTACATTATGTTGTTGTTATGATGTTGAATATTAAATGTAAGTTATAAAATTGCTTAATTTTGTTGCTATGGTTACATAATGTCATATCACTTTATAATATTTTCAGTTCTGAATCTAAAAAGTCGAGAAATAAACATAAGAAGAGAAGGAGGTAAAAGTCGTTCATTCTTTATTTTTTTGCATGCTTCTGCTGGGAAAACGTACCTTGTAAATAAATATTGTAAGAAAAGTACCAGGATTTTCTGTATTCCATTGGTGTTTACTGTGTATTTTTATTGGGATAATCATACCAGTTCAGAAATGTCGTAATGTTGCAAGCCTTTTAAATTTCAGACATGTAAAAATGTCCCAAGATATTTTCAAAATTACCAGAAAAGATAAGTTATAAATACAATATTTTGTGCTTAAATGTTTGTAATCAGTCATTTCTTACTTTTATTTACTTTAAACCTGAAAAATAAGAAGAAATTTCAGTACTTTACATGATTTTTCCCCCCTCTCTATTAATGTAAATTCTGATTTCCTGATCTGGATGATATTTTGGTACTTTTCTGTACAATTGGTGTTTTATTTGGTTATTAGCTGTTGTGTCATTCTTGGTTTGTTTCTTATTTTTGCTTCCTTATTTTCCACATAGCATTATATATAAACACAAGTTGAGACAACATTTGGAAGGCACCCCTGTGACTTCGAGATGAAGAGCAACAATGAAAGCCCTGTCACTTTGCTAAGAAGTGGGACAGTTGTATGTAAGGATTTTGAGTAATGAAGGAATACACCATTGGTCGAAGTCATAAAACTTTGTTCAGTGCTTGGAGCACAAAAATCAGACTCAAAAGATGAAATCCACCATTTTGATTGGTTGATTTTGAAGTATGAGTACAATTAATTGACTCAAAAGCTTTGTTTTCTTTCCATTACAAAGTCAGTACATTCACATTAATATTTCTGATCCAATATTCTTCTAATTAGAGATTTTTATCTATTTCCTGAAGGTTTTACATAATTTATGATGTACTTTCGAGCCAAGATCAACCATAAATAAAACATGCAACCTAAAGGCAGTCTGAAGTTTTAACTAGGAGGTCAATTAATGCACATAAAGTTGATTAAGATATAAAATATTTAGAAATTCTTAATATAGGCAAGTTATGATCTTCAAAAATTCTTGTGCATATAAGTAAATGATTCATGGAATTCTATAGTGTAACTATTGTGACAACTTACTGTTTTAAGAATAACCAGCAGAAGTCTCATGTAGATAAAATCAATATGAGCTTAGGTCCATTGGGACACTTCAGCTGACCTAGTCCCTCAAACCACTTGGTAAAGCAATTGAATCTATGATAACTCATAGATCTATTTATGGTACTTTTAGTATTCGTAAACAATTCATTTATTTGTAAGTACAAAAAATACAAATTAGAAAAAAGCAAGGGTATCTTCTAGTCAAAAATATTACGACACTTTCAAAAGCAATTTAATATTGCTTTGATACCTTCCAGGGTCAGACTGAGGTCTATGAAAATAAAAATTGAGATTATCTCAATTGGGGTATATGTCGGAAGTAATCCAGAATTGTTTTAATCTTTTCAATGACTATGAATCAAAGTAATAGTGCTCACATTGCTGTTCTTCATCTTGAAGAGAAGAAGTTCTTCAGGCATTGATCAAAAGTATACACACTTGTGCAATGAGACAATATTGCCACTAGCATAAAGTGTTAATACAAGTATTGAAATGATATATGTTACACATGCTATGTTTTGTACCATGATTCTTTCTTGTTTATTTTATTTACTGTAATGTGTAGTTTCTGTAATAAATTTTATTGTTGATGCAAATTTTTCTTTTGTTCTTGATTTTGTATTAATGATTAAAAAACGTGTGAAAAGGATAGCAGAACTATCAAATATAATGATGCAATAGATTGTACCAATGAACAGTGCAAACACCTGACTCTACTAGAAAAAAAAGCAGATTAAAAAAAAAGAGACAAGAATGACCAACACATTGTCCAGAATGCCTACTTTGGTGCAGGCACAGCCACAGTAATTGAGTTGGTTTTACCAGTTTTAGGTTTAGGCGTCCCCCTTTAACCTATCTAAACCATATCTTAAAAGTAAAAGAAGAATTCATTTCTTTCATTATTGTGACTCCAGTGGACAATTGTGAATAAGTAGGAAAATGACCAATCAAATGTAAAGTAGTTACCCATTGAAAGATAGGACAATATTGGACTCTTTGAAATTAAAATCTTGATGCATTTACTGAAATAACAAATCTAATAATATGCTGTTTCAAAATTGTTATGAAAAACCTTCCCTTTAACCAAGTAATGATGTTAATTTAATACTCACACCATGATATTTTCCAATTTTATGGTCAATTTTGATAAGGATTCCGTATAATACTTCAGAAATACATTTATTTTTCAGGTAATAGATTGTTTATGGGAGATAACTCTAAACTCATTACTATACAATGAACAATGCACTATTGATATAGTTTTTTGTCTACATGACATTCTTTATATCTGTAAGAGAATGTTTTCAGGTTATGGTTCTCTTCTAGTACTCTGGATTCCTCCAGAAAAAAAACCCTGCCCCCTACAAAGTAATACAACTGTGCTGACAGCTGTTGCGTTAAACACCAATCCATCAAACAATTTTCTAGGTCAATGATTCTACATGTTTTCATCAAAAAATTGTATTCAGCTGTAATACCGTGTTGTATGGTTCTCTCTTTATTATGATGAGTTTGATTAATATCCCATGTAAACTTAAAACGTATTGAATGGGACAGAAGAAAAACAAAACAACAGAAAAGGTATTGAAGTAAGGGAGGACTGGACAAGAGTTTCAAATTTTTTCATATTGTTGCCTTTCATAGCTGACTATATAGTATTAATTTTGCTCATTGATGAAGATTGTATCGTGACCTATAATTGCTTAAACCAACATCATTTAGACTCTGGTAGATAGTTGTTTTTTTGGAAATCACATTTCATCTTCGTATTCTTAGAATAATAATGAAGCACTTTTCGCTGTATAATGTTTAGTTATTTTTTTTAATTTTTTTTGTTGTTCTTTTCTCACTTTATATAATTGTTAGTTGTAATTATGTGTTTAAGCACAGTTTTTTTGGGGGTCATCTGTGAATTAAGAAGTGTATTTGAAATAAGTGTTATAGATGCCAAAACTAAACATCTTTGAAAAAAAATATAAGAAAAGTTATTTGTCTGAGCTGGTTTGTATGTTTTAAAAGTGATTTTTGTATATACATTTAAGTAAATATTTCACTGTTAGTTGACTTATTCTTATTTTTTTCTTTGACAAATGGAATAAATTGGATACATATGAGAATTTGTTTGCCTTTAAAAAAAAATTATTGAAGTTTTTAAACAATCTACATGATTAATTGTTAAATAAGGTATGAATCCTTCATGATGTTAACAATTTAGCATTCAATGCTGTATAGTAAATAAAATGATTTTAATAATGAAAAACAAACAAAAAATGATGTCAGCAAAGTCAGATGTTATTGTGTTGTAAAAAATAAACCTGATTTGATTTTACCAGTAAGAGGAGAGGAAAGAAGCGCAAGCGATCTGGTTCCCCCCTTAGTTCTTTGGTGTCAGGAGGCAGCTTATCAGATCATGACAGGTTGGTAAAATGTTAATTTAATGACAATATCTGAATATTTTTTAAATGAATGTATTTCTTTTATCAAAATATATATGATCTGGTACCTTTCATACTTGTACTTATGATTTCATTGTGTTCGACCGAGACAGGTAACTAATCAAATGTTTTTAGTTCTTTGATATTTTGTTTTTATATGACAAATATGTAAGTTCTGTGGGTTTTAATGACAGTGTTTTAATTATTATAGATAAAATGAAAAAGTATTTTTATGCTATTTTGACAACTTGAGGTATTTATAACCATGACAATGAAATGATTTGGTAACAGTTATTTAGAATCTGCCTGAAATTTTGTATTGAAATTTTGGAAGGCTTTGAAAAAAGAAAGGGACAAATTGAAACACTATTTACAGGATGAAGAAAGAAAAAAGACAGATAGAAAGACTAAGAATCATCATCAATAATTAAGATATTGAACCATCCTACGATCTCAAAGTGGTCTAGAATGAAAAGGGCAGTTCCTTCTCAATGTATGGCACAAGCCTTACAGTTCTGTTCAAAATCTTGGATCAATTGATCAATAGTCCATTTACATGTAATGATGTGAAAGTTTGTTTTTTATCACAGTTCTTCAGATGAGGATATAAACCAAAATAACAAAGCTACAGTAAACAAGCAACGAGAAGAGAACGCAGATGATAGAAAATCTCCATCATCTGAAAACAAACAGAAAAGGCATAGGTCAAGGTCATCAAGGAGGTCATCTTCTAGGTCAACCACAAGATCCCACAGCCCAAGGTTAGTTCAAAGTCAAATTAATTTTGAAAATACTGGATACATGAAACAAATAAAAATGTATGGTTTAAAGTTTTCTCTGACTATATGGAACTCTTATGATTAAGGTAAAAGGTCCAACATGACCTTTGAACTAAGAATTTATTAAAAAAGAAAAATAAACTTGAGAAAAGGAACAAATTACTAATTGAAGATATTTATGTTTGTTTGATTATAAGTATGTAACTGTCATTTAAGTTCAATCATTTAAGAATTTCATATTGCATATATATTACAACTAAAAATCTGAAAACAAGATGTGGGGTCTTCTTCAAGGAGGAAGCACCCTAATAATAAAACAAACCAACAACATAGGATGTTAAGCTTTATATCTTATCTTCATGATTCCATTTAAGTTGTGTGAAAGAATTAAACAGAAACCATTTAAACAATTATCATGTTCAATTTTTGAATGGCAGGTTAACATCACAATATGTTTTTACTGTTTACCTCAAAAATTATTGCAGAAAGAAACATAAAGAAAATGGAAACAAGAAAGGACACGACAGAAGCACTGCTGAAAGGTAAATTTTTATTATAACATTAGAATGATAGATACTGACAGTCTGTTTGTTTCTTTTGGTCGAGAGGTCAAGGTAAAATTGACAAAAAAATGGTATGAAAATTACTAAATAAATAAAATTGAAGTCAAAATGGCCAAATAAAATATTATTTTATTATTATTATTATTGCAATATTTATATAGTGCATTATCTAATTATAATTACTCTAAGTGCTTAACTTAAAACAATCAATGCAGTTTTAAGAGAGAGCTGTTTAACATTAAGAACATAAATACAATAAAAATGAATTTAAATTTTGAACACATAAAAAGGATACACAGATAATTAAAAAAGTAATTAACAAGACGACGGAAAGAACAAAGATAACAAATTACTGTCAGTATAAAAAATTAAATCAAATTAAAGGGTCTAAAATGAAATGTTTTCAATTTAAAAAAAAAGTTCTATGGAATATTTATGTCTTAAATGGCTAGAAGGCTGGCAGTGGCATGTCAAAATGTCTTTCTCTGTGCGTACACATAGTAGTCACATTGCATTTTTCTGATCTAAGAGATCTTGATGGTTGATTGGGGCTAGTTATTTCCTCTAGCTATGCCATGAAGAATTTTAAAAGTATATAAAAACAGTTTATATTGGTTATTGTATTCCGTACTGCACTGAGATACAATGAAGTGACACAAGAACTGGTGTAATATGATTGTGTTTCTTGATATATGCAACGAGTCTAGCTGCCGTGTTCTATATTCGCTGGAACTTATTCACCAAACTGGTGTTCATTTCATATAGCAGAGCATTTCTGTAGTCTAGAGGTACCATTGTTGCTTTCCTACCTGTGGGTGCAAGATATTTCCTTTCCCTGTTTGATGCATAGTAGGCAAAAACATGCAAACAGAAAGTCAATAATTTCTTACATTTTCAATCTATATTTGGTATTAATATATTGTTTACTTCATAGATCTCCAGCCAGTCACAGATCTCCATCTATAACCAAGAAAAAATCAAACAGTAGATCTATCAGTTATTCTCCAGAATCAAGGTCAAAGAGAAAATCATCTTCTAGACGATCAAGACATTCTAGACATCACAGTAGAATCAGCTCAAGAAGTCGATCATCAAGGTCAGGGTCTTCTGTTTCCAGGTCAAGGTCAAGAAGTAGAAGTTATTCAACTAAAAGGTAATGATTGACAAATATTGTTAACAATAATTTAGGCTTAGATTGGGCCTTCATTTTGCCAAAAGTATGACAGCAAGTTTCAATCAGTTCTTACTTTTTCTTAAAATGTAATGATATACGAGCTTGTTCACTACAGGTTCTTTTACAGGGTAATAATTTGACAGCACACGTTGTAGAAGTGATCATATATTCTATTCTCCTATTTATCGATTAAATGATGGATTCTGGAATTTTGGATAAAATTTCAGATTGTTTTGTTTTCAAGAAAGAAAATATGTCTTTCAACACCTGAATATCATTCCGTTAAAATAGCTTACATTCTTTTGAAAATTTTGCAGACACAGTAGAAGCTCATCTAGATCAAGGTCGAGAAGTCACTCCAGAGGTCGTCATCATAGTTACTCCCGAAGTCGTTCTCGAGAAAGAAGCACCTCTATTAGACGCAGACGTGGATCACCAAGTCATTTAGACAGAAGAAGAATAACCAGGTAGAAATATATAATGCTGACACGTCTTAGATAAACTGGTAGAAACATAAACTGGTGACCTGTCTAAAATAAACCATGCAAACTTCATCACATCAATCAATCAATAAGACTTGCCAGTATTGTCTTACTTTGTGTATATAAAAATGAAGTTTGGTTTGATTGCTAATGAGACAACTCTCCACAAAGAGACCAAATGACACAGAAGTTAATAAGTACAGGTCACTGTACGACCTTCAACAATGAACAAAGCCCATAAGTTGTAAATTATCTTTGATATTATAAGGGTACTGCCCTATAAATAGATTTATATAGTCCCTATCATAATATTCTATAACAACAAATTTCTAAGATCAATTATTTTTTGCAAGGCATTATGTGAAAATAAGGAGATGTGGTATGATTGCCAAAAAGACAACTATCCACCCCAGAGTTCAATTGAAGTGGATATAAGCTTAATTATAACTCCATGCCTTGGAATTTCCAAGTTCAATATACAAGATATATTGCCCTGCTTTACATGGTGGACAATATAACTTTCAATGACTAAAATGTGTCCTTCAACATGACAGGGAAAGACTTTTCATTCAAGTGGTACAAATTTTTAGTCTCAGCTTAAATCCTAAATAAATTTAATGATTTATTTGCTGTTTCCCAAAATTTTATCCATCTGTTGTTTATTAATTGGAATATTTTGCAAGTGTTATTGAACGATTGGTTTTTGATGAATTTGCTATGGTATCCTTGAATAAAATGTGACTAAAGCTATCAACACATAGATTTCAGATTTCTGATAAATCACTTTTTCATGTTGTTCCTGTTGTATTGTGTATTATGATTTTTGGTATATAAATATATATTGTATTATTGCCAGCTTACAGGTTTAAGCTTGAATAATTATAGTTTCTAAATAGAACTCAATAATGCTATTCCATTTTAGAAAAAAAAAAATCAAAACAGAAACAGAAAAATATATTTAAGATCTTATGATGTTTTATTTACTGTTTTTTTTTCTGTTTTTCTTCATTTTAAATTATATTTGTGTGCATTTATTTTTGATTGCCATTATTCTTTTATTTTGTTGTTTAGCACAGTAAACAAATGATATACATATTGTCTAATTAGAATAAAAAGTAGTTATTTCATGAAACAGTCAGAAGTAATAAAAAAGTATGCACTTGGTAATATGGATAATCAGAAATTGATAATTTTGAAATTGGTTCTTTAAAAAATATATTTAAGGAATGACTAATATTTTTTCTGTCTATGAAGAAATAACATAAAAAATTTGGTGCACACTGAATAATGCGCGTAGCGGGTTATTTAACAGTGTGCACCACATTTTTTATGTTATTTCGAATAGACAGAAAAAATATTAGTCATTTCTTATAATTTAATTCTAAATTCCATTTTAAACCGTAGAAAACCATGAAAAAACGTTGATGACGTCACGGTCACATGACTAAATTATGTCTATGGGCTGATAACAAAATAACGTCAGCCAATCAGAAGACGCGTTACATCCAAAATTAAATTATAGTTCAATGTACATACAAATCACTTAGACAATATATATAACTCAAACAATTCTATTATTTTATGTTTTCTTTCCTGTCAATTTTGTCGTTGTTTTGTTGTCTTATAGATAGATGGAATAATAGGTAAGCTTGTGTGAATCTAAACAGAAATACATTTACTAACTATAAATCTTATAGTCTGATCAGCTCTTCCAATGAAATTATTCTGTAAATTGCAATAAACAAATATTTATAGGTTATTGTCGGTCATCTCAATGAGATTGATTTTCTGTTTAGATTCAATCCCTTGAGCCGGGACAGCCAAAGTGTGAAAAGCAATCGAGTTGAGATGACCAATGATAATCTGTTTATCGCTATTTTACCTGTGACGACATTGTTAATTTCATCAACTACTGCACATGTCCCTTAGCGATTATTTTTCATATCACTCGATTCAGCCAAGAAACGAAATTATCAGTTCACAAGATTAAAAGAAAATTTAGTAATATAGGGATAATTGAAATTCTCAGTCCTAAATAGTAGAGTCTTCTCAATATACCTTCTTTTCAAATGAAATTAGTTTATGAACTGACACTGCATAAATAATGAAGATACATGTATAAGAATATTGTTGTTTTTTTTTGTGGTACAGAAAAAATGAGACTACTATTTTAAATGTTTTAAAAATAATTATTATCAATATTTGGGCTATATTTACAACATGATATTGTCATAATTTGGTTTAAATGCATTAAAACTTTACTCAGAGTACAATCTTAATGCTCGAAATACAAAATCCAGTATTTTGATTGATTGATTTTCTGAGTTTTAGTACAACAATCATGCTTTCAAAGTTTTATGACCGCAAGGTAAAAAATTGAAATTGATTGTATAAAATCTTATTAGGGAAGAAATTTCCCCGGTAAGTATAAGAATGCCACATAGATGGTTTCTTAAACTTAGAGTTGAGGCTTGATTCCAGTCTGAAACTGAGTGTTTCAAAATACACTAAGAATGATTATTTGCTTAAAAATAAGGCTTTCTTTAACTTATATATACTTGTTCTACTCTCAAATCTTCTATTTTACTTTTAGTTATAAACTTCAATCGTTCATATTTTGATGTTCATTATTATTTATATGCTTTTGTCTCTCTTTGAAATAAAGATACTGATGTCTTGGAAGATTTATATTAACCAAGATTACAGAGATTACGATCTTTTGAAAAATTCTTTGAACCTAATAGACTTTAATTAAAGTAAAGATCTCTTAAATATTGTTTTCAAAGAGAGGCAACTTGTACTATTTCACTTTTGGTTTAAAAAAAAATGCATGGCTTTCTAGTGTAGTCTTGATGTTATAGATATTTATTTTAAATGAACTATGTCTGAATGTAATTTTATTAATAATCTTTTCGGCAAAGTCCAGGACAAGAAACCTTTGCAATACAAAATGTTTTAGACTTTGATTACTGGTATTCATTCAATCACAAATTTTAGTTTAATATGAGTGGAAAATTAAAGTTATAGTAAAAAAAAGAACTGTACACCAACTTATTTTCGCAGATACTTTATTTCGCTTTTAGCCCTTTCTTACCCATTTGGTGGCCACTTAATTACGCGATTTCTCAAATTTACAAGATGTAATTTTTTAAGAAAAAATCCAATACAATACGAAATATTTCATGTAGATTACTTATATTTCTACTGATCAAGTTTGACATATTCATGGCGATTTATATTGGCGATTTTTTTTCTACTCCTGAAAGTCGCAAAAATAAATCATTGCGAAAATTAGTTTGTTTACAGTAACCTTGACTGACCTTTTACAAAGTTTGAGTCTGACTTGTAAATGAAAGACATGCATTTCCTTGTTTTTATGTTTTTATTTATTTATTTATTTCTATTGCTGTTGTTATGTTGATTTCAATGTCTTTATTTTCTTTTCTGTTTTTTATCACTCTGTTAAGATCCAGGTCATCAAGTTACAACAGATATTACCACCATTCACGTTCTTACTCGTCGTCTCCACGATATCGAAGATCAAGGTCATCAAATTCATACAGGTGATCACATGATCGATTAGGAAGATAAATGAAAAACCACAACATGGTATAAGAATGTTTACAAGTTCTTAGCTTGCTAGCCAGTTTGGTATTAACAAAAAGCAGATTTTACTAAAATTTGTTCTTGTTTTTCTTGGAATGTTCATTAACATTTATAATTATGTATTACTATTGTGTTCTTGTTCTTTAAAATGTTGAAATTGTTCTTACTAACCAAGTTTTGTTTTTATAAACTGTTTATTGCTTTACTGACAGTATTAAATATCTTCTTGCATAGGAATAGTTATAAAAGGTACCAGGAATATAATTTAGTACACCAGACGAACTTATAGACCGATCAATAATAATTAATTGATACATGAAATCTAGTTAAATGATGATTTTCTGTCTTAGATTCCTTCAACATATTCTTTTAAAACATGAGTTTGCCCTTAAGTCTGCAGCAAGAAATGTAAACAATTTGTAAGTTTTCATATTTTCTCAGTTAAGATAAAAGAACTGATTAGACAAAATAAACAATTTGAATAGACTCAGCTTTGTACAAATTAAACAACTTTCAAATGAAGATTTATTCAAGGGAAACTTTAAAGGAGTAGGTCCGGTAAGGACCGATTTTGGCCTCAAATTTCAGGTTCATCTGACGAAAGATTTTGACTTAAACACTTAAGTGTCTATTTTATTTGAATTAATTAGTTTATGTGAACGATTTTACCAGATTTAGTCATTAAAAACGATCTGATTCAAGCTCAAATATGAAAAATCTACCTAATATGCCGAAAAATGTCACTTTTCAGATGGTTTTTGGTAAAAATGAAAGTGGCCGCATCCGTGTTCATCCTCAACCTTTATATATGTTATGTATTATCATAAAATACAACTTACATTTCAATATTAAGGATGAACACGAATGCGGCCACTTTCGTTTTACACGAAAACCGTCTAAAATTTAACTAAAATGCTAGAATTATGAGGATTTCAGTAATTTAGCATGACTTAATGGTGCTAGTACCGGATATATGTGCATTGTATTGTCAAAAACAGCCCATATTTATGTAGCAGAAGCATTCTACCGTCCAATAAATAACTAAAGGTTTACATTTTAACAATTTTGTAAAACTGCTATATTTTGGGGCCAAAAAGGGGTCTTACTGAACCTACTCCTTTATTGGTATAAAAGAACTAATCAAAGTTAAAAAGGACACAAGCATCAGGTATATATTGTACATGTATTAAGGTGGTACCTAACGCTTTAACTAAAATTAATTTGGCTCGTTTAATTTTCTTAAAATTTTGACAAAGTATTGACTTTGACCCTTTGACAAAAATATAAAAATTTCAAAAAATTTGAACCAACCGTTTAATCAGAAAAATTACACTGGTTATATAGCAGTTTGACAAACACTTATTTTGATCATTGAGAAGCTTAATATTCCCATATGAACGCAACGTCATTAAAACGTGCTGCTGATTTTACAGAGTTATCTCCCTTTAGTGTTAGGTAACACCTTAAAGTACATAAATCTACTTACAAGATTCAAATGAATACAATTAAGTATCTTTGCTACACTAATTTATCTTACTAAACCTGGTGTTCATTACTAACATGTTAACATGCACCCCTAATAGTTAAGACCCTGTATTCCTTAATAATAAATAACTTATACTAATATCTCTGCTAGGATAATATATTTACAATGAATTTCTTTTTATTCAAAATTTTGTTAATAAAAGAATGTTCACAAGATCTATGAATTCAAAGTTAATGTTTACAAAGACTCCTTTTTGTTTATTGTATGATAATTGAAGCATCTTAAATATTTACAGTGAATTATTTTATTTGCTGATCACTTTTTATTAATATAAATAAGGAAATTTAACTGAGGGACAAAATGAAAGCTAAATACTAGATAAGAAAAAGCATGTAAAGGATAGAATAATGAATTAAAAACAAATAGTTATATATATTTTCTTGTGCATATTTTACATGTAGCATTTATTTTGTAGTGCCAGAAAGCGTCCTGTACCATACTATAGACCAAGTCCTCCATCTCCCAGTTCTATAAGTAGTGATGACTCATATTACAGATACAGGAAGTCACGGAAGGGTTCCCGATACCGTAGTCTCAGTCGAAGTGTACCACTCCGACGGAAAAGAAGTTGGAGTCGGACATCAGATTGATAGAAATCATCAGATAATCATGTTGTCTTTCATCAGCTTGTATCTGTGTTAAACTTTCATTTTATGCAATAATTTATGTTCTTATGCTGTACAAATTGTAAGGGTAAATTTAGAGAGAGAATCTAGGTCTGATAAGTTCATGTCCTGAATGATATGTATTTGAACAACACATTTTAATCTGTTAAGTTATATTTTATGATAATTTATATATAGCTATGGATCATAGACATTTTTAATTTGTACTGGTTGTTTTAAAAAACATAAAAATGATATGATCTAAACTCATATTTTGACAACAAATGCATTTATTCATTTCCCTTGCCTACACACATTCCTACTTCAAAGTATCAAAGTATTCAACAAGCAAATTTCAACACAACAATCCCCTTCTAAGAACAAGAGGCAATCAAATGGTTATGGTTCTTTTTGTTGAGCCTTCTACTTTAGTCGAAAAAGCGAGACATAGCGATCCTACATTCCGTTGTCGTCGGCGGCGTCTTTATTATTCACTCTGTGGTTAAAGTTTTTGAAATTTTAATAACTTTCTTAAACTATCCTTGAATTGTACGAAACTTTGACAGAAGCTTGTTTATGATCAGGAGATAGTATCCAGAAGTAAATTTTGTAAAAATAAAATTCCATTTTTTCCGTATTTTACTTATAAATGGACTTAGTTTTTTTCTGCCAGGAAACATTACATTCACTCTGTGGTTAAAGTTTAAAATTTTAACAACTTTCTTAAACTATCCTGGAAATGTACAAAACTTGGCCAGAAGCTTGTTTATGATCAGGAGATAGTATCCAGAAGTAAATTTTGTAAAAATAAAATTCCATTTTTTCCGTATTTTACTTATAAATGGACTTAGTTTTTCTGCCAGGAAACATTACATTCACTCTGTGGTTAAAGTTTTTAAAATTTTAATAACTTTCTGAAACTATCCTGGAATTGTAAGAAACTTGGTCAGAAGCTTGTTTATGATCAGAAGATAGTATCCAGATGTAAATTTTGTAAAAATAAAATTCCATTTTTCCCGTATTTTACTTATAAATGGACTTAGTTTTTCTTCCAGTTAACATTACATACAGTCTGCAGTTAAAGTATTTAAAACATTTTTAAGATTCTTAAACTAGCCTGGATTTTTACCAAACTTGGACAGAAGCTTCTGACAATCAAAAGATAGTATCCAGAGGAATAATTTTATTGATTTTTTTCATCATTTTTGATGAGTGTGTGATTAACAGCAAAAGTAGGCGAGACACTGGGTTCCGCGGAACCCTTACAAATTTATTTTTTTTGGACTCATTGTGCTACTAAAGCTTTTCAACAGAAATGGTAGTTGATTTCAGTGTAGTTTTCCATTTGCCAAAATGCATAATTTATAGCTCAAGTATTTTCTAAAGTACAAACTATGGAATGATTTATTCCTAAAATTAATCGGATATTAAACCTTCTTGTTAGACCTTCTTTTCATGTTCAGTCATATATGCTTTAGATCATATGGATTACAAGCATGTTTTACAAGAATAAATCTTTTACTTGTGAATATTTGCTGACATTAATCTCAGAATTTACAGATTGTATTTAGAATAAAGTTCCACTGATTTCAGAAAATACTCAAATATTGAGGTTTTAAAAAAAAATCACATTGTTTAACATCTCTGGATTTGTTGAATTAATCTCCAGAAAAAATTTAATACTTCAATTGAAAACCATGTTTGATTCATTAGCCTGATAATAAATCCTGTACATTCCATATCATTGACAATAATATGTGGTGTTTTATATATCAACTATTCATTATTTTCTAGTCATTCCACAAACTTTTATAACTTTAAAGTTATTTTTACCTGTATAGTATTGTTATTTATTTATTTTTGGCACATGTTGTGGGTATTTTACACAATTGTTGATATTTATTTTTACATGTTGATTTTATTTTGCTCATGTATTTTTTTTTATGTTAAAATACATCTATTTAATACATTCCTGAAAGATATTTAATCCTTAATGATCATTATAGTTTTAAAAAAAAAGGAACATTTTGAAAGAAGTTTCAACTTTGAATTATGTATGAGGAAAAATTACAATGGTCTCAATTGGTTGTATAAAGACTTCGGGTAAAGGTATTTATTGTCTTGTAGTAATGGAATTTTTAGTCAAAGGGGATAATTCCCACATAATTCTTATAAGAAAGGTACAAGACTATATTTACTAGTTAATCACTTTAGCAAGTATGATTTTATCTATTTATTTAGTTGTATGGAAATTTCCAAAAATAGTTTTAACAGTAGAAATTGATTTACAATTTGCTAAAAATATTATGTGACTACATTTAATGTACAGTGTCATCTTTTATTTCACATGCATTTTTATAAGCATGAAAATAAAATGTTTTGAATGAAAAATAAAAGTTGTTAATGATTTATTTGTTGTTTATTTATTTTATGCTAATTTACGGAACTTCAATATTAAGGTAATAAATCAGATTTGCAATATTTCTAATTTGCAAACAAAAATGACATTTGACTTAAATCATCTGTCAAAAATTATCTTAAATTAAATTGAGAAGGAAGAATTGGGAATATGTCAAAAAGACAACAACCTGACCAAAGAGCATATAACAGCAGAAGGCCTCAAATGGGTCTTCCATGCAGCGAGAAAATCCTGCAATTGGAGCTGGGTCCTTAATAAAGATGTGTACTAGTCCTGACTTTTGGACAAGAATGGGGAGAAAAAAAAATTGCAGCAGGGCTTAAACATGTTTTGTGAGATCTCAACCCACCCCTATACCTCTATTCAATATAGAATAAACAAACACACAGTATACAAACAGTAAAACTCAGTTTAAATGTCAAATGCCATCACTGTTTCTAGAATAAGAAAGAACACTGGCGGAACTGAGTGGGGGTGGGGGGGAACCCTTTAAAAAAAATGGTTGGATCCGCCCATGAACAATTTGAGGAAGAAAATGCAGTTTTTGGCCTTAATCTCTAAAACTGAAGCAACTGGAGCAAACCTGACTGTTTAAAATTATCAAAACGTCTATCTCCCATATAATTTTCAGATCAACCTTTTAAAAGGTATTTCCTGAAATGCCGATTTTAGTTTTTGTGTACAAAGGATTTGTTTTATTTCTAAAATCATTAAAAAGTTATAGCTGCAAAACTGACGTTGTGTTGTATTATCAGCAGGTCTAGGTTATCTCCTAAAGAATTATCCGACAATCCTTTTCTCATCACTTGGCGTCCAATGTCGTCCGTTGTCCGTCGTCTGTAAACTTTTATAAAAAATCTTCTCTGAAACTACTGGGCCAAATTTAACCAAACATGGCCAAAATCATTATTAGGGTATCTAGTTTAGAAATTGTGTCCGGTGACTCGGCCAACCAACCAAGATGGCCGCCATTGCTAAAATAGAACATAGGGGTAAAATGAAGTTTTTGGCCTATAACGCAAATCTGACGGGGTAAAATGGTTTATCAGGTCAAGATCTATCTGCCCTGAAGTTTTTAGATGAATCGGACATCCCGTTGTTAGGTTACTGCCCCTGAATTGGTAATTTTAAGGAAATTTTGCTGTTTTTGGTTATTAAACAGCAATAATGTTCAGCAAAGTAAGATCTACAAAAAATAAGTCAACATTACCAAAATTGTCAGAGAACCCCTTAAGGAGATATTGTCCTTTATAGTCAATATTGAACAACTTTTTGTCATTTTTATACGACGGCAAAAATTGAAATTTTTTTGGTCGTATAATGGTATCACGTTGGCGTCGTCGTCGTCGTCCGAATACTTTTAGTTTTTGCACTCTATCTTTAGTAAAAGTGAATAGAAATCTATGAAATTTTAAGACAAGGTTAATGACCACAAAAGGAAGGTTGGGATTGATTTTGGGAGTTTTGGTCCCAACATTTTAGGAATTAGGGGCCAAAAAGGGCCCAAATAAGCATTTTCTTGGTTTTCTCACTATAACTTAAGTTTAACTAAATAGAAATCTATGAAATTTTAAACACAAGGTTTATGACCACATAAGGAAGGTTGGGATTGATTTTGGGAGTTTTGGTCCCAACAGTTTAGGAATAAGGGGCCCAAAGGGTCCAAAATTGAACTTTGTTTGATTTCATCAAAAATTGAATAATTGGGGTTCTTTGATATGCCGAAGAATCTTACTGTCCTTGTAGATTCTTAATTTTTGGTCCCGTTTTCAAATTGGTCTACATTAAGGTCCAAAGGGTCCAAAATTTTAAAAAAATTGAATCTTTGGGGTTCTTTGAATGCTGAATCTAAAAATGTACTTAGATTTTTGATTATTGACCCAGTTTTCAAGTTGGTCCAAATCTGGGTCCAAAATAAAACTTTGTTTGATTTCATCAAACATTGAATAATTGGGGTTCTTTGATATGCCAAATTTAACTGTGTATGTAGATTCTTAATTTTTGGTCCCATTTTCAAATTGGTCTACATTAAAGTACAAAGGGTCCAAAATTAAACTAAGTTTGATTTTAACAAAAATTGAATTCTTTGGTTTTTTTGATATGCTAAATCTAAACATGTACTTAGATTTCTGATTATGGGCCCAGTTTTTAAGTTGGTTCAAATCAGGATCCAAAATTATTATATTAAGTATTGTGCAATAGAAAGAAATTTTCAATTGCACAGTATTGTGCAATAGCAAGAATTATCTAATTGCACAATATTGTGCAATAGCAAGAAATTTTCAATTGGAGTTATCTTTCTTTGTCCAGAATAGTAGTTGAATCAACTTAAATCATTGTTTTATACAATATACAATGCATATTCACTTTTACTACCAACTGATAAATTAAAACAATCTTTACCATTCAGTGATAACAAGCACTTTATTTTACATTTTAATATTTTATGATGTATTTAAATGAGTAGTTATTGTTGCAAACTCCATTAGAAATTTGAATTGAGATCAGTTTTGGAAAAAGGGAAAGGGGGATGTGAAAAAAATGGGGTGGGGGTTAAATTTTTCTCATTTCAGATTTCATAAATAGAAAGAAAATTTCTTCAAACATTTTTTTGAGAGGATTAATATTCAACAGCATAGTGAATTGCTCAAAAATAAAATCAAAGCACCAAAGGCGCTGTAGGCAGTTAAGTAAAAAAAGCAGAGGATAACTTGGCAGAAGTTTATATAATAAGACAAATATTGTTGCTTCAATTTGTTTTTTTAAAGATTCTTTAAAAAGAACAAACATTAAACAATCATATATTGTACATTTATGTTCATTTATGAATTAATCATTGAGGCAAACAATTCATATTTTGTCAAAATTTTTAAAAGCAACACATATATCAAGTATATTTGTTTCATGGTCATGAGTCTGCAGTGGTACAAGTTTGCAATGATTGCAGTTCGTTAACGTTAGTATTGGTTGACTGTTAGAAGTTCAAATTGAATTTAGTACGAGCTTGTAAAAGTATGAATAGACTTGCTTCCCTGGAAAGAAATCTGAGTTTGTGTTCAACAGTACACTAAGTTATCAAACAGGAGTGGGTAGGGTGACCCTAAGGACTCTCCCTATATTTCATTTAATTTGTTATAGAGTCCCATACATGAGTATATATGGTTAAGGGGTGAGGATCTCGAATTTTTCCAAGTTCTCAAACAGGAGGGTGTACAGTGACCATAGGGACCCCCTTATAATTTATTTGATTTGTAATATTATCCCATACATAAATATATATGGTTTAAGATTGTGGATTTCGACCATTATAAATTCTCAAACAGGAAGGGGTAGAGTGGCCACACGAACTCCATCTATATTTCATATGATTTGTTATATTGTCCCATACATGAATATATATGGTTTAGGGGTGGGGATCTTGACCGTTACCAAGTTCTCAAACAGGAGGGGTGGGGTGACCCCCAGGGAACCCCTATATTTCATTTGAATAAGTTATATTTTCCCATGTATACATGAATAAATATGGTTTAGGGTTGAGGATCTCGAATGTTTCCGAGTTCTCAAACAGGAGGATGAACAGTGACCCTATGAACCCGACATTATTCCTTTGATTTGTAATATTGTCTCATACAAGAATATATATGGTTTAAGATTGGTGATCTCAACTGTTTCCAAATTCTCTAACCTGAAGGGGGAGAGTGGCCCCACGAACTCCACCAATATTTCATATGATTTGTTATATTGTCCCATACATAAATATATATGGTTTAGGGGTGGGGATCTCGACCGTTTCCAAGTTCTCAAATAGGAGGGGTGGGGTGATCCCCAGGGACTCCCTCTACATATTTCATTTGATTTGTTATATTGTCCCATACATAAATATATATGGTTTAGGGGTGGGTATCTCGACCGTTTCCAAGTTCTCAAATAGGAGGGTTGTGGTGATCCCCAGGGACTCCCTCTACATATTTCATTTGATTAGTTATTATTGTCCACTACATGAAGATATATGGTTTAGGGATAGGGATCTCGACCGTTACCAAGTTATCAAACAGGAGGGATGAGGTGATCCCCAGGGACTCCCCCTATATTTCATTTGATTAATTATATGTTGTCCCATACATGAATAAATATGGTTTAGGGGTGGGGATCTCGACTGTTTCCAAGTTCTAAAACATGAGGGGGTGGGGTGACCCTGGGGACTTCCCCTATATTTCATTTGATTATTTATTTAGTCTCATACATGAATGTATATGGTCGAGGGGTGGGAATCTCATCCGTTTCAAAGTTATCAAACAGGAGGAGGTAGAGTGGCCCAATGGACTCCACCTATATATAATAAGATTTGCTTACATTCAGGTATCATATATATAGTTGCACTATTTGTGCCTGTCCCAAGTCAGGAGCCTGTAATTCAGTGGTTGTCGTATGTTTATGTGTTACATATTTGTTTCATAGTTAATTTTTTTTATATAAATAAGGCTATTAGTTTTCTCGTTTGAATTGTTTCACATTGTCTTATCGGGGCCTTTTATAGCTGACTATGTGGTAATGGTATGGGCTTTGCTCATTGTTGAAGGCAGTACGATGACCTATAGTTGTTAATGTCTGTGTCATTTTGGTCTGTTGTGGACAGTTGTCTCATTGGCAATCATACCACATCTTTTTTTTTTATATAAGAAACTTCCAGCTATTTTAACTGACCCATTAAAATTGAGAAGAAAAAAATACCCCTTGAAATAGACCACTTTCGAGTTCATCCGTCACCGGCAAAAACTCATCAATTATGCACGCCTTTATGACGTCATTTACCAGATAGAGGGGGTCGCCTGTATTCCTGCACTATTTACGTTCATCAAGCGTCTTAGTGATCGTCTTTGTGCAGGATAAACTAGAAATAATGGTTGCTCTGTAGGTACTTACTGACAATTCCCTAATGACAGCAGTGTTGATTGTCAATTTTGAGAATTCAATTTGCCGAATAATTCGTATAATATAGAATTATAGTTTTCCAACCACTCGCTCAACATTGGAAGGGAAGTGACGACGCCCCTAAACGCACAAATGACGGTGATAAAAGCGCGTATAATTGACGAGTTTTTTCCGGTGACGGATGAACTCGAAAGTGGTCTATTGCAGTAATATGTTTAACTTTAAAAGCATCTAACATGCATTACCAACATTTATCAACGATAAAGAAAATTTATACTGTTACCAGGAACATATATATTGTTAGATAAACTGTTCCCAGCTGTCACATTGTATTGGATTTTGACATTAAAATTTGTGTACAAAATGTTTTCTGCTTTTTCTTTCTTTTACATATATCTTTTGGTTTTCAATTCTAGTGTTTATATTTATTTAACATGCATAGATGTATTTTGTCACCTGTCTGGATTTTTTTTTAAATGATAGCCAAACCCGGGATTACCATTATCCGCTTCCGGAATCGGATCCGATATTGTAATTGTCTTCCCCGGCAGCCATTTTATTTTCAATGTTGTTTTTGACAGATGGAGTGAGATACGATTTTACTCGGATTTACACATTATTTGTCGGCGATTTTCTGTATAAATCTAGCGGTTGAACAAATTGAACATCGCTGTCATGGATAGTTATGATGAAAATAAGTTTGAGATCGTTTATTCTATTATCAGAAAACTTTGGTAAAAATGTTTGGAAAGTTATTTTTTTATTTTCTTTCAAGGTCCGTCGGGCATGTCGGGCGTAGCTAGTAACCAAGTAGAAAGTCCGACTGAAAAAATGGAAGGTCGCAGACCTTGGACCACCGCTAATTTGAACCCCTGCGTCCAAATTGAAAAGATACGAAATTTCGTATTCTAATTCAAAATTGCCGCCAACAGCGTGATCAGTCGAACTTATTTTAATAGACTACTGACGTAGTTGACTACGTATTGATGACAAACAATATTCCTACGACTTTTGCAATTTGGGAAATCTAAACTACTTGTCTTTAGAGATTTTCGGCGATTAAATATTTCATACATTTGTTCTTTGACATCTTAGCCAAAAGTTCAGGGGATAATAAAATACATATGGATTCCTAATAGGCTCTACTTCCTATGTGCAACTTCAAAACTTTTGGGAAAATCGACGATCATTTAAGGTTTTTTTGGTCATATTTTTTGTAATCCAGAATGAAAAGTATGAAAAAATGTCCAATAAGTTATAAATAACATAATATCCAGCTAGATAATAACAATGGCACGTATTTCAGCATTTATTGGGTAGCACACAAATCCAGGGTGCTCGCATAAGGCAGCTTAACTGCCTAAAAATATTTTAAGTTCATTAGACCACATTCATTCTGTGCCAGAAACCTATGCTGTGTCAACTATTTAATCACAATCCAAATTTAGAGCTGAATACAGCTTGAATGTTGTGTCCATACTTGCCCCAACCGTTCAGGTCGTATAAATCTTCGCCCTGTGGAGCATCTGGTTGTAACTTGTACAAAAATCTTTTTTTCTTCAACTATGGGCCAAATTTAACCAAACTTGTCCACAATCATTACTAAGGTATCTATTTTAAAAAAAGTGTCTAATGACCCTGCCACTAACCAAGATGGCCGACATCAGTAAATACAGTAACAGGTGAGTGACACAGGCTCTTGAGAGCCTCTAGTTTTTTTGTTCTTGCAGAAACAATTATAGATAAGAAGAAACTAAAATGCAAAAATGACATTATGTTCTGCAAAAGAATTTAGCATGGTTGAAATTTTCCATGATTTTTTTTTATGCGTTATTGCCCTTGAAAAAGTTTCCACCTTATTATTTGGCATTTTTGTCAAAACCAATGTAGATAGAAACTCAAGAAGATAAAACGATTTAGCAAAATGAAATGTGCATTCAGTAAGTCTGGCCATATTGCCAAACAGTCACATTCACTCTAGCTTTAAAGCGAACGTTCAAGCAAGTATATCACTAAAGTGCTATTTACTTTTTATCCATGTTTCCCAAGTTTATGAGAACAATGACTTATATAGAAGTTTCATGTTTACATTTATTAGATTGAGAATGGAAACAATGGAAACAACCCGACCAAAGAGCAGAAAACAGCCGGAGGCCACCAGGATCTTTCATTTAGCGATAAAAGACGTGCTTCAGCTGGCCCCTTAACAAAAATATGTACTGGTTCAGTGATAATGGACGTCATACTTATCTTCGGAAAATATAAAATTAACTAAAACTAAAAATCACACAAGACTAACAAAGTCCAGAGGCTCCTGACTTCGGACAGGAACAAAACTGCGGCTGGGTTCAACATCTTTTTGAGATGTCAACCCTCCCACTATACATATAACATAAGAATAATACGTAGCAACTCGGAAGTGATATTGATGAGACTATCCGAATATGAAATCCGGCATTCTAGAGTTAATTTGTCCAGTTAAACCGATCCTCATGCAACAAGATATTTCAATTTCAAAGGTCAACAGAAAAAAACCTTGACCACTTTGATATAAAAATAGCAGTGAGAAAGTGCTTCCCAGAAGGTTCAACATTAATCAACAGAATATCTTCCAAAAACATGATACAAATCGATTTACAAGGAATGTTGTTTACATACTAATTGTACTATTAGACACTAGATTAGACATTGTATCATTGTTTTATCAAAAATAGCACCCGTTCTTTAAATTGGGAACTATTTGATAATTAAATTTGATAAAATTGTTAACACTTAATAAATGGGTAAGCGCAAGGCTGAATAAATACAAAATCTTAATGACTTGTTAAAGTTACTGAGTTCTTGATAAAATCTTTTAAAACAATATGATTTGGGATACCATCTTTCCTGTCATATTTTAACCATTTACGCATCCGTTATTTCATCGTCTATTATTTGATATTATTCTAGATGAAAAGTACATACGTTTGTTATGATATGTGATGGGAAGTGTTGGGTTATAAACAGAAGGTAGGCGAATTAATTAACTGAAAAAATCTTATTATATATACAATTTGCCTAAATGAAGACGCTTCTCTATACTTGCGTCACATACCCTTTTTAGTAATTGAGATACCCTCAACGCGTTCCCAATTATATATCATTCTCGATCTAATATGTGTTTGCAGACCTTCAATATTAAGAACAGTTAAGTGCTTATGCGAATTTTTTAAAAGGAATTTTGTTATTCTAAAAATGAAAGCTCTGGTAAAAACAATTTAATAGGGTCTGTTCAGATATGCTCATCCAATGTAGCAAAGTTAACGTTCGCGTCGTCTTGTGTGTCCACAACTATTACACAAACGAAATAAACAAACGTGAAATACAACATTGAAAAGGCGTTCACATGCATCATTGAGAGACTGTGCCATCAGACAGCGAGGGCCACATGCATCATCCATGACCCATATTTCACGATTTAGTGACTAAACGGCGTTCGGTTCAATTCTCAACAGTTATATCCATATAAGGGTATCCTAAAGAATTATAATTCTTAATTTCTATCAAATTCATCATACCGCTGCATTACAAATGCTTTAACTCCATTACTAATATCATAGCCAAAAGTTTGAAAGTCAAAGATATTCAAATTTTGAGGTACAAACCAAAAAGGACTCAAGTAGAAGAAACTATCTTTACCCGCGCGTACATGTCACAGGGAGGTAAGGCATCAACCTATCGTTATATATATAGATATGGGATAATTTACTTTTAAAAAAAAAATGGCAGTCTCATCAAATATGAAGTAATAATAAATGTCCATAAGTGTTTTTGTTTTGATGACAAGCTTTCACACCATTAATGATGACGAATAAATCGTTTTTTACTTCATTTAGATTTTTCGTTTTCAGGAGCAGTAACCATGTTTTCACCTAAAAGTAATTTTCTTGATATAGAGGATGACTGGGTGTGTCCATGCAAACTAAAGCAGCAAGGCAGGGTTGGAAAAGCAACGTTTAAATTTATGAATGGCATGTCCCGGTACAAATTTCTAATAGATAGTGAATTTGTCCCTGGAGTGACTGGTGGACGAATCTTACCAACTGAAGACTTAGTATTAGTAAACTTTAATGAACAACTTTTAACAATACACTGTGAGAATGGTGAAGTGAAAAGATCCCTCAAACTTCTAGGTCATCCTTGGGACGTGGCATTGTACGGGGAAGATTGTGCGGTAGTGTCTTTTAACGACTTGCAGAAGTTACACGTTATTGATTTAAATGATCTGAACTTAATAAGTGAAATCGATGTCCCTAAATCGTGCTATGGTGTTTGGTGCTTGGGTAATACATGTTTTGCGACGTGTGGTAAAATTCTACACCGAATCGATATGGAGACCAAAAAAGATAGGCCCTTAAAACTAGAAGGGGAAGGGATTTTTAACATATTTGTTGACGATAATAGAATTTATTATACTGACTATTATAGCCTTCATTGCTTAAACCACAATGGACAAGAAGTATTTGTTTACAAACATGATAAACTCAGCTGGCCACGAGGCATTGCCGTAGACACGAAAGGTTACATTTATGTGGCAGGGTACAAGTCGAACAACATTCACAAACTCACGATGGATGGCAGATTATTCAAAATATTGATAACAAAAGATGAAGGCATTGAAAGACCATCGTTTTTGCATTTTGAATGCCACCAACGAAAACTGTTAGTGGCTATTGACGAAGGACGAGCAGTTTTTCAATTTAAAGTATAATTACAGCACTAAGTCTGTGAGTGCTTAACACTATATATCTATATATCTAATGAAATGTATATATTATCTTTAGTTTTTTTTTCATATAAGAGAAAACTTCTTTAATCTTTTTTTTACTATTACAAAGTTCACATAGAAGAACGTGTGTGCATTTTGAACTCGCCTGCAAAATACGTAGACAAAAAGGTAAGATAAACTCATCATATATACCAGGACTAAATTTAGTATATACGCCAGACGCGCGTTTCGTCTACAAAAGACTCATCAGTGACGCTCGAATCCAAAAAAGTTAAAAAGGCCAAATAAAGTACGAAGTTGAAGAGCATTGAAGACCAAAATTCCTAAAAGTTTTGCCAAATACAGTTAAGGTAATCTATGTCTGAGGTAGAAAAACCTTAGATACGTTTATTAATTTCATACTAGAGTATTGGCATCGGCTAAGGTTAACAATGACCGACTCATTGGTGTACGCTTCAACGCCCTCAGGCAAAGTTGATCTTAAATGGGCTTGACTATCATTTAAGACCTCCTTTTGTCACTTAGCTCTATAGTTCTTATGTACCCTTGGCTATCAAATATTTGGTTTTGGTTGTCCTAAAATGGTTATATCCAGGAAAACGATTCGTACATCGTTCGGACACATTTAAATTACAAGGCGTGTTTCAGTGTTATCCAGTGTAGTTGTGCATATTCTATATATATCCAACATTTCAGCATGTGAAGGTTAACTTAGATTATGTCTGAAATATTTCATTTTAATATTATATTTTCTACTTAAAAACCACATTTCATGCAATTGTACTACCCTTAAAAAGTATGTCACTTTAATTAATTGACATATATAGTGCATATTACTCTACACAACAATATTAAAAACAAAAACAAATATATCTTGTACTAGTAATTGTAATTAAACTTACTTAATAAAATTGAAAATTAAAATAGGGAACATGTCACAGAGACAACAACACAACCAAGCAGCAGAAAACAGCAGAATGCTACCAATGAGTCTTCAACATAGCGAGAAAATCACGCACCCGAATGCGGGTCAACTTGGCCACTAAACACAACACATCAACTCAGCTTCAAGGTTGTTAATGCATATTTGACATTAATATATTATAAACTGACTGTATAATAACGGGAAAAAAATTATCAAAGTTGTAGACGGATGTCAAGTTGGTTCAATATTCAACATTCAACATTCAACATTCAATTTTTTTTTTTTTTTTTTTTTTTTTCTCATATCCATTTTCAACATTCAACATTCGATTTCAACATTCAACATTCGATTTCAACATTCAACATTCGATTTCAATATTCAACATTCAACATTCAAAATTTTTTTTTTTTTTTTTTTTTTTTTTTTTCTCATATCCATTTTCAACATTCAACATTCGATTTCAACATTCAACATTCGATTTCAACATTCAACATTCGATTTCAATATTCAACATTCAACATTCAATTTTTTTTTTTTTTTTTTTTTTTTTTTTTCGTATCCATTTTCAACATTCAACATTTGATTTCAACATTCAACATTCGATTTCAATATTCAACATTCAACATTCGATTTCAATATTCAACATTCAACATTCGTTTTCAACATTCAACATTCGTTTTCAACATTCGATTTTCAACTTTCAACATTCAATTTTCAACATTCAACATTCGATTTCAACATTCAACATTCAAAATTTTTTTTTTTTTTTTTTTTTTTTTTTTCGTATCCATTTTCAACATTCAACATTCGATTTCAACATTCAACATTCGATTTCAATATTCAACATTCAACATTCAATTTTCAAAATTCAACATTCAACATTCGATTTCAATATTCAACATTCAACATTCAAAATTTTTTTTTTTTTTTTTTTTTTCTCGTATCCATTTTCAACATTCAACATTCGATTTCAACATTCAACATTCGATTTCAACATTCGATTTTCAACTTTCAACATTCGTTTTCAACATTCAATATACGTTTTCAACATTCAATTTTCCACTTTCAACATTCGTTTTCAACATTCAACATTCGTTTTCAACATTCGATTTTCAACTTTAAACATTCGTTTTCAACATTCAACATTCGTTTTCAATATTCAACATTCGTTTTCAACATTCAACATTCGTTTTCAACATTCGATTTTCAACTTTCAACATTCATTTTCAACTTTCAACATTCGATTTCAACATTCAACATTCGTTTTCAACATTCAAGATTCGTTTTCAACATTCAACATTCGTTCTCAACATTCAACATTCGTTTTCAACATTTGATTTTCAACTTTCAACATTCAACATTCGTTTTCAACATTCAACATTCGTTTTCAACATTCAACATTCGTTTTCAACATTTAACATTCGTTTTTAACATTCGATTTTCAACTTTCAATATTCGTTTTCAATATTGAACGTTCGTTTTCAACATTCAACATTTGTTTTCATCATTCGATTTATTCAACATTCCAACATTCACAATTTGTTTTCAAAAATTACCATTCTCAATATTGGATTTTGACATTCTTGCAATTGCATCATTCAACGCTTGATTTTAAGATTCAAAATTTGTTTTGAACTACGGTGATAAAGTAATCTAAGACTTTCAAATTAAATTGTTTATATCTTTGATAAAGATTAATTTGTTACATTTAGATATTAAACAGATCACAAATTTAAATTGTACAATATAATATTACATAAAGATGGTACAAAAAAATAGATTGATTACAACATGACACTAACAAGGGAGGTAATTACTTTTTTAAACTCGGACAAGAAAACTAGCACGTCAAACTTAGAGTATAGATTCACAGGTCAGAGATTGTCAGATCAAAAATTTTTTAATCGGAGATTATGTCGACGGATCATATGCAAAAGTCTTTTTCAATCTAAACAATAAGGGTGCGTGATCTTTAGTCTTAAGTTTGGAGAGGATCTAAGATGATAAGACATAACAGTGACTATCCTCTATTACTATTGTGGCTATTGTAAAATGGGTATAAATGGTCCGGTTCCGCTTATTTATTTCCCCGCAAAAACAAATACAGGGCTGCCGGTTCCTTGCCGGTATTGTCGCAAAACGTTCTGCAAGTTCACATTTAAAACCGCGAGTAGCTTTCAATTTTTTTGCCATTCGGAGCCTATTCAGTATGAATATTGCTCATTTGTGAAGGCTATATGGTCACTTAAACTAGAAGGTGTGGATGGCGTTTAAGGAATAGAGAATAGCGGGGATTGAATATTAGAGACAATGGAACAAAAATGAATAAAGTAGAACAATGAGGTGTTCAAATATAAAGAGAATAAGTTAACTGGCAAAAAGTATGAAGAATAGAGAAAAATGGCTCACAACATAATTTAAAGAGTATATAGAGAAACATTCTTAAGGGTTTCGCGGAACCCAGTGTCTAGCCTACTTATGCTGTTAATCGCAGGCTCAACAAAAGAGGAATAAAATCAATAAAAAATATTCCTCTTAATACTATCTTATGATTCTAAGAAGCTTCTGTCCACGTTTGGTAAAAATACAGAATGTTTTAAAAACCTTAACTGCAGACTGTCTGTAATATAGACTGGAAGAAATACTAATATATAAAAAAAAGATGTGGTATGATTGCCAATAAGACAACTATCCACAAAAGACCAAAATGACACAAACATTAACAACTATAGGTCACCGTACGGTCTTCAACAATGAGCAAAGCCCACACCACGTAGTCAGCTATAAAAGCCGAAAAGACAAAGTAAAACAATTCAAACGAGAAAACTAACGGCCTTATTTATGTAAAAAAAATAAACGACAGGACAGGCACATACATAAATAATGTAAGTCCATTTATAAGTAAAATACAGATACACAGGTACAAAATTTTAACAAAATTTTCTTTTAGATACATTTTGTTCTAGCTTTTGATCATAAAAAAGCTTCTGTCCAATTTTGGTACAGGTCCAAAATAGTATAAGAAAGATATTAAAATTTTAAACACTTTAACCACAGAGTGAATGTGTTCTTTCCTGGCATAAAATCTAAGTCCATTTAAAAGTAAAATGCACAAAAAAATGGATTTATTTGTCAACAAAATTTACTTCTGTCTTAGTTTGGTACAAACCCAGGATAGTTTAAGAAAGTTATTAAAATTTCAAAAACTTTAACCACAGAGTGAATGTAATGTTTCCTGGCAGAAAGACTAAGTCCATTCTTTTAAAAGTAAAATATGGAAAAAAAGAATTTTATTTTTCCAAAATTTACTTCTGGATACTATCTTATGATCATAAACAAACTTCTGTCCAAGTTTGGTATAGTATAGTTTAAGAAATTTATTAAAATTTCAAAAACTTAAACCAAAGGGTGAATGCAATGTTTTCTGGCAGAAAAACTAAGTATATTTATAAGTAAAATACGGAAAAAATGTAATTTTATTTTTACAAAATTTACTTCTGCATACTATCTTATGAACATAAAAAAGCTTCTGTCCAAGTTTGGTAGAAATCCAGTTTGGTTTAAGAAAGTTATTGAAATTTCAAAAACTTTAACCACAGAGTGAGTATTTGTGGACGCCGCCGACGACACCGACGCAGACGCAGACGGAATGTAGGATCGCTATGTCTCGCTTTTTCGACTAAAGTCGAAGGCTCGACATAAATGGCCTAAAGTAAAACTATGGTTCTAGTATTACAGAATACAGAAACGAAAACCCCCACTTTGAGACCATTATACTAGTTGTCTAAAGCAACGACGTTGCGCACGATATCGGTGTCACTTTGGAAATATGGGTTAGATGGCGGTTATTAAAATTCAAGCTCTTATCCTTTACAATAAATAGCCATGTTATGCATATCATTCGAAAGGAAATAAACCATAGAAATCAATGAAATAGATGAATTTGTGCTTTGTCTATTTTCTAATGAAAAAAAATTTGCTCATTTCGATGCCTATAACGTCATTTTAAGGGTGTCCCGCTGTTACAATTTTGTTTTATGCGCGTCTTTGAAATCCAAGCGCGGATTCATTAGTAAGTAGAATGGTTTAAAATTTTACAACTATATTGTATACATTTAACCTTAAATGAAGTAATAGACGTTTTTAACTATAAGAGGAGGAAGATCGTCAGAAAAAATAAATAAAAAAGAGAAAAAATGTCCCAATTTGCTGCTCAACCCGTAAAAAAACTTTGGTATTAAAAGATTCGAAGCTTTACACATGAATGAAAATTCTCACAATAAATCTTTTGAGAAAAAGTACTCCTTAGTCGTGAAAATTTCAGTAAAATGTGCAATCATTTTTTTTTTGTGTCACATCGACTCATTTAACAAAAAGTTTTATCAGAGAAATACTCGTATGTCATAAAATTTCAGTATAGTTAACGATTATTTTTTTTACCTACTGTGAGTACATCTACAAATGTACCTAGCAATATGTGTATGAAAAAAGGGTAATTACATTTAGTAGTAGTGTGACAGAATGAAGTTTAACCATAATTTCGTTTTTGACTGGTAACCGATCGTATAAATACGCGGATATATATCATCGAGTTCAAAATAACATAATAATTATCTTATCGCTTGTTATAAATTCATATCTGCAATGAATACTAATAAGAACGGAAATTAACAATACAAACATATTGTGTCGTTAGAAATATTTATATGCATTAAAATCTATGCACATGTACAAAAGAAATGTGTTAACGCATGCGGAAGAATATCACAAGAAAGTTTTGTTGGAAATTATGAATGTCTTCTCAAATCCAATATATTGGAAAAATCGAATTGTGATAGAAGAGTGTCCACCATGCATGTGTACTGCACTTTTATTAGAATCGTAGAATAGAATGTTATACCATGAAAATTATACATGTAACTGCTATATACAAATATTAATATAATATAAATATAAACAACACATCAGATTGTACTGATTTGTATCACCACAATGTAATAGATATTAAAGCAGTGAGGTTGAATTCCCTGTCATTAATTTTATTCATCATCCACGCACGAACTTGTCTTATAAAAACATATATATCTGTACATAAATCTCAGTTTCAGGTATAGAAATGTGATTTTTTTCTGAGACAACTGCTTGTGACCATAAACAAGAACTTTCGGTCATCCGATGTTCAGTACTTCAGTACGTTGATACTACTTGTAAAACAATGTAAATACGAATATAGAAACCAAAGAGATTGAAACCGAAAACATAAAAAATAATCAGTTCGGAAACGTTTTTTTTTTTTAAGTCAAAGAAGATTTAGTGTAAACCGATATACTCTGTTATATGTTGAAAATGGAAGCGCTAGCTGAACCAAAAATAACCAATAGTATATAAAAAGTGCATGGAATGTATTCTTGGTCCATAGTTGTTAGCTTGAGAAAAAACCTTGATCCATGTAAACATGCACATATAGCAATTACTTAAAAATACACATCTAGTAAAATGAAAATAATTGTATAAAATCGTGGTTGATATTAAGATTGTGGTCTTACTTATAGGTTAAAATGAATAATATGCATTATAATGTAAGTATAAGTCACTGTTTTTAAAAGGTTATAAGCAAAGACAGCCAATGTGATATGTTGTAAGCACGCTCGTCCTAAGAGTAAAGAGATTCGCCTCAGATTTGTCCTGCATTTGTTTCACTCATAGTATCAAACTAAGTTTTAATGTTTTAAAACATTTTGAAGATACAAAAACGCCAAAAAAATATGTACAAAACAGACTATTTCGTTCATTTCTTTTACAAAAATTAGGCAGTTAGTTTTCTCGTCTGAACTGTTATACGTTGTCATTTCGGGGCCTTTTATAGCAGACTATGCGATATGGGCTTTGCTTTTGAAGGCCGTACAGTGACCTATAGTTATTAATTTCTGTGTCATTTTGGTCTCTTGTAGAGAGATGTCTCATTGACAATCATACCACATCTTCTTTTTATATATTTCAATCATTTAACAAGACATCAAACTGTTATTTTGTGTTATTCTTGCATCTATAATTCTTCTCAAACAATTAAAAAAATTTCAGTTCATATTCAATGGAATTTTGTATTTGCACCGGCTTGAAAAAATAAAACCATATAAAGAAGCAACTTCGAAAATCTCTGTACTTAAAGCGGCATTTCACATGAGTAAAATATAAGATCAACGTTTGAAATTTTCCGTGAAACAACGTCAAAATCGTTGTTTTATTAGAAATGTCGTGTAACGCTAAGTGGCACCAATACCGTGCGTAACGTCCTCGTTATTTTGTCCCTGGTAGATTGTTATTGGTTTTCATACGTTTTTTTCTTTATTTATCTCTATTATAAATAAGTACGTGAGCTTTCATAATATGTTAACATATGGTTACTGAAGTTCTTTTGCGTCCTTGTTACAAAATGTATAAAGTTTATTAATAAACTCATCATAGATATTCATTGCGTCCGAAGCATTTTTCGGGCGGGGAAAACAACAGTATATTTCACCTATTGGTACTTTAGCGGAACTATTTCCTTGTGCGTGTTTTGTTTTCTATACATCAGGTAAGACTTTTCATTTTTAGAACCTGTCTATCCCCCGCCTTTCCCGCGCAAAATATCATAATAAAACACATAATCATAGCCAATAGTTTATTCTTAACCCAGACTAGAAAACATGCCTTTAAACATAGCCACTCACAAACAAAATATATTAAAAGCAATTTTTTTTACACTTTTTTATTTGTATGTTGTTTTAGAATATAAATTTGATTTGAATTTATATGAGTATAATACATATACATGTACATGTATATACCAATCTAAGTTAGTGTATATCTTGTTTCTCGTCTTACTATACAGTAGAGCTACTTTGATAGATCAGGTTGACTGATAAGCTGTCTATATAAAGTAATGGGACAATGCATGGAATGAAGACATCACCAAGTCACCGTATGCAACATTTAAAAAGACATTCTGAGCTTATCATATAGTCACCACCTACCCACCAATACGGTGTGAGCTCTGGTTTCCGCGTATTTATAGATTATAGATCGGTTACAAGTCCAACACGCAAGTTACGTAAAGGAAAGCTCTCTGACTCGCAACAATAGACCGGAATGACTTTACGATCATCCGCTGTAAAAGGGACAAAAAAATACAGATCCGAGAGTAATCGCAGTTACTTACAGCTAGTTCAAAGCCAATAAAAACTAATACAAAAATCATGTATCTAAGACAAATATGTCAATCCGTGCAAATCCACATCCAGTGGTTTTAGTATAAAGACGTTGTTAACAATAAGAGAAGCATAGGTAACAACAGATTGTAGTACCTTGATGTGTAAAACAATGATATTTGATATGGTTTTAAGTTACTGATAACAAAATTACTATTTATACCAATGAGAACAATATTCAAAAAATATTTTTATAGTGTTTGATTGGTATTGAAAGGACTGCTAAGTTTGCTGCCCTGATCATTTTTAATTTACATGCATTCAATTTCTTTTACATTATTATTGATAAATACTACATTGCAGAAGAAGTGGCAATATATCTTTAAGTGAAAGATATTGTTTGTGACCTTAGGGAAATTTATTTGGATATGCCGATTATGGTCTCATTGAGATTTACCAGACCTTCATTCAATTTCAGCACATTTTTTACGTTCCATTTATGGACTTTATGCTGTTCGTTCTGTGCGTCCGTTCGTTCTTCCGTTCATCGGCCTGTTTGGCTTCAGGTTAAAGTTTTTTGGTAAAGGTAGTTTTTGATGAAGTTGCAGTCTAATCAATTTGAAACACAGTACACATATTCCATATTACAAATTGTGACTTGGATGGAGAGTTGTCTCATTGGCACTCATAACACACCTTCTTATATCTATATAATCTTTTGATCGGTTTAATTAGGGTCTTGAGCTGGCATGTCAGTTACTGCTAGTAGTTTAATTTATGAATTAGTTTCATTTTGCGTAGTTTTTTTGTTGGTACCTATTCCGACTAGGATTTCTTTTAAACTGAGTGTTACTGTGCAAATTGTTGTGTGTTTTTTTTATTCTACATTGGCTAGCTATAGTTGTATAGTAGGAGGATTTAGATTTCACAAAGTATGTTTAACCCGCCGCAATTTTTGCGCATGTCCCAAGTCAGGAGACTCTGGCCTTTGTTTGTTGTTTTATGGTGTTTTTTTTATTTTATTTTAGTTTAGTATAGACCTATTGGTGGCCTTCGGTTGTTTTCTGTTTTCTGCTCTTTGGTTTGGCTGTTGTCTCTTTGCCACATTCTTTATTTCCATTCTCAATTGTATTAATTGAATAATTGATTAGTTGATTGCTTGATTTGTTAATTGATTGCTTGATTGATTGATTGATTGCGGGATTTGCTCATTGTACTACAAACAAAAGTAATGATCATTTGAGAATCCTTTATTTGTATTGTAGTCTTCATTTAACCAATGAAACTCTACATTTACTTTTGCATTAGAATTATATTAATGACTGTCTGGTAACTATATATAAGACACGCAAGAATGTGAAATATAAAAACTTATTTGGCCTTCAATATCTCAACCTTTTGAATGTATGTAACTTCTTTGTTCAGTTATATTTCGAATTTGACATTGTTTTTACAAACTACCATTATAAATTTCCGGGAAATGTTCTGCATAAAACCCTTTGGGAAAGCACATTGACGTAATTTTCCAAACATTTATTGTAGCCCAATAATTTTATAAGGTGTTGCAACATGTAATTGTAAAGACGTTACAGCCGATTCAGTGAGTGTGTAGGCAAATGTGGTATTATTGGTTAGATTGCTTGCTACATTGTAGCTGTATGGTGAAGTCATTATTAGGTTATGCAAACTATCCTCCATTAAGAGTAGACTGGTCCGACATATAACCAATTAAACTGCCTGTAGGACTAGGCTACTTCCACAGAAGGGTAGTATACCTTACCTAAAAATGACTTCACGGTTTAACAAGAAAGGTAACCAATGATATTATACCTTTGTCTACACACTCAATGCAATCGGCTGCAATGAAAATGCGTAGTTTGTAAGACTAGGCTTAACCAGCCCGTCGGCAGCATCCAGCTTTCAAAGATATATAAACACAAATTTTGCATAAGACTCAAACGTACTTCAAATGTTTTTATTAATAAATAACCACTATATCACCAGTTAAGTAGTCAAAGATACCATTTAATTTATTTTTTTTAAATTTCATTTATGGTTCATTAGTTATATACAGGTAATATAAACCGCTTTCAGTATTTTATACAGCGTGCAGCACGCTTTACATTTTAAAGAGTCAACAATTTTGTGTGTTTACAGAATCTTAAATAGTTATGATTATTTTTAAAAGATGACAAATTGCTCTATTCTATGAAATATATAGCTTTCGGAAATTCCATATTCTCGGCATCCTGTAAAATAGTTCATGAACAGTAATAATTATTCTGCATTAAAAGAAAAGAAAGTTGCACTCTTGATTTTAACTTTTTTTTGGCCACACAAAACTGATTTTACAAAACATTCTACCTCGGAAATAATGGATTTCGCTTGATTATGATTAGACCAAAGGTTTATATTTTGTAATCACTTGTATGGTGGGCAAGGAAATTATTCATTAGCTTAAAAAGAATAATTCTAGCTATATCCAAACTTGTAATTTTGATCAAGTAGGCCCTATATCTCTAGCTTACGTTTTTGCCTAGTGCAGATAAAAGTATTTTGCCGCAGAATTGTTTTTATTAACTATCCGGTAATGGTTGGGTTTGGTATCCGACATCAAGTTGAGAACTAATTTAGAAGAAAAAATTAAGCAGAACAACACCCTGGATTTTTTTTACTGTAAACCTCTGCTATCAAGCTTCCCTTTGCACCTATAGTCGTGCAACTGACATCGAAAAAGACGCTTAGTTAACGAGTTTAATGGTCCGGAATAACACACAGCTGTAAATTGTTTTAAATGATAGAATAATATCTATATTTTAATTTCCGTCGGGTCGTAAAAAGTTTCCATGGTCACATTTTTATATTTTATCCCTTTAATGGGGGTACCCCTCAATTTACGGTTTTGAGAAGTTGCCTTAAAATCCAAAAATATTTTTTTTGGTTAAATTTCCCGCTATTTTCGTAAATATTTTCTATGCACATATCATCAAGGATCATCGGAATGATAAAGACATAAATATAATACCATCCCCAAGTAAAACTTTCAGACTTAAAGTTGGCTGTTTTTAGATAGAAATGTAACGCTCCTTTTCTTTGAAAACGAGAAAACATATGATTCAAAAACAGTATTTGACATTTTAGAGGACAAAACATATTATTGCCATACTGCATGCAAATTATGTTGGGCAAATTCCAAACAATTTTGTCAAAAACTCAAAAATAAAAACATCATTTGTACCTTTTTTAATTACGAAACTTGTCTATCCGTCAATCAGCTCCACAAATTTATTTTTTCCTTCACAATCAATTTGATAGTTTCGATGTGATTATGAAGATTTTGTAGGATAAGTTTATTTATTTTTGAGTGATTTGAATATATATAGTAGTTCTTTCGTGTATTTTCTGTAAATAAGTTATATTTTTGTTAATAAAATTTTGACTTTTCATAAAAGTTATAACCAAATCCTTCGGATAAGGGTTTTTCAGGATGATGACTATAGTTGATATTGTGTGAAAATACATTGTATGTAAATGTTTAACCTCAGAGCAATAAATATGCATGCAAGTGATCGGGGGGAAAGTACTATTGCAGTTTCGCAGAGATTTGGTGTGTGACAAGGTGATGCTAAAACCAACTTCTCTTGATATTCTGCTGTCCTTGGGCGAATCATCAGTGATGTTATGAGACTTGCACAAGAAGGCAAAATCGGTGCGTCTTTAAATTAGATTGATTGATTGATTGTTGGTTGCTTAACGTCCAGTGGCAAATATTTCGTGCATCTTCAGGACGAGAACAAGTTAATAATAAAAACAATAGGTAGGTTTTGTCATAATAGAGGTCATTCGGGAATTGGTCGGGAAAATTTAGACTGCCACTGGAAAATGATGGTATATTGGATTGGGACAGAATTTGCCGTTGCAACAGGCCACCTACGGACCCCTCAAAGAGTTGTTGCAAGGGTTTTTAACGTGCAGAGAACGTGGCACTCCCTTTACACGAGGCATCGGATTAAACGTCCCCATTCTGACCGGACGTGATTGCGAACTTGATACATCCCGCACAGCCAAACGGTCGTCCCACTTCGTTTAACTGCCGGTCGAGAGAAGACCAAGTGATCATATTTCGTTTCCCAAGTCACCCTTGGGGAACTTTGAAATAGAAACAACAGAAATCCATATACTGTATGTGATCACACTGATCGACATGTATCTTCACAACCTGACACTTGTATACGATCTCGTAGTTTGGATAGGAAAACAGGGTTTTTGTGTAAAAGAAAAACCTTAAAAAAACCCAGAAAACTACACAAAACTGAGTCCTTTAAACGTGTTGACAGTCTTTTAAGGTGTGCTGTGCTAATTAATGAGAGTAATCATTTATCCATGCATAACCAAGCAAATGTACTTATTGAGGTCAACACCTGTGCAATTAAGTAAAACAGTTACTGAAAAATCAGAATTTGAACTTGCTGTCAGTTCATTAATAACGATTGTTAGTGATGTGATTTGTTCTTCCATAAGAAAAAGCCTTTCTCATGTAGCACGACCAAATACATATACCGATCACATTTACCCAAGATTGTCTCTGATGCTTAACAAACTGCCAAACTCCAGAACTAACTAGATATTGTGACACCTTACAATTCAGACACAGTGGGGCCAAGGGATATGAAATATAGAGTTTAGCTCTATATAGGGGATGCCATATATGCTGCAGGAAAATCAAAGTCTATGTTAAGACTTTCAGAATTACACCAAGGTGTGTCTGAAAATATCAAGGGTATATTAAAAGAAAAACAACTACTTCACCCTGGCACCAGTGCTCTTATGAGCTATGTCCTCGGTTTGGTATTTCTATGGAAATGATGTCCGCATATCTTCTTAATAGATATAAGAAGATGTGGTATGAGTGTCAATGATACAACACACCATCCAAGTCACAATTTATTAAGGTAAACCATTATAGGTCACGGTCCGGTTTTCAACACGGAGCCTATGCTCAAAAGTTCATTTGTTAGTTAATTTGTGAAAAATAACACAAAGGCGCTTCTGAATCGTATAGTGTCCCTAAAAATTTATTTAACAAAAATTCTTAAATGTTACAAATTCAATCGTTTCTGTAGCAACATTCGCCCAATTACATTTGGGATTGGCAGTGCAGATATATCATGCATATGCATATGGGAATATGGGTCACGAACATTGATCGAAACTTTGTACTCACATTGCTTTGATGTTTCCTATGCAAAGGTAAGACTATATCTGACGAGTTTGACAGAATCTTGACGGTATTTACGCTCCAGATGGCATTTGTACTGTGCTATGAACAAACTCTGTCCTGCGCCTAACTTGTTCTTATAAAAAAAGGGAAGTGTCTTGTTATGCTTATACGCGTACTTAATCCGCATATGATGACTGAGAGATTGATTCATGTCCCCATTTAAGGGAGTTCGCTTCTCTGTTTCAAGGTAATTAAATTTTCAAAACACTAGTTTCTATTGATAGGGAATCAATAAAGGAATCCAAAGAGCTGAAAAAATATATAGGTCACCGTGCTTGTTTTTGAGATATGAGCCATTGAAATTTTGGCGGGAAAATATTCTCTCTTGACTTTTCATAGCTATATCATTGACAATAGACGTTCTCAAAAACTGTTAAAAAGTAATTAAAATTTTATGAGGCTTGTGCAGATGACTTATCATTATACATGTAAAAGATTTTCAAAAGAAAAAATGGGGGTCACCGGGCATTTTTTTCCAAGGCATTCCAATGGATAAAATCAGAGGATTCCGAAAATCTGACAAAAAATCAAAAACATGACAAATGAATACTTCAGGTATCGTGTGTCGATCGCTTTTAAAAGTTATATAAGGATCATGACTGATTTTGAATTACAACATTAGAAAATTGACATTGCATTGTGTAATTTTTCATCCTTCCCTTAAAAAAATAATGAGTTAACTTTTTTTACCAGGATTAATCCACTAAAAAATGTTCATGCACCAAACTGACTTTGTTTTACACCCAATTTGTTTTCAACCTCGCATTCGCCTCGGATGACTATAGTATATTTTGTTTATAACTGCTCTGTTTAGACTTTACAAATACACAATATGTATTTATCTATAACTAGATAATATTTTTTTACAAAATACACAACCTTTAAGATGCAAAATTAAAAACACTGTTTCAGCGCTTGAATTTTGTTTTTTTCAAAGATAGAAAAAAAATTGAAATAATTTAATAAACTGGTGTTTTATAGTTTAGAAAATAATTCTGTAACATACTTTAGTGAAACACTATACACAATATGAAAGTTTATGGATGTGAAAATGACAAGGCCACTTCTTCTTTTGCTATGCCTTAAATCAGAAGGTTACAAATCAACGCTATTTTGTAATGGCAGCTCTTCATATAAGTTGTCAAATTTGTCATTTTAACATCGTTTATAGCATATGCTTATGATCGAATTGTTTTTGTAGCATTCTATTGAATAAATATCAGAATATTTCTCCTTTTTGTCCTTGTGGTTGAATTATTGATATTTTTAGGTCTGACCTTTGACCTCAATTTCACACAATTGTGACCACTCTGGATTTTTACGACCCAATTTTTCTTATTGTATATGTTTTCCTCTTTCCGTCGATATATAATTTAGGTGTGTGTTCTTCCGGACCATTAAAGTTTTAAAAAATGACCTGTGGTTGCAGTACTACTAGTGCGGACAATTTTTATTATATTTTCGGTAAGGGTTGGGTTGGGTGTCCGACCCCGACTTTGGTCATATCTTTTGAAAATAAAATAAGCCAAATAACAACCTTGAATTTTTTCTACAGTAGACATCAGCTAGCCTACCCAGCTCCCCTTTACACATTGTGCGGACAAATGTATGGCCGTTGAAATGTGTTTTATAATCTTTTCGGTAATGGCAGGGTAGGGTGGTTAGCTGAAGTCCACTTGAAAAAAAAGTGGCCTCCAATGTGGTTTTATGCAGAACAGTAACCCGCAAATCTATGGTAGTTTGCAAAAAATAAAAGTATTTTTTGTTATAATGTGATATGTAATATGTTGGCAAATAATGAAAGCTCGTATCTTAATTAATAGACATCAAAATAAAGAGAAACCGTATGATAACCAATACAAATCTCCCAGAGACAAACTAACATTGATTAAGGCAACTAGTATGATGGTCTGAATTCATGGTTCTTAATTTCTGTATTCTTTGATATTTTAGGCCATTTTTCTCTATTCTTTATACTTTTTGCCAATTATTCTCTTCTCTTTATATTTTACACCATTATTCTAGCTTTTTTATTTATTTCTTGGTCCATTGTCTCTATAATTTATATTTTTTGTCAACTATTCTCAATAACATAATACCCCAACAACGCCCTCTAGTTCAGGTCACCATATATGTAGCCTTCACAAATAAGCAAAACAAAAACCTATAGGCTCCGAATGCCAAAATAATTGAATGCTTGTCCAGGTTTGAATTGTGAAATTGCGGAAATTTGTTTTTTAATCATTATGTTCTTTTTCTCGGGTTCAACCGAACATAAAGCATTTCTTTTCTATACAAGGCTTAATAACACAAAACACAAATATACTATGGGATGTAGGTTTGCAGCATCCAGTCTTTTAATAAAACATTCGGAACATAATAACATGTGGAAAAAAAAAAAATTAGAATGGCAGGTGTTACGCCAAAAAACGGTCCTTATCACATTCTCTTGCCTAGAAGTATGATCAACAGCCTGAACAATCTACAAAATATAATTACAAAAATTAGAAACAATTCGCAACTACATTTAAATGAATGAAAAGAGAAATTGATTAAATACTGTAACTTTGGACAGTATACATGTGCATCTATTGAATTGTACAATTCTATAAGAATAATCTTAATATACATGTGAAAGACAGTACCTATAGAACAACAAGTGGTTTTTTTTTTTTTTTTTTTTTTTAAACAAAAACAAAATAAAAGTCAAACAGACCTTAACAGCAATTGAATTAAACGTGTAGACTGATTGAATGCAAACCGTCGAATGATTTAATTCCCGCTTAGGTATGCACGGGTGAATCCACCCGTGCAAATTACTACGCATAACGGTATTCGTTAAGCCTTATAACGAAAAGAAATTTATATCTATCAAGCAAAACATATTATCGTCCTCGATGTTCATGGCAGATGGACGTTGGTCATCAATTCTAATAATCTTAGATCGACCTTTCTAAACTTAAAAGTAAAGTTCACGCACCCGGTTCCTGATTGTTATTAAAGACTTTTGATCTGACAACCGCTGTGCATGTATACTTTAACGACTAGGCTAGTTTTCTTGTCAGTTTTAAAAAGTAATTACCTCCCTTATAAGTGTCATGTTGTAACAAATCTATTTATTTGTACCATCTTTATGAATCTTAATATTATATTGTACAATTTAAATTTGTGATTCGTTTAATATTTAAATATGATAATTTATTATTTATCAAAGGTATGAACAAGGTAATTTGAAAGTCTTTGATTATTTTATCACCGTATGTCAATTCAGAAGTCATGCGGTTTATTTTCTCTACATTATGTTGTAACATCAAGGGAGGGTTTACACTGCACTCCTGTGGCAGAATGTACAAAGAATGTGAAACTAGAAAGGAAAACTGTTTCCATTATAAATCGGCTATTAATTGAAATTGAATACTAATCTCTTTTAGAGTAAATTCGAAAACGAAAAATGGAAACTTGCACTTTAAAATTTATTTTCATTTTTAATTGGTTTTTAGTGAAATAAAAAACATTTTCGTTTTCCGTTTTGGTTTTAGAAAAATAAAACACAAAAAACGAAAACGCTTCTTTTTCATTTTGGTTTTCGAGAAATCAAAACCGAACAATGGAAACATTCTCGTTTTTTATTTTTTTATTTTGATATTTCAAAATGAAAAACAAATGGACTCAAATATACACAGATATCGGATGTTGAATGTTGAAAATGAATGATGAATGCTGAAAACGAATGTTGAAAGTGTGAAAATCGAATGTTGAAAACGAATGTTGAATGTTGAAAACGAATGTTGAAAGTTGAAAATCGAATGTTGAAAACGAATATTGAATGTTAAAAATCGAATGTTGAAAGTTGAAAACCGAATGTTGAAAACGAATGTTGAATGTTGAAAACGAATGTTGAATGTTGAAAACGAATGTTGAAAGTTGAAAACGAATGAATATTGAAAGTTGAAAATCGATGTTGAAAACGAATGTTGAATGTTGAAAACGAATGTTGAATGTTGAAAACGAATGTTGAATGTTGAAAACGAATGTTGAATGTTGAAAACGAATGTTGAATGTTGAAAACGAATGTTGAAAGTTGAAAATCGAATGTTGAATGTTGAAAACGAATGTTGAATGTTGAAAACGAATGTTGAAAGTTGAAAATCGAATGTTGAAAGTTGAAAATCGAATGTTGAAAGTTGAAAATTGAATGTTGAAAACGAATGTTGAATGTTGAAAACAAATGTTGAATATTGAAAACGAATGTTGAATGTTGAAAACGAATGTTGAAAATTGAAAATCGAATGTTGAAAACGAATGTTGAATGTTGAAAACGAAGGTTGAAAGTTGAAAATCGAATGTTGAAATCGAATGTTGAATGTTGAAAACGAATGTTGAAAAATGAATGTTGAAAACGAATGTTGAATGTTGAAAACGAATGTTGAAAACGAATGTTGAAAACGAATGTTGAAAGTTGAAAATCGAATGTTGAAAACGAATGTTGAATGTTGAAAACGAATGTTGAAAGTTGAAAATCGAATGTTGAAAACGAATGTTGAATGTTGAAAACGAATGTTAAAAGTTGAAAATCGAATGTTGAAAACGAATGTTGAATGTTGAAAATCGAATGTTGAAAACGAATGCTGAATGTTGAAAACGAATGTTGAATGTTGAATGTTGAAATCGAATGTTGAAAGTTGAAAATCGAATGTTGAAAACAAATGTTGAATGTTGAAAACGAATGTTGAATATTGAAAACGAATGTTGAATGTTGAAAACGAATGTTGAAAGTTGAAAATCGAATGTTGAAAACGAATGTTGAATGTTGTAAACGAATGTTGAAAGTTGAAAACGAATGTTGAATGTTGAAAACGAATGTTGAAAGTTGAAAATCGAATGTTGAATGTTGAAAACGAATGTTGAATGTTGAAAACGAATGTTGAATATTGAAAACGAATGTTGAATGTTGAAAACGAATGTTGAAAGTTGAAAATCGAATGTTGAAAACGAATGTTGAATGTTGAAAACGAATGTTGAATGTTGAAATCGAATGTTGAAAGTTGAAAATCGAATGTTGAAAACGAATGTTAAATGTTGAAAACGAATGTTGAATGTTGAAAACGAATGTTGAATGTTGAAAACGAATGTTGAATATTGAAATCGAATGTTGAAAGTTGAAAATCCAATGTTGAAAACGAATGATGAAAGTTGAAAATCGAATGTTGAAAACGAATGTTGAATGTTGAAAACGAATGTTGAAAGTTGAAAATCGAATGTTGAAAACGAATGTTGAATGTTGAAAACGAATGTTGAATGTTGCAAACGAATGTTGAATGTTGAAAACGAATGTTGAATGTTGAAAACGAATGTTGAAAGTTGAAAATGAATGTTGAAAGTTGAAAATCGAATGTTGAAAACGAATGTTGAATGTTGAAAACAAATGTTGAATGTTGAAAACGAATGTTGAATGTTGAAATCGAATGTTGAAAGTTGAAAATCGAATGTTGAAAACGAATGTTGAATGTTGAAAACAAATGTTGAATATTGAAAACGAATATTGAATGTTGAAAACGAATGTTGAAAGTTGAAAATCGAATGTTGAAATCGAATGTTGAATGTTGAAATCGAATGTTGAAGGTTGAAATCGAATGTTGAATGTTGAAATCGAATGTTGAATGTTGAAATCGAATGTTGAATGTTGAAAATGAATACGAGAAGAAAAAAATAAAAAAATTGAATGTTGAAAATGAATACGAGAAAAAAAAAATTTTGAATGTTGAATATTGCAATCGAATGTTGAATGTTGAAATCGAATGTTGAATGTTGAAAAAAATGGATACGAGAAAAACAAGAAAAAAAAATTTGAATCAGAAAAAAAAAAAAAAAAAAAATGAATGTTGAATGTTGAATATTGAAATCGAATGTTGAATGTTGAAATCGAATGTTGAATGTTGAAATCGAATGTTGAATGTTGAAAATGGATCCGAGAAAAAAAAAAAAAAAAAAAATTTGAATGAGAAAGAAAAAAAAAAAAAAAATTTGAATGAGAAAAAAAAAAAAAAAATTTTGAATATTGAATGTTGAATATTAAAATCGAATGTTGAATGTTGAAATCGAATGTTGAATGTTGGAAATGGATACGAAAAAAAAAAAAAAAAAAAAAAAAAAAATTTTGAATGTTGAATGTTGAAATCGAATGTTGAATGTTGAAATTGAATGTTGAATGTTGAATATTGAAATCGAATGTTGAATGTTGAAATCAAATGTTGAATGTTGAAAATGGATACGAGAAAAAAAAAAAAAAAAAATTTGAATGAGAAAAAAAAAAAAAAAAAATTTTGAATGTTGAATGTTGAATATTGAAATCGAATGTTGAATGTTGAAATCGAATGTTGAATGTTGAAATCGAATGTTGAATGTTGAAATCGAATGTTGAATGTTGAAAATGGATATGAGAAAAAAAAAAAAAAAAAAAAAAAAATTTGAATGTTGAATGTTGAATATTGAAATCGAATGTTGAATGTTGAATGTTGAATATTGAACCAACTTGACATCCGTAAGTTGTAGTTGTTTTTGAAAATAAAAGTGAAATCAGTCAAAAAATATGATCATGTGTGCATTCTATCAAGACAGAGGGTTTAATTGTATCAGATTTAGACCCTCATAGAACTTAACGAAGTATAACTGTCGACTGTTATACTAATTGTTCTGGTGTGTAGTAGTGTTGTACTTCTGTCACGTAGTGTTGTCAATTCAAGTATATTAACGTTGTCATAAAGCGGGTGGTTTGGCTAGCCATCAAACCAGGTTCAACCCACCAATTGTTTCTAAAAATGTCCTGTACCAAGTCAGGAATATAACAGTAGTTTCGTTTCTAGGAACTTTGGCGTTTGTTTTTGTTGCACTTTTGTGTTACTGTTATTTCCTTGTTTTCCTCTTATAGTTGATGTGTTCCCCTCTTTTTAGTTTGTAACCCTGATTTATCTTCTCTCAATCGATTTAGGACTTTTAAACACCGGTAAAGTGCTATTGCCTTTATTTGATGGTTTAAAGATACAACACATGTGGTAAGCAAAACATATACTTGCTCACTTATCGTTACTTTGGTGTTTTGTGTCTTAAAGGGGGTCGTTGACCTTCATAATCATCAAACTCACCCTTTTCGATAGCGTCAGTATAAAATTAACAATCATATGTCATATTGTATAAATAGCTTTTATAATCGACACTCAGAAAAAATAAGTACATAAGAAATTAACGTACTTTTAGCAAAAATAATTGTTGCTAATTTTCAAGTAATGGTCCTCCAATACCTCAGGAAAGCCTGAATTAAAATTGATTCAAGTTATTGCACCATCATTTATTTGGAAAGTATTTATCTTTTTTCTAGAACAAGTTTTTCTTTCCAAAAGAATTATTCTTTTCAAATGAATTATTTTCTAAAAAGAAAATATTCTCAATTTAAGATAAGGTACAATATGAAAATTCGGCAGTTGAAAATTTACCATGTAGAAACCGGCCAATAATAAACAGTTCTTTAAAATATTCTGCAACATTTCAACATGTTCAAGTCAACCAAGCTTTTATCTTTGAAGCCTTTGTAAAACACATTGGTACAAGAGCTCAGCATAAGGTTGGAAAGATTATCACATTCTGTTGTTTACACTAGTATGTAAAAAATTTGATTGTTCGTGTTAACGATCTTGTTTCTTCAGTACGGATGGCAATAATCCTGAAAGCATAAAAAATACTTTAAACATGTGAATGTACTAAAAGAAAGTTTGTGTCGCATGGGTGCCAGGTTAAAAGGTGATAAATAAAAATCAACATTTTCTAAATTAATATGATAATCAAAAAAATTTAAAATTAGACAACTATCCGTCAAAGACCAAACGGCGGGAATTTACACAACAATAGGTCACATGTGCGGCCTTCAACAACGAACGATTATACTCCAACTTCTTCCAATTTTATGTTTTATTTCAAATTTGTTTTGCAACAGCTGATGATATTAAACATCTCTGCCAAAATAACTGTCATGTTACTTTAATGGATTTCAAATACCTCGTAACTAGATATTTGTGCTAGGTCCGTAAATGTTATTCATACATTTTGAGTTATAACCCGGATTTGTTTTTTTATCAATCGATTTATGAATTTCTAACAGCGGAATACTACTTGTACCTTTATATATAAGAGACTACTTCGGTGAAATTTCTGTTAAATTAATCCAAATGATCATTGGGAATGTATAAATGGACAATCATGTGTAAATTCAAATTGAATGAGTAAATCTAAATTCTTCTGACTTGTGTGTTACATTGCTTCCAAAACTTGAACCTTTTAAAGATAGAAGAATTTGTGATGATTTTGCATTTCATATGTTTTCATTACCTTTCGCCTTAGTTGTCATGACGTTTTTCACCCCAACTGCAGTATGAAACAATCTTTTGTGCATCAACTCCCGAACACCAAATTCAATGGTACAGCAGAACATTGTTAACAAACCCAGATATCCAATACGCTTTCCATATCTTCTATTTGTTTTATCTGCCAAAAAAAATATGGGAAAGATATATATCTTAACAATCAATATCAATTTTAGTGAAAACAAGTATTCCTTCTTCCTGAACCATACTCTTGATGACGTAAAGCCAAATATTCGTTTTCGGTCAAATTCAAACAGGTTCTTGTAAAACATTTGTTTCCCAATTCGAAAATTTGGAGGGCACACTGTATATTACTTCTACTGAATTATCAACAATCTTGACTACCAATTGTTTCTGCTCTAAAAATCAATGTTATTTATGTTCCTGTCTTGAGATTCATGTATATCATATTTATGAAAGCAGTAACTTTGATTGTTTGACGAGTCTGATATGTTCAGAAAGCTGACTAAAGAGAATGCTGATCACTACATTACTGATCAAAGTAATGATAATGAAAATGTTTATGATAAATTGGCACTTGCATTTTGTTAACTAATCATACGGCAACATCAAAATGACATTCAACTTACCATCACTACAGTAACCATATACATAAGCTATTTGTCCTAGAATCCATACCCATCCAGCTGAAGCACAGGTTTTCTGAAATAAGATGAGTGTAAAATATAGGAATAATATTATCTGGATTTCAATACAATTGCAAACCTCCTCATGGGGGTTTTGTATAGGTGTCAGACCACCAATTAAAAGTCCCTATCTGTTCAACCAAATTAAACCAGGTATGTCCTGAATCGTACAGGTATCACCTTTTTTCATGCCAATTTTCAACATACCTTTAAAGCCATATAAGAAAGAAGAGACCTTCCGAACTGATGTACCACTAAAAATAACCCCTGGTTCTCTTGAAATCTTAAATTAGTATACTATGGAGCGCATTAATCCTCAAATTTCAATGTCAACTCATAGACAAGTAAATTTGGGCTCAAAATGGTCTGAATATATTTCTCTTTCACCAAAAGTTTCATTTCTGCAAATTTGTTGGGTAGTTTAAGTAAACAATGACATCAAATGCACTATTTTTTGTCCGAGTAGGCCTACTTTCACATACGTTTTCAATTTGAGGGAGTAATTGGTGGTGTGACACCTATATATGAGGTTTTGTATATGTGATTATTTGTTTACCAGACAAAATACTTCGTGATTATTTGATAATTTGATAATCTTGTTTAAAAGAATAATTAATGATTATGTGATTATATTGGCAAAATCATTGTGATTATGTGATTACTTGGACACCCCCATGAGGGGCCTCAGTTTTGGAAAAAGGATCAGCCTGCTGTATCAGACTAATAAAAAGCTAGGCTTTTATTCACAACGTAATGATAAATTTGTCAGTCTTTTAACTTTCGCATTATAACAGCATCCATAAAACTTTGTGTGGATAAACACAAAGATTATGTTAAAATGTAAGGAAATGTCACAATGGCTTTCAAAAAAAAAACTTACGTTCATACGTCAAACATTTATGAAGTTGAGACATCATATATGATATCAAAAACTGTGAAGTACATCGAATATTTTGACCTGAATGAACAGCAAATATAGTTTAAAATAGTATTTAAATACGATACTGACAGGATTTTAGAATCTGTACGTATTGCAATCACACAATGTTTAAATCGGGCACAGCACAATTTAATTTTTTTTTAAAGAAGACTCTTACCAATGTAATCTTTTGAAGGAGTTGAATTTTACAAAGATTAATAAGGAAACAGTGTATAATACTATGCTATCTACTCACAGGACGCTGTAAACCTCCAACAAACAATACCATCAGGAATACAGGGTAACCCTCTAATCTATGAAAAACATATTATGTTCAAGATAAAACATTATATTTTTTGTCACCCAAGGAATACATTAACGCCTCTATGCTCAGAATCCGATGGAGAGAAAGCTTTTCCATATTTGGTCGAATTGTGAAGCGTCATAATCTCTAATGCGTGGTATATCGTTTGACAACTTTTTATGGAAGTCATGGAACTTGTATATTTAGTAGTGTTACAACGCCAACTTTAGATCGCAACTCTTCTGCGTTACGGTTAGTTTGATCTAAGCTGATCCTCAATGGTAGGCAGACCCTGCTTGTACGATTTGATATTTCTTACAACAGTTTTTTATAATAATGTATGTAAGAATGATTAAAATCAGATGATTTGTTTTACTTACTTTAACGTTTTCCCTTTTTATAATCATGATATATAAGCGGATAAAAGTTACACAAAAAGGTGAATAGGAGAAATGGTCAGCGATACGCGATTTCCAAAATACTATTACCGGAGTTACAACCTTAAAAAAAAAAAAAACGATAATTTTTCATTTTACAAAATAGAGGTGGGATTGACTTTAACTTCACCGATTTGAACTCAATAGTTAATAGCTTCTTTTAAAACAGCAGCTCTTTGTCAAAGAAATCATGATAGAAAAGTATACGCCATATTGAGGTATTGATGGAATTTGGCTACAGAGAAATAGAAAGTTCACAATTTGGTAATTGAAATAATTTCTGATGTTGTGAAGTTTTGTTCTACACTGACATCAATGTCAATTTCTAGCTGTAAGTCAAGCTATCAGACAGACTAGTGACTCTTAAATTATATTTCAAGTTCGATGGGATATGAGCGTTCAACATAGTCATCTAACGTTAAGTGTGAGGATGTCATCTATATAACTTTTCATTCTTCCTATTTAAACTTAATGAGACGAACAATGTTAACAACACTAGAATAGCTCCTAAATGATTTTTGATGATGTAGAAGCTGACTTGCCCTTTAACGTCCAGTGGTATATGGCACATATTCAGGACGAGAAAATATTAATGTGATATAAATTAAAAAAAAAAATGCTTTGTACTAAAATTGAAAATGGAAATGGGAAATGTAAAAGAGACAAACAACCCGACTTTGGTCGATAACAGCCGAAGACCACCAATTGGTCTTCAACGCAACGAGAAAATCTCGCACCCGAAGGTGGTCCTTAATTATAAAAAAAACCATAATCGGTTTATTGTTTTTTCCTAAATTGCATTAAATCAAACCAGTGTCATACACAAGTTCATTAATATATACCGCAATGTGTTTTCATTTTGGAACCAATACAAAATAATGTATACTTGCATGTTCTGATGGGCTCTCACGACACAATTCAATTTTTCTTGGCCAGAATGATACAGACTTGGATACTGAAAGAAGAATAGATGAAGTTTAATTTGCTTATTTCAAATTTCGTTTTATTTACACAAAAAAGTATTTTTCCTATTAAAATGCTAGTATATATTTAACAATAAGTAGATGTGGTAGTTAAGATAATTTTTTTTAAAGACTAGACTATTTAAATGTAAGTCTAAATCAAAACCATGTAAAAGAATCTTTATAAAAAAATCTAGACATCATATACGTCAAACAGGCTCAATATTTCACATAAGTTGCCAATGAGATATCCAAATGAATTCAATAGGATCTGTATAACTGTCATACTAAGTTCAAAATATGTGGAGTTAACAATGCATTAATGAAAAATGAGAACAAAACCAAGAAATAACATAATTGGCCACGTCAATTACACGATCTAATATAATCATTATTAAAAAAGCAAAATATTTTTTGGCGGATTTGTCCATATTAGAATAGTCTAAACATGAATAAATTATCATATAACAGTTATCAAAGGTACCAGGATTATCATTTAATACGTCAGACGCGCGTTTCGTCTACACAAGATTCATCAGTGACGCTCAGTTCAAAATAGTTATAAAGCCAAACAAGTATTAAGTTGAAGAGCATTGAGGACCCAACATTCGAAAAAAGGTAAATAAAGGCAACAGTAGTATACCGCTGTTCAAAACTCATAAATCCATGGGCAAAAAACAAAATCGGGGTAACAAACTAAAACTGAGGGAAACGCATTAAACATAAGAGGAGAACAACGACACAACATTAAAATGTAACACACACAGAAACAGACTAAGCATTAGACAAAATCATATTAGAATAACAAATATAACATCAAAACCAAATACATGAATTTGTGATAGATAAGTACCGTGACACGTATAAGTAATGTGAATTGAATTTCACACTAAAAAATAAGAGAAAACAAACGACACAACGGAAACACAACGTTAAAATGTAACACACACAGAAATGAAAGATATAATAAATATCCATACTTCGATATCTTTCACTTTTCTTCTCGTATTAAAGACTTTGGACATCATCCACTGTAGGAGGAGTGCACTTCCAACTCCTGTCAAAACTACATATCCATACCCTTGTGGAAACTTTGATACTACTGCCATCTTTTTCTTCTGATGCTTTATAAAATGTTAATTGAAAGTATATTGTACTGGAATTTTATATATTTCTCTAAAAAGGTTTTTTATCGGTAATTAAGTGCAACAAATTTACATCCTGAACATACGTTTATACGACTTATCTTTTTTTCTCTATAAAAACCTAAGTTAAACTATAATGAAACTACCTAAATGGCATTATCATGTTTAAAAAAGCAAATATAACTCTTACCCTTCGACAACTATTCTGAAGGCAAAATTCTTTTTTCATAACAAACCATTGTATCAAAACTTTAAATTGATTTGGAAAACATAATTATGTAAATAAAGGCAACAATTATACCGGTATTTAAAGTCATAAATCGATTGAGAAATAAAAACCGGGTTACAAACAAGTCCGAGGGAAACACTTTAAGAGGAAAACAGATAAGAGGAATAACAGGAACACCGAAGTGCGACAACAACAAACACCAACACACATAGAACGAACTATTTGTAAACAACTGTCCTATTCCTGACTTTTTACAGTGTTATCGTGAGATGTAGGAAGAAAAAAATTATTTGCATTAGAATTACGATCTTCTCGATTCATAGCAGAAGAAGTCAGGGCCATTGGGCTGCACAAATTTAGTTATTTCTGATGATTCAAGTAAAAATAGATAAGTAATTTAAAGCGCTCGGACGATTTGTCTTGACAAATCATGCAAATCTTCCTCAGGAAATGGTAAAAAAGTATTTAAGCCAAGACTGGATAAAGACTTGTATAAGAGAGGCGATATGTGACAAAATACCATTTAGAGAAAGAACAAAGCAACCTTAGGTCAACTTTTTTACGGACGCCATCATGACATTCGGTTGAACGTAATGAAATACCGGGTATATCTTTGTTTCATACGTATGCCAATATGTTCGAATTGGCATATAGTCACTATTTTGTTTACTTAACAGCTTCGAACGCTCCAAACAAGACATAGCTTATTTGTATCCTCAATGAACAGAACGACTAGTAGGTTTATATGTACTGTGTGATGATTCTACTATCTGTTTATTGAACATTAATTTTGTTGTCTGGATTTTTCCTTTGGAACATCTCCTGTAGATTCTTTTTAGAAAAATGTGTTATAAATCAGTTGCCTGCTGACTTGATGAGTAACCTGAGAATGAGCAGTCTGCTAACAGAGGCATACAACCAGTTTTAGAAAATGAATATCTCTTTATAACATGTTATAACGTTTGACAGTGTGCACTTTTCTGAAATCGTTACTTGGTGGTCCGAAATTAGCGTGGTTAGCAGCATATACGACCATGACGACAGCGAATGGAAATCAAGGACTATTTCGATCAGGGATTACGGAAAACATATAGGACTGAAATCTGAACTGTGTACCGGGCATAAATACATTTTACCACAGAACATGCAGAATTTATTCCTATCTAATTTAATGTAGAATAAAACGTCATTCAGACCTACAAATTAAATTTATATACTGACTAGTAGTAAACATGGTAAACATGGTAATCAGTACACAATATGTCTGGAACAAGCTGAACCCATTACACATGATCACAGTGATGTAATTAAGAACCGCAATTGTGAAAACTGAAAAGCTTTGTTTATATTTGTTTCGGGTTATGCGTTGTTATGTCAGTCACACCCTTACACATGTTACATATGTAGTTCCTTTGTCTTTTTAACATTTATACACAAACTAAAATGCAAACAAATATGTTAAGTTAAATTGTCGATGTTGTTATTGTATACTCACCTCAATAGTTATTTTTAGAACGACCTTTTAAACTTGTTAAATGTGGAAATAATCCAATAGAGCAATTAAACCAAAGTATGTCTAGGACGATTAACCGCAATTCATGAATTTAATGAAAGAGGAGAATTCTGTTTTTCTTGATGACAAAAATCATGCCAAAATATTATCTTATCACTGCATGTTTTTATCTGGTTTTTATTGCTCAGAATACCACAATAATAACTAAATTTACCTTTCCTGATCCTGATTTTCTTTAATCAGTTATTCGTGGTAATAAGTTGTTCTAACTTTTGCGAAGACGGGTAAAGTGGTCTATGTTCTTTATGTCGTGTAAAATTAAATCTAGATCGGTCTGCAAAATAAGCATGACATGCATGCCGATGGGTAGTTCATAAATTACAGAACTAATAATATTTTATTCCTCGTATGTCGCGTAAATAGTGAGTAAGTGACATTAAAAAATCTTTAAAACATTTGTCTATACAATAAGATAAGGAGAATATCACATGAAGTTCGGAGAGTTGAACTACTAAAATTGTAAAAAATAAAATTGCATGAGGTCGATTTTGTTTTATTAGTATTTTGTTTTTTTCTTTAATGGAAAATAAACTCAACAGTAAGACTATGTTATGATAAATTATAATATAGGCTAAGTCTAAGTAGTACGAGCAGATATAGATAATTTGGAATACGGAGTTGGAAATAGAAAAACAAAATGACAGACTGTTTGTTGCATATATTTTTTTGTTGTGTGAACACTTTCAATCTGATTATAAAATGAGTAAATAGAGGTATGATCTACAGGTTATTTGTAGTTTCGCAATGACCAAACTACTGTCAAATTAACCTGCCTATCATTTTCCTTTCGATTAAATGAAGTGGACTCATGACCATAATACACAACGTATATAAAATTATAAAATCATTTAATAATACAATGAAATGCAAAAAATTAGCTGCCAATTTGCTCAGTAGTCAGTACTTCGGTACTGACATGATTTAACAAACTTTCCTAAAATTGTCTGTATATATTAAAATTTTGAAATTATTAAGATACTAATTATGGTTTCAACTCCCTCAGGCAAAGTTGGCTTTAGATGAATTTGGCTATTTATTTCAGGTATTTTTGACATATAGCTCTTCAACGGTTTCGGTACTTATACATCTTCGGATTTCAAATGTTTGGTTTTGAGCGTGCCTGATGAAGGTAAACCCAGAAAAGCGCTTCAGAAGAAAGAAATTATTAAACGTGTTGTTTTCAACTTTTTACAGTAAACCGAGTTTTCTGTATTTTGAAGGTTTATAATTGTTGGCTATTATAAATGAAATTGACGTTTTCCCATGTATGACGTTTTCAGTCTTATTTGACTTGACACAGTTCTGTGTTAGTCTGAGTGTCCTGTCTTTAATTGAGGTTTCAAATCATTAATTAAGGACCATAACTTTTAATTTTTATAGCTGACTATGCGTTATGTGTTTTGCTAATTGTTAAGGCTGTACGGTGACCTATAGTTATTAATTTCTGTGTCGTTTGGGCTCTTGTGAAGAGTTGTCCCATTGGCAATATCACCAAATATTCTTTTTTTTATATTGAATTGTTCATTGCACAAATCTAAACACAAACATTTACTTGACAATTATATGCAAAACTTCCAAATTCAATGAACAATGATGAGAGGGTGGGGGCTATATAACTTGAGTAGCAAATGCCATTACATTGGCCATACTAAATATCATTGAATCGTGTAAATCAATACAAACGAGAAAAATGAAATTCGTCAATATCGAACTTGACCTCAATTTGTCACCAATCACAAAATAAATTTGAAAAATATATAAATATGTAAATTATTAAGCCAGGGTTTCGTTACAAATTTCTTTACTAAATTCTTCATAGATAATATAAAGATTTGGTTTTGAAGTTTGATTGTACCTGTAGAGGTAACCAATTCAACACTGTAACTTAGATCTTTTTATATTGTTTTAATTGGTATTACTATTGATTTTCATTTGTTATCAAAATTAAACCAAATGCAGAGCTGTTTCATATCACATCTTCTTATATCTATAGATATTATTGTTATAAACATATGCACATTCATAGATCTACAATCTGTCGATAACTGTATCTTGGCATTGCACAAGGTAAATTTTTCTCTGTTTATGATGTCTTTACACTAAATCCATTGGATGTTGGATGTGTACTGATTGAAAATTAGGTTTAAGATGTTTGAACTTAATTATCAATTGTTAGTGGCTTTGAACTTGCTGTCGGTAACTGCGAGTACTCTCAGATCTGTACTTAAGTGTCTTTTTGTTGTTGGAATATACAGGTGTCTGAGGCCACTTCCACTCTGTGTTTATGCTAGATGTATTTCTATTTGTATCCATCGGAAGAAATAGCCTTTTTTAACTGATGTTTATAGTTTGTTTCTATTTTGTACTATTACACCACTGACCCAGGTTATGGGTAGATTAGGGTCCTGTTAACATGTTTCAACCCGCCACTGTTACTGTGTTTTTTCGTTCATTTTCTGTACATTAATAAGGCCGTTTTCTCGTTTGTATTGGTTTACACGATTCAGGGCCTTTTTATGCCGACTATGTGTTATGTGTTTTGCTAATTGTTGAAAGCTGTACGGTGACCTATAGTTATTAATTTCTGTGTCATATGGTCTCTTGTGAAGAGTTGTCCCATTGGCAATATCACCAAATACTCTTTTTTATATTAAATTGTTCATTAACCAATCCAAACACAAACATTTTCTTGACATCTATGCAAAGCTTCCAAATTCAATGAACAATGATGACAGTGTGGGGGCTATATAACTTGAGTAGCAAATGCCATTACATTGGCCATACTAAATATCATTGACTTAGCATTAGCAGTTCATCTTAAACTAGTCTAATTACAAATTAATACATGTACAGTAATCTGAGAAAGAGTTTTAAAGTCAAAAGACCATGGCTGGAGGGGGCAGGGCCAAATAATATCCATGGAAATGATATGTGCAAATGCTTATACAACTGTATACCATATTTATATCATTGAGCTACCACTAATGGTTTCCCACTAACTAGACCTAATCACAAACTAATACATTTTTAAGACGATGCCGCAGACTCATGAAACAGTATACCTATGTCTTGCTTTTTGACTCTGTAAAGGTAAGACAAAAATTGAACCAGATTGACTACTTAAAGGAACATATTATTTTGTTATTCCTTTTTATAAATGTGTATGTTATGCAGCAAAAGAGCCCGTGTCACAGATGCAGTGGGGGAATCTAATAAAGAGTAACCTACATCTTGTATTTTTACACACAATGTGTTCCATTTGTTTAGTTTTTTATGAACTTCCCCTTTTTTAATTTACCTAGGAATTTGGTATTTTTTTTGTTTATATTGTTGGTTTAATTGTTTTTTTAATTGTATTTTGTTTACCAGAAATACTGTCAGGGTGTTTATTACTGTGAAGTATGTATTCAAATGTTGTCTTTATATTCATGTATCCCTGCTGATTCATTGTTCATTGATTGGCAATAAAGTATGTTGTTATTGTATTGTAGTCAGACTGTATACATCTGAATGTTCATATTCCATTAAAATGTATGTGAGAGGGTAGGAAGACAAGTTTAAATATTTAATGTGGGTCGTTTTTCAGTATGTGTCTATTACTATTATGCAAAATTATCTAAAATGGTTCTTGATTGTAGGGATATTTTGAAATTCCCTTCATACCCTCCAACATACATGTTAATGGAATAGCCCTTACTTGAATTAATACTGTATATCATATACAAAAGGCAGATTAACACTTAGCTACATTTATTTTTCTACTAACAAAACAAAATTCATCAGATGTATATATCTTAAAAAAGAATGGCACTAAAAAATAGACAAAACACAGTCTTACAAAAAATAGTCTTACTCTTCAAAATGAAATACAATAAAAAAAATGTCTTGCAATTATACTGAGCCTCACTGAAACATATTAATTCAACTTCAAAGCCTCAACTAAGTTTATTACACATTTCCCATAAAAATGCTAATCAATAAATATACTAAACTGTTTAGCTTTATTTGAAAAGAGAACAATAAATTCTGTTTCTAATAGTTAACTTTCTTTTGACCCCCCCCCCCAAAAAAAAAAAACAACAGTAAAAAAATATAATAATTACTTGAAAATGATAAATTCTATCAAAACCTAGTAAATAACTATATACCTATAGGTCTTAAAAGATATAAAATACATTTCCATAAAAGATTATATATTATTCTTTAACTGGTTTTTACCCAATCTCAAATTGGCACAATATCAGTGACAGTTTTCACAACTCAAATCATCAAATGTTGTATGAAAAGCTATGATGTATGGATCACATGTCATCAATCCAGCTTTTGAAGATGTAAAATTATCAAAATCATAAAAATTGAACAATTCCTAATGGAATCTGCAAATTCCCTGCCAACCAAATATAGAGTCCTTGAAGAAGAAAAAATGTCATCAGCTGTGCTAGCACATGGGGTCAGTTTAAAAGTGAAAGTATGTTATTTACAGTGATTTATAAATAGAGTTGTAAATAATTTGATTGTTCATGTTTTAAATATCTCTCTTGTTTCTTCATTATCAGTTAAACAATCAAACCTGAAAGTATACAATAATGTAATGGTTATTAAGGATCTAAAGAGGTTTAGCGCTTTAAAACCAGGTTTAATCCACCATTTTCTACATTTGAAAATGCCTGTACCAAGTTAGGAATATGACAGTTCTTGTCCATTCGTTTTTGATGTGTTTTGTCATTTGATTTTGCCATGTGATTATGGACTTTCCGATTTGATTTTCCTCTGACTTCAGTATTTTTGTGATTTTACTTTTTTCACAAATTGTTTTGATCCCAACTAAACATAGCAAAGTTGTTCTAAAGAATCCCATCTTTAAAAAATCTGCAGATCCAATGTACACACATAATTGATAAATGGGACAACCTCACTAATAATGTGGTGACAAATAGCTTCTTCGAAAAATGTCTACCAAATAATTTTATGACAAGAGGAAATAAAATACTTGCCTTCATCTACAGATGTGAATATGACATGAAAGAAGATAGTTCTTTGTGGGTAATTTGAAATCTTAGAAAACAAACAAAAAACAAACATATCACAGGTTTTTAGGTTCTTGAACTAAGGTTTGTTTACTGTTGAGGAAAAGTTCTAAATTGGTTACCGTGAAATATTGTTGATAGTAGAAAAGTCATTGATTTTTTAACATTAACATAAATCTAAGACTTCAAGTATGCACAGGCAACTATGTCTTATTATATTTGTAAAATGGCATACCAAATTGTTTAAAGTGTTCAAATGGTTAAAATAATAACTTAATAAAGTTGATTTTGTAATTCAGATATTTATTTACCTTGATCTCTAGTGACAATGTCTTGGCAACCAGCCTAACTGACGAACACCAAATCCAATGGTACAACCCAACATAGTAAACAAACCAATATAACCAAACGTTCCATACCGTCTTTTCTTTAAATCTACAGAACAAAACATTTATGTTTTAAATCAATTTCATCTTTTTTTATCAGGTATTTAATTATTTCTCAAAACTTCAGTGTACTGTAAATTCAGAAATTATTGTGTTCATTTATTATCATCATTATTGTGATTTCTTTAAAATGGACAAAAACGAGATTATTAATTGTGATTAAAGGAAAAACATCATACAGATATATGTATCAGATATCAAAATGTGAGGTCTAATTATTGCCTTACTTGTTACTCACCCAGTCAACTAATTCCATTAGTGAAAACCTCGCAATAATTTCTGAATTAACAGTAAATTAGAAAAACAGAATCAGAAAAAAATAATTCCTACATATCTTTAGATAGGCAGGTTTAGAGCATATAAAAAATCATTTAAGGTGACATTCCAGCTTTCTATTATGTAGTTCTTCCTAATTTCTCCAAACAGAGGACTTTATCTGAACAGAGAACAATACACAAGTCAGCGACATATAATTAAATAGCATTTAAAAAAGACACAAGTTCTACCAAGTTTGGTCTCCTATATAGATTATGAAGGTGGCAAGTACCGATAACATACTCTAAAAATAGAACCTACCATCACTATAGTAACCGTATGCATAAGCCACTTTTCCTGCGATCCATATCCATCCAGCTGCAGCACATGTTTTCTGAAAGAAGATAAAATTAAACATACAAAATACAAACAGATAGGACTTAAACAAGAACATCACCCTTCTCCATTTTATATCAAAATCTTAACTAGAGGTTCTTTAGAGCCTTTGTGACTGACCTGACCTTATTTTAACATGGACCGATCTACAAAATTATAGATAAGAATATAATTTATGACTAAAATTCTCATTTTTGCAGATCATTTATATTTTTTAAACTTGCCATACTAAAGTTTTTGCCAAAAGTGCAAAATTGGGTAAAAAAAATCATCATTCCAGGGCTACTTATGGTGAATGGACTGACAGTATCTACAAAATATGATCCACAAAGAGTAGGACCCAAAACACAGTGAAGGCAATTTAGACTGCCAGTGGAAAATAGCAGAATAGACGGATACAATAATTAGCATTGGAAAAACTTCAATTGATAAATATCTATTGTTTAAAACCAGGTTTAAATTAAAACTATGAAAAGGAAATAATGAAAAATTTATCATTTGACAGATATTTCAACATTGTTTATTTCATGAAATTTTCAATTATGAAGTATTTCAAAACAGTATATTACCAAAATGCAATATATAAGATCTAACAGGGAGTTCAGATTTATATACAAGAACCCTGGTATTATACTTTATTGTGTTACTTACAGGATATTGTAAACCTCCAGCAAACAACAGCATCAGGTATGTAGGATAACCCTCCAATCTGTAATAATAGTATTATGTTCATGATCAAGAAATCATTATCATTGTATTTTTTCTAGATTAGTTATGACAAGATAAAAATAAAATGTGGTGTGTTTGTGTTGCTTCCCTCTGTTGTCTATAAATTATATCTATATATCTAGAGTTTAGGCATATGATTAGTGATTGAATTCTACATAATAATCAGTGGTCAATAGCACATGCAAATCAGGAAATTAACAAGTTTATGTAATTTGATGATATATAATGTAACCTGCGTTTTACTATAAAGACATTCTAAGTCTGTGATAACTTGCTTGTTTACAAGGTTACAGATTACAGGTAAAAATAATCATCCACTTGGACACTTTGTTTCAGACTCCAAGGTGACCAGTCCTTGGCCTTACTTCTTGAGGTCATGTATATGATAGAGAAGTAGCAAATTCATTAATGAAATTTAATCCAAAATTTGTTTTAAACTAAAATACATGTGAACCTACCTTACAACCTTTAAAACTATATATCAAAAAATTTAAAAGAATACACATTTATGCTTGAAGCCAGTGTTATGCACATTGCAATTACAAACTTTAAACTCCTTTATATGTCTATCCTGTGTATCATGTAAAATATGTAGGTGTCAAAAGCAATGGTCAATAACTGATGGGCATGATGGGATGACAATAACTCAATAGAAATGAGATGTGATATTTGTTAAACAAATTTAAAACTATGCAAATGTACAACTGCCTACAATATACCATTAGACAGTGGCAGATCAAGAAATTTTCATAAGGATGGGCCCACTGACTGCCTGAAAGGGGTCCTTTCCAGTCATGCTTCAGTGATTCCTTATATAATCAACCAATTTTTTCCCTCAAAAAAGGGGGGGGCAGCCCCCTGAAAAACCCTCTAAATCCACCTCTGTTAGAGGTTTTCCTTAGTAGACTGACCTTAAATAATTACTAATCACATACTTAAACAATTGTTGATGGTCTCACCTCTGCTTCTTCATTTGGGTAAAAAGAAGAAAACCGAAATCAACACTTTATTGTATGTACATGTACTTACGTATTTTGATGAACTCTTTGCACACAGTTGAATTTTTCATTGTCAGGAGAATACAGGGTTGGATACTGAAATAAGAAATAAATCATTTAAGATTGATGAGATTTACATTTTTTCATTTTTATAACTGCATAAGCTATACTCTGTACTAAAGAATGTTACCTAAAAGATTGTTTTTATAGTTTATAGTATTAAAATTGGATTAAACTGATACTTATTATTTCTGAAATTTTTTTTTTATACCAAATGTATAACTTTTTAAACATGTTAAAGATAGATATCCAATAACACTGCAACTGGTTTTCAATATAATCAGGATTATAAATCAAGATGTGGCTTATAAGTGTGCCTTTAGTTACATTATTTTTATTTGATAAAAATAAAATTTGGACTAAATATACACAATAAACAGAACCTTATAATGTTTCAGACAAATGAAATTTAATCAAAAAAAACTACAGAAACAAAAAGTAAATAATTACAATAAACAAACATTTTAGCATACATGGTATTAAAAGATGAAGTTTCGACCATTTTCTGCAATAAAATGATTCATAAATCTATTTGACTTTCATATTTCAAAGATCCATACTTCTACTTTGTATTTCTTTCTGGCAGCTACAACTTTGTAGGTCATCCAATAAATAAGAAAGGTACTTCCAACTCCTGTCAAAACTACATAGCCATACTCCTGTGGAATCTTTGATACGACTGTCATTTTCCTGAAAATGATAAATATAAATTCATACAATATATATCTATATATATGAAAAGTGTCATACCCAAATTTTATATTTCTTCCTTGCCACAATAACTTTGTATGTCATCCACTGCAACAAAAATGTACTAGCAACACCCGTCAGGACTATATATCCATATTCTTTAGGAAGCTTTGAAACAACTGTCATGATTCTGTAAGAAAAATTAAATCATATTTCAGACCATTTCTACACTGGTTGTAATTGCCTGAAACCTGGAAAATGAGAGTTGAGAGTTTAAAAATACATTGCACATGCAGTCATCGTCAGAGCTTACAAATGTCTGTCTGGAAATTGTCAAATTTTGCTATTCCCATTAAGCATGCATATGTTATGAGGGGTAAAGTTGTATGTATGTATATTCTATTAATTCAAATGTTTACAAAATAATTTCTTCTTGATAAATAACATTCCTCAGGTGCAGGATTATCTAGCTGTGCTGAAGACCCATTGATGGCCTTGGGGTTATTTTCTGCTCTTTGGTTGGGCTGTTGTCTCTTTGAAACATTCCCCATTTGCATGTTCAATTTAATAATTCTATGTGAAGTTCGTCTAACTGGTTGAGTTAGAGTAGACATGGTAGATCTTCTTTGGATCAATCAGATAGAGTATTTCCTTTAGATCCTGAGATTGACAATGAATGAGGGTTTGAATTCCTCTGGTCATGCTGGTACCATCAAAGGATTTTCACAATATTACTAATCTCAGTTACATTTCCCTTTTTTTAATATTCAGTTGTATAAAGGCAAAAATGACCCCCCCCCCCCCCCCCCCCCCCCAATCGTCCTTCACATTACAGATCATTACATTAACACAAATTTAAGTGTTAATAAATTGATTTTTTTTAAATCTTGCATAAACAAATTTGTATACATATTTTAAAACAAGTAAATTTTGTCACTGGATACTTTACCATGTTCACCTTGGTAACTGCATAATATTTATATTTGTCATTGTTTGTTTCGTTAAGATTCTTTATTTTAATATCTCTTTTCATGTGATATAATTTTTTTGTTTCGTGTTACAAAGCAAAACACAACACAACAATAAATCAAACTCTTTCTTTGTGAAAACAGTGATCTTGTAGACACTGGCAGTGCCCATACAAGGCATTGAAAGCAACAAATATGCTCTCCTGCATACATGTAATTATATAATTATATCAAATGCGCCAACTTTATGTATAGTAGCCAATAATTTGCACAGACACTTGTTTCTGTCAATGACAATGACCTAGTCCAAATAATTATGACGTGCCAGGATGTCACTTCCAGTGAATAGTAAATATTAAACTTGGTAAAGTTTGATGAACCTGAATTTTCGAAATGTTCGATACACATTATCCAAAAATTTGGGTACATCAGTTTGATATTTTATACTCTTCGGAAGTGACAAATTTTGGTAGTTCTCAGGCATGAATGGGTACAGATAATTGTAGAACTGGGCATGCCCAAAAAGACAAATATCGGACTAATCAGGCATGCACATGTCATAAAGTTTTATACGTTCTGAGCACTATTAGCAAAATGCTGCATACATCGTATTACATGATTAATTTTAGTAAAATCATTGATATTCAATTGCATACCTGTCAACCTGTGACGATGAAAATGCAGGTCATGACCTGCATTGAAGAATCAAATCTCAGGTCATAACGCGTACGAACTTTTTCGAGCTGAATTTCAGTATTTATGGTACATTTTCTTATAATGTATATCAAAGATACCAAAACATCAATGCATGTTCACTTGGTTAAGTCATTTTAAATCTTATTTATTATTATTTCATTACACTTTTAAAGATTTTTATTAACTTGTGTATCACAGTCTTATGTCCTTTACTTTTGTCATCATCTAAATTTATTTTTCAAATGTATTTTTAAAATGAGTCTACTAGCCTTTTAACATACCATGTAGAAGTATTACATGAATGAACATTCACCTCTCAATTGACAAGGAAATTAGACTATGATAAAATATAGTAATACAGTTAAAGGAAGTATAAATGTAAAAAATAATTTTCAACTTTTTTTTTAAAATTGTATAAAGGTATAAAAATAATGAAAAGGTATTTTTCAATATGTATTTGAATTTTATATTATTATGATTTAATCTTTTTCACAAAACGTAAATATAAGGAATAATTTTGATTGGTGACAAATAAGGGGAAGTAACTCTTAGTTGAAATATCTTTGTAAAACAACAGGGCAATTTATTTACGACCAAAAGCTAAGGTAATTGGTGTTAATCAACAGTGTGTTTGACACCAAAGCTGTCAAGTGAAGCCATGCACTTAATGGGTCACTTAATTTGACAGTTTACATAGCTAGATGAACTGCATGTTCATGGAAGAATTACGAATTTGCCGGTATTTCAAAGGAATATTACTTATGTCATGAAAATCAATCTCAAGGCTAAGAAATACGGGTGAAATCGGGTCATTTTCGGAATTTCCGGGTTATTTCAATGACCCGGCGGGTGATCCGGGTGATCCCTCAGAATTGTGAAAATCTCGGGTCACACCCGCAGAATCCGGGTCAGTTGACAGGTATGCAATTGCATAATTTTACAACTTCTTGCATGATTATGCATGGCTTTAATTCAAGCGCACAGTTTTACAACTTATTGCATGATTATGCATGGCTTTAGTTCATGTGCACAGTTTTACAACTTCTTGCATGATAATGCAGGGATGATTCCACTATATACATTTGTAGTTTAGGGCCGCTTAACGGCCCTTAATTCGGCCAGCGGCCCCCCAAAAATGTACATGAAAATGAATTCCCAATTCAGGAAAATAAAATAAAAATCGATATTTCCGGAAAAGTATCTGTCACCGATTAAGGCAACTATAATTTTTCATAGTTTGTTGTCAAAACGTTTTAAAATCCAGATAAGAATGATTTTTACGATCATTCGCATTTTATTAACAGTCAAAATTTGGCAAACAATTTTATCAGCCGAATTCAATTGATTAATATGTTATAGGAGTATGCGATCCTGTAAAAGCAGATCGCCCAGCAGGTTGATAAAAATGGGTGTCAAAGCAGACCGCGGCAGAGAGAAAATTCAAATTTCGATATAACATTGATTGATAAAGTTTAATGGGCGCCGATCTTGAAAAAACAGATCGCCCAGCAAAGCGGGTTATGCAATATGATGAAAACTTGTTTTGTAAAAGAAATTATTTCCTCAAAAGACAAAAGTTTGAGCGTTTTTTTGAAAATAATGTTGATGATAGACCATTCATGAAATACGATGTCATCATTATGGAACTATTTCAAAAGTTCTGAAGATGATTCAAATAATTTTTAAGAACACTGGTTCAATGCTTTAAATATCTTATCAATTAAGTATATGAACTTTTGTAATTGCTTTTCTGAAGTTGACAATTGACCAGTTCAACTTGAACTCCATTTGAATCAAGGTAAATTTATAGAGATGACCTGCTGTTGAAAAAATACCCGATGAATGATTTTCCTCAGTGGTTTATGTTAGCTGAAATATATGTTTTTGTAATAGGCCTAGGTAACTATAGGTAATATGATAGACTAGTGCATCATGTTCGATGATATTCATGTAATAACAGTAGCCCATCCAGAATTATTCAAAATGTTACAAGTTACAACTTACATGAACATCAGTGTACAGGTTAAACTTAATAATATACATTTCCCGTTTTTACAGGAAAATGTTATTTCGTCTTAGATTTTATGCTTCAAAAATTCCCAATTGGAATAAAAATTCCCAACTTGATGTTCAAGGGACCCATTTGAAAACACCTGGAATCATCCCTGTAATGCATGGCTTTAATGCAAGTGCACAGTTCAACAAACTTCGGTAAAACTGCTCATTCCATATTTATATATAACGAATGAACAGTTTTACAATCTAGGCTTCCTTGTTTTACATGCATATATATACATGTACATATGAACTGCACATTTGTACACTTTCATGGGGAATTGTGCATGATAAATAGATCGTATTAAAATTGTAAAACAATGCACACCCAGTTCAACAAACTTTGGTGTAACTGGGCATTCCATATATATAAACGAATGCACAGTTTTACAACTGTTAGATGATTTAGGCTTCATTGTTGTATGAACTGCTCAATTGTACAATTTCATGGGGAATTGTGCATAATGTACAGATCGTATGAAAATTGTAAAACAATGCACGCCCAGTTCAACAAACTTTGGTAAAACTGTGCATTCCATAATTATAAATGAATGCATAGTTTAACCATTATATGATGGACCTGGTTGTACATCAGTATTCCTTTACGTGCATCAGCATGCACAGTTTTACAATTGTTTGATGATCTAGGCTTCATTGTTTTACATGCATATATATGAACTGCTCATTTGTACAATTTCCTGGAGAATTGTGCATAATGTACAGATCATATGAAAATTGTAAAACAATGCATGCCCAGTTCAACAGACAATTGTACAACTGGGCATGCTCAGTTCTACAAAATCATGTGACAAAACATACCTCTAGTTCTGAGATATTATCAGATCATCATGATCATGGAATTGTATCTTATTTTATCAATTCTTTTCCATATTTCTGGAAGTATTTTGTATCAATAAGCACAAAAAAGGTAGTAAAAATTTCTAGCCGGCAATGAAAATTCTATGTCAACATAAGGTCTCATGCATGTTCCCCCTAAAAAAATTTGCTCTCAAAGTCCAGATGTAAAAAAAGGTTTCAGGGTAATGACGTCATAGGATAGTTCCCAGAAAAAATCAAAGCCTTAAAGGCTGTAAAGCAATTGCTGCCATGTTAATGTTTGGAGACTTTTATTTTTCATCCACATATATACAAGAATTAAACCTGACATGAGTGTTGTCTAGTTAAAAGTAAGAAGGTTTTAACTTTATATAAATAAAAGACTTTAGCAGAAAGTCATTTTTAATATGTTTTATATTTCACAAGGAGACAACACGTTTACCAGGCTAAAGTTGGGGTCAAATATACATGTGCTGAAACATATAACTCAAAAAGAAATCATCATGGATTATCCCTGGTAGTGTTTGTAACTTCCTTGGCAATAATTTCCTTTATTGATTTAATTTTAACAATTTTCATTATTAATTTATATTTAACCATTAACACAAATGATTAAGTTAAAACATTTCAACTTTCCAGACGCAAATGTTAAAAAACGGGAAAGAAATAAAATATCTTACAAGACATAAACATGTAAAGAATAAATGTATATTTCAGCTTAATAAAAATATTTTCATAATGTTACTTTGTCATCATTTTTAAAACTAAGTTCCAAACATTATTGCTCAGTTGATATGTGTCCTTCTGATGCGGTACGAGCACATGCACTTGTTTCTATCCATAGGAAGGTCGATTATCCATATAAATAGTTTTATATGGATAGTCGACCTTCCTATGGATAGAAACAAGTGCATGTGGGTACGAGATAACTACAATTCTCATGCAATCCCGAAAAGGGGGGTCATCACAGACAAACATGACATTAAATCGTTATCACTGAACTAGTATATATATTGTATAGGGGCCAGCTGAAGGACGCCTCCGGGTGCGGGAATTTTTCGCTGCATTGAAGACCTGTTGGTGACCTTAATTCTGCTGTTGTATGTTTTTCTATGGTCGGGTTGTTGTCTCTTTGACAAATTCCCCATTTCCATTCTCAATTTTATTATACGAAGAAGAACAAACAGCTCTACGTTGCTTTGATATTTATCAATTTTCAGGAAACATTGCGAAACATGATCTTCAATATTTCGAAAACATGTGAAATAAAATTGCTAACACGGTGGACCGTCGAGTGTCAACAAACGTAGTAGACTTGTTCACTGAAAAGACGAGGATAATGGTTTCATCTGACATTTGTTATGCAAACCCAGTTTTGATCATGATATTTAAAAAGACGTACTTTTTTTCAATCTATGTATTAATAAACTAGAAAATTCCAAATTGTAAATATCTCTTCATCTGGACCGACTTGGCATCTACTACGTTTGGACGGGTCCATTTCATTAGTAAGGTGGTCGATAAATATTACGGAGTTTTGACAGAAAAGGAAAACGAACTTATTGTTATGTGTTTTCAACAAGGGTTTCGTTCCGCTAAATTATTTGCGCAAATAAAGTTTGTCTATTTTTAGATTACAGGTAATAATTTGACACTACGCATTAACCTGTGTAGTGATTTTGATTTTACGATAAATGTATGAATGAACGATAATTTTATGAATGAACAAGAGCACCTGACCTCTTAAAGAAACACAAATTAAACATAAAAACCGTATTTATTAGGAGATAATTCAGTTAAATTTTCAATACTAAATCAACAACTGAAATGAATCCATATTTTGTTGAAACATCGTACGAATGGCGGAAAACAGAATCGCATTTATAAAAATGTACTTTTTTTCACTCGGACTTCTATGTTATTTGATAGTCAAACGGTTGACCCTTTAAATACAAAAATACATCTACAAGAACATATTCTAAAACTTCTTAAATCCACTAACTTTTTTTTAAAGTTTCAAGCTATGTATTGCATTAGAAAACATACATAGGTGTTAAAGAATGACTGACAAGGAGCCTGTTTAACAAAATACTATGGCTTGATCTGGGCGGAGTCTCTGATCTGGGTCACAAAGATGGCCATACGCGACGGCATAAAAGCAATTGCTTTAAAAATAAAATAGCCTTGCCAGACAATTATTTGGACTAACAGTAACAATGACCATGATGATTGATGTTGATGACAGGTCTATTATCCACACTCATATGAAAAAAAGTGTCGTCGATTTATTGACGTTTTTGGAGAGCAGGTTTAAAGCTCTCTACACTTGTTGCTCACACAATTATATCGTCTAGATGGTTCCAGTAAACTATAATTTGTGGACACAAAGAATGATTTTTGTTTGTTAGGGACATTTCATCATTCGTTATTTGTATCATTTCCCGAAAATGACAATCACAAATAAATGACAGAATGGAACCCTGACATGTTTAATTGTTTAAAGCATTACCAAAATACTTACAAAACCTATTGATTATCCTAGAAAATTGATGAATTATAGCTGTTCAAAGTCGAAGGTGAACACTGGCGTCCTTTACTGGTAACTTCGAACAAAAACCGAGCAAGTAAGAGGCCAACAGGTGTAAAATTTCGTAAACCAGTTGGATAAGTAATATTAAACCAGTAACGAATGGAACGTGAATTCCGGACGTCTCACTAATTAGCGACAAGAAGCGTCAAGAAGCGACAAAAAGAATTGTTCCAAGCATGCCAGGAACATATGACTATATATACAAATCTAATGAAACTGTGTAGGCTATAAAAATATATTGTAGCATGATTGTCAATGAGAAAACTTTCCAAAAGAGACTAAATGACACAGAAATTAACAAGGTCACCGTATGGCCTTCAACAATGAGCAAAGCCCATACAGCATAGTCAGCTATATATAAAAGGCCTCGAAATGACAAATGTAAAACAATCCAAACGAGGAAACTAACGGCCTAATGTATGTACAAAAAATTACCGAAAAACAATTATGTGAAAGCGAAGAGGTGATATTATATAAATTAACGAAAAAATATCATATAAGATAAAACGATAACGATAGGTGTTTTGGAATTTATCAATCAAATTAAGATGCGTCTTTACTGAGTTTGGTCATTAACTGTGATTCATAACAATAAAGGGGCACAATTAGTGCCATTGGAATATACCGCTACAACCTGTCGATTAAGTGTCATAGCACTCTGAAGGAAAATATGTATGTGTGTATACGGAGGTGCGGCCGCAGTGGTGAATCCAGAACTTTTCCTAAGGGGGGTGGGGGGGGGGGGGGGCTGGCTGACCTAAGGGGGCCCGCTCCAGTCATGCTTCAATGATTCCCTATATAATCAACCAAATTTTTCCAACGAAAAGGGGGGGGGGCTGTCCCCCTTTTGGATCCGCCTATGCCGGCGGGTACCACAATTTCCCGAGAAATACAAGAATAACGTAATATCCCCAAAACAAACTGATAAATCCCGATAATAAGATTTTTTATGGTGTTATACTGCTTTTAATTAGTGTAACAGCATACAATAATGAGGTTTAAGGCGTTCATAATTAATAAAAATACATGCAATCTTCAAGAAACGATTAATTTGTATCTTGCACGATTGTGTGTAGTTATTCGTGTGTTTATGTGTGTGTAAAAAAGGGGATGTAGAGGTGTAGGGTTGGGGTTTTTTTTGTGGGGGGGGGGGGGGGGGTTACGTGGTGGTGGTGTTGGTTAATGTATAACCAATCTAATTAAAAACCGATCTCTCATCGCTCCTGTTTCTGATATGTCGCGTGGGAGATCTAACGAAACCCGCTTTGAGGTCACATGTGAGTGACCTCGTAGGTGTGTCTTTTTCGACCAATGAAATTGAGTCTTCCACGATCTTGGAAGTTTAACGTAAGGCAAAGGGATGTAACTCATTTTATTTACGACGAAATCGTCAGTCAAAATAATTCATAAACTTTTTTGATTGGCTTATTAATAGGTCGTCAACTCATTTGCATATCTTTATAAATTCATAACTTTTAGTTCACTCACATGTGACCTCAAAGCCGGTTTTGTTAGATCTCCCACGCGACATATCAGAAACAGGAGCGATGAGAGATCGGTTTTTAATTAGATTGATGTATAACAGTCATCTTTCTTTTGCTTCTTAGATGTCTCTGAATTCATTAATCACCGTGATTGAATATAATTTGACATTCAATCTATACATTTGTTATTCTAACCATTGACGATGAGAAAGTCTTTCGCCAAACAAAGTATTGAAGTATTATATATAACAATTTGTCCCAAGGGGCCGATCCAACAATATTAACAAGACAAGGGTTCCAACCATATGCCCCCTCAGAAGCATACATCGTCAAAAAGGGTGGTTCCAATATCCCCTGATCAAGAATAGATATTCATAGGTATTAAACTAATACTCAAATCAGTTAATTAAGAACAGCGAGTATTTTGTGATTTGGAGAAGTAAGGTGTGATTTGAAGACTAAGTAAGGTGTAATTTGGAGACTAAGTAAGGTGTGATTTGGAGACTAAGTAAGGTGTGATTTGGAGACTGAGTAACTAAAGGTTAAGAAAACGGAAATGATAAATATTACAGCCGATTGAAATATATAGTTTTGTTTGATCTATAACGGACAGTGTGCATGTAGAAATAAAGGTTTTGCAATTTGATATGTAGTAGCTGCATGGTACTGCACCGATTATTCATCTTATGGGGTTGTGTTATTTTGTAATATTTTATAAAAATTGTTTGCTTATGAATTTTGAATAAAACAATGTTTCGGAGGGGAAGTAATTTTTCTTCGAATATTTGATTAACATCCAGTTTAAACCAGATGCTCCGCAGGGCGTAGCTTTATACGACCGCAGAGGTTGAACCCTGAACGGTTAGGGCAAGTATGGACACAACATTCAAGCTGGATTCAGCTCTAAATTTGGATTGTGATTAAATAGTTGACACAGCATAGGTTTCTGACACAGAATGAATGTGTTCTAATGAACTTAAAATTTGTGTTTCTCTTAGAGCAATTCACTATGCTGTTGAATATTAATCCTCTCAAAAAAATGTTTGAAGAAATTTTCTTTTTTATTTATGAAATTTCAAATGAGAAAAATTGAACCCAATTTTTTTAATCACATCCCCCTTTCCCTTTTTCCAAAACTAATCTCAATTAAAATTTCTAATGGAGTTTGCAACAATAACTACTCATTTAAATACATCATAAAATATTAAGATGTAAAAAAACTGCTTGTTATCACTGAATGGTAAAGATTATTTTAATTTATCAGTTGGTAGTAAAAAGTGAATATACATTGTATATTGTATATAACAAAGATTTAAGTTGATTCTGGACAAAGAAAGATAACTCCAATTAAAAAAAAATCTTGCTATTGCACAATATTTTGCAATTAGATATTTCTTGCTTACTATTCTGGACAAAGAAAGATAACTCTAATTAATTTTTTTTTTGATATTTCACAATATTGTGCAATTAGATATTTCTTGCCATTGCGCAATACTGTGCAATTGAAAAGACTTGCTATTGCACAATACTTAATATAATAATTTTAGATCCTGATTTGGACCAACTTGAAAACTGGGCCCATAATAAAAAATCTAAGTACATTTTTGAATTCAGCATATCAAAGAACTTCAAGATTTCAATTTTTGTTAAAATCAGACTAAGTTTAATTTTGGACCCTTTGGACTTTAGTGTAGACCAATTTGAAAACAGGACCAAAAATGAAGAATCTACATACACAGTTAGATTTGGTATATCAAAGAACCCCATTTATTCAATTTTTGATGAAATCAAACAAAGTTTAATTTTGGACCCCGATTTGGACCAACTTGAAAACTGGGCCAATAATCAAGAATCTAAGTACATTTTTAGATTCAGCATATCAAAGAACCTAACTGATTCATTTTTTGTCAAAATCAAACTAAGTTTAATTTTGGACCCTTTGGACTTAATGTAGACCAATTTGAAAACGGGACCAAAAGTTAAGAATCTACATACACAGTCATGACAGTTAGATTCAGCATATCAAAGAACCCCAATTATTCAATTTTGATGAAATCAAACAAAAGTTTAATTTTGGACCCTTTGGGCCCCTTATTATGTTGGGACCAAAACTCCCAAAATCAAACCCAACCTTTCTTTTATGGTCATAAACCTTGTGTTTAAATTTCATAGATTTCTATTTACTTATACTAACGTTATGGTGCGAAAACCAAGAAAAATGCTTATTTGGGTCCCTTTTTGGCCCCTAATTCCTAAACTGTTGGGACCTAAACTCCCAAAATCAATACCAACCTTCCTTTTGTAGTCATTAACATTGTGTTTAAATTTCATTGATTTCTATTTACTTAAACTAATGTTATTGTGCGAAAACCAAGAATAATGCTTATTTGGGCCCTTTTTTGGCCCCTAATTCCTAAACTGTTGAGACCAAAACTCCCAAAATCAATCCCAACCGTTCTTTTGTGGTCATAAACCTTGTGTCAAAATTTCATAGATTTCTATTAACTTAAACTAAAGTTATAGTGCGAAAACCAAGAAAATGCTTATTTGGACCCTTTTTGGCCCCTAATTCCTAAAATGTTGGGACCAAAACTCCCAAAATCAATACCAACCTTCCTTTTGTGGTCATAAACCTTGTGTTAAAATTTCATAGATTTCCATTCACTTTTACTAAAGTTAGAGTGCGAAAACTAAAAGTATTCGGACGCCGGACGACGACGACGACGACGACGACGACGACGGCGACGACGGCGACGACGACGACGACGACGACGACGTGATAGCAATATACGACGAAAATTTTTTCAAAATTTGCGGTCGTATAAAAATCATGTTCCTGCATTCCCCTATTCTTAAGATAAATGACTGGTTAGCGTCTAATAATTGGTTCAAATTTTAAAATTACCGAGTTAAATCTCTCCTGCACATGTGCTTCTGCTTAATTTATTTTTAATTTCGTATGTTTTCATTTTCAGTTGAAAGCTTTATGTCATGATTTTCTCAGTTTAACTCTCTTCTTTTACTTATAACTCGTTTTACATAATTACAAATTTCCCGCCTTATATCATCCTGGTTGATCCTCTATTTTATAGAACCTACCTGTTGTATCATTGCCAATTCGTCCTAAAAATGCATGCACTATTAATCAAGAATCAAACATACAATTTTCTGCATATCTTGTATTTATATACAAAAACACAAACTGATAACGCAATATGTAGCTTTATAATACATCTTCATTTATGTCAATAAAGCAAAACTTATTTTTATTCAACAATATAACACAAGCCGTTTCTAGTGTTGCCTCCGTGGCTGGTATACAGTTATCTATTTCAGCGAATATCCTTGCTCAATATGGCCAGAAAAAAAACCCAGGAAATCTTCGTGTAGATAAGCTACAATTGTTTTGCTATCACTATACCAAAACACATAATCCTTCAAATTATCATAAACAGTGTAAATGGCCGAGGGTTTTTAATTCACAGTCAACATTCGGTATATATGTACAGTATAATTACCCATCAGATAATGTTAAGAATGATTTTTTAATCCAAATGATCTTTATTAAATTAGGGTTTTAATCGAGTTTTTTTTGTTTATTTGTTTTGCGGTGCATTTTATACAGAAATGTGATAGCGTGAGTGGGACATAATGTCCTATTGAAACAAAGCCCATCATACCACATAGGCAGCTATGTCATGACCGAGCTAGTTTTGTCAATATATATTGATAACCTTAATATGAATCGCAACGATTGAATTTAACAACGGCCTACACAAGTATTTCGTGGGTAAAAAAGCAACTGACACTGCCTAGTAATGCATGAGTGTTAAACAGCATTTTAATAAATAACAACTGTGAAAGATTAAATAAAAGTATCCAGAGTTACTGTACTTAACACAAATTATTTAGAAAAAAATCGATTTTTGTTAGCAAACAAAAAATATGTTTCAATATTGTTATTCATAGGTATAGTTTCTTTGGAAGATACTAGTTGCAGTTTAAAATTTGGACAGTTTTAAAGTTATTAATAACGTAAAATGTTGTAAATTCTTTGTTGAAGTTTATCGCACAAGGCCGTGAAATTTTGTCGCTCGCCTTTAACACAACATCACTCGAAGAGTGATCTTTCCTTATTCGACGAATCTCATCTGACTCCTTCATGCTATAATAAACATTTCCTTGTCTGTCAAGGGCTAATCCCGCTGCTCCTGTTACGTCAGTCTGATACACGATTTCCCCGGTCAGCTTTACGTACCATAGTGTACTCGAGTTTCGACAGATAAGTTGCTGATTAGTTTCATTGACACATAAAGAAAAAATGCTTTCCGTATTATTAATTGTGATTTTATTTAGAAATGATCCTTGCAAATTCAGTACAAAGATCTTTCCACTGCCACCTAGATATATGTTATTCCTATTTGCACAAACTCCATAACAGCTCTCTTCTGTTGAAACTTTGTTACCAAACACCGCTTTTGCCGTATCGATGAACTGAATACTATTATTGATTGGACGTGTGACTACGGCTTTCTCTGTATTGGGAATCACTGCAACATCATAAGGATAACATAACGGTAGTTCAGACTTAAAAGCATAAGTACTGCTATAGGTATAAAGATTCCCATTGTTATCAAAATTACATAAAAGTAGACTATCGTCGGCAGTTATTGCTATTCCTGTTAAGGTGTAGTCTGTTCCAAAGGGAAGGTTTAATTGATTCTTCCATTGCATGCTGGTAATGGGGTTACTGTTGTCTGGCTTTGCCTGTGCCTGTGCTTGTTTCAGTTTCATTGGTATATGCTTGATTGCACATGGTAGCGGGGTTTCCTCAACCGAGCCAATGGAGTCGATTTTCATATCATGTATGCTTGTTAAGGCGAGTTGAGCCCCAACGAAGGTAGAAGTCATCTCTTTAACTCGAACATCAATTGATTGAATTTTTTTCTCCTGTTGCCGTATAGCCAAAAAAAGCTGACTATTGGATCCGTGTTCTTTAAGGAAATTTACCTGCTCATGTATTTCCTGAACTTTGGCTTTTAGTTCTCCTATTTCGGTTTTGTTTCGTTTAAACTTAATTTCTTTCTCTTTCTTTATGCTAGAAAGTTCTTTGATGACCTTTTCCTCAAGTTTGTCTATTTGTTTTACTAGGTTTTCCTTAACATTTTGTAATTCCCTCAGTATGGTTTGCTCATCATCTTCTAATTTTTTTATATTGTTATTTGTACCGTCCATCAAACCTGTCAAAGTTTTTGAAGCACTGTCCATTGCATCTAAAGTATCGTTTAAGACTGCTGAATTTCTTACATTCTTTGAAACATGTTCTAAAGGAAAAACATTTTGACAAGATTGGTGTTTCAAAGGCATACACGACCTACAGCAAACAACTTCATGCTGCGTGCAGAAAAAATCCAATAGGCCATCCGGGTGAACGTCACAGTATTTTTGAAAGGTAGGAAATTTAGATCCCGCTGCAGACAGGTCGATCAAATGATGAGATCGCAACACTTTAAATTTAGAGTGATCTTCAATGCAATTTTCACAGAACCGTTCTTCACAGTCGGAGCAGAATTTGACTGCCGGTGATGATGTTCCTTGTTCAGTGCATGGATCGCACTGTCCTTTGGATGCCATCGTTTCTTTATTTCTAAAAAAAAGTTGTCAGACAATATTATTATGAAGCAGTCTTCGCGAAATGATTTAATTTGTTTCTAACTTTAAATTAAGGTAAACCAATGACGGAAATGTAGCTTGCGTTTAAATTTATACTGTTATGATGACAGGGATTTTTAATCAATTAATATATTTATGAAGTGAAGTGTAATATCGATATGAAAATATCATCATTTTGTATTTACAAAAGGTTAAACATTTTCTGTATTTGCAGACGTACAGAAGGTGTGAGAAAACACCCTAACTAAACAAAATAAAAGCATCTTGGCCTTGGGAAATGTTCGACATTATTCCCAGTTAAATAGTCTTGTATGATTATTATGGATAGTAATTGTCGTTTGTTGATGTGGTTCACAAGTGTTTCTCGTTTCTTACATAGATTAGACCGTTGGTTTTCCCGTTTGAATGATTTACACTAGTTACACTAGATGTGGAGATTCATTGGCACTCATACCGCATCATCTTATATCTATCTGGGAAATGTTAGATGTTCCTCCCATGCAGTTAAGTCTTGTATGATTTATATAGACTATACACCACTGACAGACGGGCAATGATTTATTTTGTATTTGTTATCCAAAAATCATGCATTCAGTTTTGATGTTGTATTTGTTTTACTGATATATAGATAGAATATTGTTAATTTTCTTATCCTTTGTAGTAGTAGTTCTAACTTTTTTATTTTCTATTCTTGTGTTAGGGTAACCAGATGCTCCGCAGGGCGTAGCTTTATACGACCGCAGAGGTTGAACCCTGAACGGTTGGGGCAAGTATGGACACAACATTCAAGCTTGATTCAGCTCTAAATTTGGATTGTGATTAAATAGTTGACACAGCATAGGTTTCTGACACAGAATGAATGTGTTCTAATGAACTTAAAATTTTTGTTTTCTCTTAGAGCAATTCACTATGCTGTTGAATATTAATCCTCTCAAAAAAATGTTTGAAGAAATTTTCTTTTTTATTTATGAAATTTCAAATGAGAAAAATTGAACCCAATTTTTTTAATCACATCCCCCTTTCCCTTATTCCAAAACTAATCTCAATTAAAATTTCTAATGGAGTTTGCAACAATAACTACAAATACATCATAAAATATTAAGATGTAAAAAAACTGCTTGTTATCACTGAATGGTAAAGATTATTTTAATTTATCAGTTGGTAGTAAAAAGTGAATATACATTGTATATTGTATATAACAAAGATTTAAGTTGATTCTGGACAAAGAAAGATAACTCCAATCAAAAAAAATCTTGCTATTGCGCAATATTTTGCAATTAGATATTTCTTGCTTACTATTCTGGACAAAGAAAGATAACTCTAATTAAAAAAAAATTTGCTATTTCACAATATTGTGCAATTAGATATTTCTTGCCATTGCGCAATACTGTGCAATTGAAAAGACTTGCTATTGCACAATACTTAATATAATAATTTTAGATCCTGATTTGGACCAACTTGAAAACTGGGCCCATAATAAAAAATCTAAGTACATTTTTGGATTCAGCATATCAAAGAACCCCAAGATTTCAATTTTTGTTAAAATCAGACTAAGTTTAATTTTGGACCCTTTGGACTTTAGTGTAGACCAATTTGAAAACAGGACCAAAAATGAAGAATCTACATACACAGTTAGATTTGGTATATCAAAGAACCCCATTTATTCAATTTTGGATGAAATCAAACAAAGTTTAATTTTGGACCCCGATTTGGACCAACTTGAAAACTGGGCCAATAATCAAGAATCTAAGTACATTTTTAGATTCAGCATATCAAAGAACCTAACTGATTCATTTTTTGTCAAAATCAAACTAAGTTTAATTTTGGACCCTTTGGACCTTAATGTAGACCAATTTGAAAACGGGACCAAGAGTTAAGAATCTACATACACAGTCATGACAGTTAGATTCGGCATATCAAAGAACCCCAATTATTCAATTTTGATGAAATCAAACAAAGTTTAATTTTGGACCCTTTGGGCCCCTTATTCTGTTGGGACCAAAACTCCCAAAATCAATACCAACCTTCCTTTTATGGTCATAAACCTTGTGTTTAAATTTCATTGATTTCTATTTACTTAAACTAAAGTTATTGTGCGAAAACCAAGAATAATGCTTATTTGGGCCCTTTTTTGGCCCCTAATTCCTAAACTGTTGAAACCAAAACTCCCAAAATCAATCCCAACCGTTCTTTTGTGGTCATAAACCTTGTGTCAAAATTTCATAGATTTCTATTCACTTAAACTAAAGTTATAGTGCGAAAACCAAGAAAATGCTTATTTGGGCCCTTTTTGGCCCCTAATTCCTAAAATGTTGGGACCAAAACTCCCAAAATCAATACCAACCTTCCTTTTGTGGTCATAAACCTTGTGTTAAAATTTCATAGATTTCCATTCACTTTTACTAAAGTTATATGAATTCCTTAACAATAAAAAATTGTTACATATCGCCCAGTCAGGTTTCAGACAAGGTCATTCCTGCCAAACAGCGCTAACTAAACTAATTGACGAATGGTTAAAATATTTAGATAATGGAGAAATAGTTGGTACAGTGTTTTTAGATTTCAGTAAGGCTTTTGACCTTATTAACCATGCCATACTTCTAGAAAAGTTAAAATTTTATCATATCGGAAAACATATAATAGATTGGATAAAATCATATTTGTCTGACAGACAACAAGAAGTTCAATACGCTAACATTAAATCTGATAAATCGTTTGTAAAGTATGGAGTGCCTCAAGGTTCTATTTTAGGTCCGCTGTTATTTTTAATATATATAAATGATTTACCACTTCATGTTAAACAATCCAATATGGATTTATATGCTGATGATTCAACATTGCATTTTCATGATAAAAACATTGAAAAAATAAACAGCATATTGCAAAATGATTTAAATGCTATACAATCTTGGTGTAACAATAACAGTATGAAAATCAATGCACAAAAAAACTAAGTGTATGAAATTGGGTTCAAAACAAAAACTTAAACAACTATCAGAATTATGTATTACCGTCAACGAAACATGTATTGAGAATGTCCATTCTTTCAAATTACTTGGAATAGACATTGATGAAAATTTAAGCTGGGAAAGATCATGTTGATCGTATATGTAAAATTATCTCATCTAAAGTATCACTTTTATATAAAATTAAAGTATATTTGCCAATACACACAAGGCAACTATTTTATAATGCATATATTCTACCATATATAGACTATTGTAGTTCAGTTTGGGGAAATTTATTACAAAAAGATTCAGATAGAATCATAAAACTTCAAAAAAGAGTAGCAAGAATTATACTGGAATGCGATATTTCTATTCCATCTAATTTCATGTTTTCTTCTTTAAAATGGCTATCTTTTACCAAAAGAATAAAATACCAACAATCAATTCTAATGTATAAAATTGTAAATGGGCTAACACCTGATTACTTAGCAATACTAAATATTGATGATGTGCAACGCCACAACGATCTTTTTTTTCCAAGACCAAATACAAATTTTTATAAAAAATCTTTTCATTATTCTGCAACCAAAGTATGGAATAATTTACCACTCGAAATAAAGAAATGTCCTAATGTGGAATTATTCAAGAAACATAGTTATAATCATTTTCTTGAAAATTATATGCAAGTCAACTAATTTGTTTTCCTCTAACAAAACTATATCAAATATTGCCATTTATTACCCTTTGTATATTTCAATGATTGAATTGTGTATATACTAGTAATATATATTGTAAATTAATGTATGAATGTATGAATGTTAACTGTATGCATGTATTTTGTTTGAGGGCCTCAATGAAAATTAGACTATTTCTAATTGAGTTACCCTCTTTAAATAATTTATTATTATTATTATTATTAGAGTGCGAAAACTAAAAGTATTCGGACGACGACGACGACGACGACGACGACGACGACGACGACGCAGACGACGACGCCAACGTGATAGCAATATACGACGAAAATTTTTTCAAATTTTGCGGTCGTATAAAAATAATTAATCACCTAGTTCATTTATAAGATTTTATTTTGGGGCATCTTAACTTACACGATGTATTTGGTTTACAGTTTGATTTAGAAGAAATAACGACATAGCTAGATAATACAATTAGTTATCTAATTGCTAACACAATTTTATTATAATTATAGTATTGTAATTTTTATTTAAGAATTGAATGCTCTTTTTTGTAAATTTATTGGGGTTTAAAAGCGTTGACCGAAGTACATTTTGTATGAAGCGCGGAACATACTTAAAATGTGCGCACGGTCAACGCTTTTACAACCCTATAAAGTTACAAAAAAAAAGCATTCAATACTTATAATTACATTTTTACCTATAGGATCATGAAAACACGCCTTTTATCAAGTTTTATTTCATTTACCTGTGCACTTTATTGTGGGACCTCGTGTCATCATGAATGAGAAGTTTTATTGAGTGATACAACTGCTTAAGGAATAACACATGATGTGCAGTTAGCCAATCAGAATAACGTATTGTAATGAAACATACATCTAATGTAATTATTGTAAGTTATAAAACATATCAAATATCATTACTACAAACATAATCTTGAACTAAATCCTATTTTTTTTGGAATTGTTTGGAAATTTACCTGTGACGTCACTTTTGTGCTTCGATTTAGTCGGGTGACGTACATTGTGTGGTTCCGCTGTGCTGTTTTTATGTGTATTATATACCTAGGTTGTATTTCGTGTTCGTTTTTATTATGTGGTTAGTCACTCCTACCATGTTGACATGCATATCAATTATATGGTCATTTTTATAAATTAACTGTTTGCATAAAGTTAATATGATTTATTCTAAATACTAAGGATTTTCTTATCCCAGGCAAATAACCTTAGCCGTATTTGCACAACTTTTTGGAATTTAGGTCCTCAATGCTCATCATCTTTGTTTGAATTTCTATACTATTTTGACCTGAGTGTCACTGATGATTATAATGTAGACGAAACACGCGTCTGACGTATAGTTATTATAAACCTTGTACCTTTAAAAACTATTAGCATGTCGTAATGTTCTATTGTATTGTTAATTTGTGTATTTCTCTGTCCTGAATATTCTTCCATTTTTGTTTGTAATGTAGTCCTGTCATATCATGTTGTCAATTTAGTGTTATATTTAACATTTCCATAAAAGCGGGAGATTTGGCTAGCCGTAAAAGTAGGTTCAACCCACAATTTTTTTTCTCAAAATGTCCTGTACCAAGTCAGGAAAATGGCAATTGTTATCTTATAGTTCGAATCTGTGTGTGTCGCATTGTTGTTTAGTTTTTTGTTGCACTTGAGTTTTCTGTTATTTCGTTGTTTTCCTCTTATATATTTGTTTTCTTCAGTTTTAGTTTGGTACCCGGATTTGTATTCTCTAAATCGATTTATGACTTTCGAACATTGATGTACTACTATTGCCTTTATTTGTTAAACAGTGTATAGAATAATACCATTGATACAGTCATACGTACAGTAGTGACGAAACAAAGAAAATCGTTTCTAAAACCAATAAATATTACTTCCGATTTCTAACGCACTTCACGATTAGTGCCATTTAAACTTTTCAAGAAAGTTTGTTTGCACTTTAGATACACTTTGTTTTAAGTGGTCCTTTTTATAATAAAAATGGGTTATGGAGGTGGATGAAATAAGCGAAACCGAAAGTAAAATGTATATTAACCTATAACTAGAAAATATGTAAGGTAATGGTAGAATATTAAGGAATACTTAGTATAGTTCATTCTTACAAAAATTACCTTGTCTAAATAGAGCAGCATAGAAGATTTCCAGAAACTATTTCCTCATAAATATTCTACCATGTTTACATTCATGTCATAACATATAATCTGTGCTTTCAGTTAAATATGGAACGCCGTTCTTGTCAACTATGTCATGTATGTAAAGCAATGTTACTATAAGATCATTAACAAATATTAAATTACTTTTTTCTAAACTGGGTAGTATTGATTTCCGGAAACTATTTCTTCATACATATTACCATGTTGACATGTCATAAAATTTATATAATCTGTGCTTTCAGTTATATATGGAACGCCGTTATTGTCAACGATGTCATGTATGTATTAGAAGCAATTTTAATACTACAAATGAAAGTTTTTATTTATGTATATAATAACACCACAGAGCTCTTCTAGATTTTTCTTTGACGGTCCAAGAGTATATTTCGATTAAGAAAATTCCCAGGCGTGCGTCCCCTCCACAGCCGTACGTCGGCGGAGAAATTAAGAATACAAGTACCGAAAGGCAAAGCGAGACGACATGGGTCTGCATTTAAGGCGACGAAGCGTACCGTTAGAAAACGGTCCGCTGCGACAAAAGCCCAAGGCGCAGTCAAAGCGGGCGTGAACCCGTTTGGTGCGATTGATGTTTCACCGACCCTCAGTCAGGCGTGGCTCCGGGAGTGACCAAAAGCCGCAATGTGCGTTCAAGATGTCGATGTTCAATGTGTCCTGCAATTCACATTAATTCACGCAGCTGGCTGCGCTTTTCATCGACGCACGAGCCGAGTGATCCACCGCCTAGAGTATACCCTTATTGGTCAGTGTGGTTTTTCCGCGCTATACCAAACACTATATATATACACAGATCGTTCAACAATAGCAGGGTGAATTGTGGTGGTGCCAGGTGAGACACTAGTGATTTTTATTTTTTCTTTGGATACTCTTTCAATCCAGGTTTATTCTAACATTCAGTAAATTCCGTACGGAAGCAGATAAACAACATGGATAGATCAATGGAGACAAGAACATACAAAAGGGCTCTATCAACAGGCAATTTACAGCAAGTTAACCAGACAATGAAGAGTAATAGAAACTATGCTATCAATCGAGATAAGGCTCTGGAGACCAAAACTGCGAAATGCAACTACCAACTTAACTTTTGAGATGAAAGCTGGTAAAAACTTTGTAGTAGAATTTAGTACAGCAGCATATGAACTCGCAAAATCTAGAATCTTAACATTACTACAATGATCGAGGGATATCTCTACCAACTATACTGTACTCGAGCAACATGGTGTGGAATTATCTAATCTCAAGATTGACTCCTGTTACAAAGTTTATAACAGAAAGAACAATAACCAACCAGGAAACCTGCTCAAATTTACTATCAACCTTTTCCACACAACAAACAAAATGACAGTTAATGGAAATAGAGTTGATATCTTTATCAATGAGATCTTTGACAGTCTTTGCTCTGAAATCCAAAGTAAATTTAAAGAACTAAACATCTGTAAAACACTATCCAGTCACAACTCACAAATTTAAAGGATTGTTCTTCAACAGTCATACTTCAGGATGGAAAGAACAACCCGCAATCAATGTCATTGCAACCTACAACAGTAAAAAGTAATACGGAGAGTAGAGGAAAAACCACCTCAATACCTTCCATCTTGGATGCCACTGACATATCTAGTACCCAGACAGAGGATAAAAACAGCCAAGTTATATGTCCTAAATGCGAGAATCCAGTAGAAATAGTTATCAAAAGTACCAGGATTATAATTTTATACGCCAGACGCGCGTTTCGTCTACACAAGACTCATCAGTGACGCTCAGATCAAAATAGTTAAAAAGCCAAATAAATACAAAGTTGAAGAGCATTGAGGATTGAGGAAACGAAGGCATAGCCTGTGATTCCTGTGACAATTGGTATCATTACGTGTGCTCAAACATCAAAGAAGACGATTTGAAACATTATGAGGGTTCTGACTTTCACTGCCAGCAGTGCAATGACGACTTATTGTATTCAGAACAAACCAATATCCTAGATGAAAGAAATGATAATTCTAGTGAAGGAATAACATCAGCTGACCGTGAGCTCCCTCGTTCTTACACAGATCAACAAATTGAGGAGGAGAATGAAGATAATACAACTCCAAAGCAAATTTTCTATGAATTAGAAAACCAACAAGCTCAAAATGGAACCACCATCATAAATTCCTCAAGCATACCAAAAGTAATTGATCAATCAAAACATCTATACAAGCTACAGCTGTGCCCGATACTACTCCTTTGACAGATGCACCTAAACAAAGAACCCTTGATCCAACCAATCGAACGAAAGGGAAACAAGACCACAAGAGGCAACCAATTTAAGCTAAACCATATGACTCTGAACAACATATTAATACCATTCAGAAAACAAGAATTATAAATTTGGAAAATGAGGTTAAACAACTTCGGAATGTACTGCAAACTTTCAAGGACTATGGCAGAACAGAAGTAAATACACAAAATAGAGAGGGAGATCTTAATATACCACCTAGATCACAACTCAGAGAACAACAACCTCAACAAGAAACATGCTGTCCAAAAAGAACTGTCCATTGCAGTCACAGGGAAGACCTATTAGAAACAAGACTTAAGCTCTTGGAAAGTCAAATGGTACAAAACATGATTATCAACTCTTCACTTATCAATCAGCTCTCTTTACAGGTGAGACCTCTACAACAGAATCCATCTTCTTATCCATCTCCACCATATTATGCTCAAAATCCATATATACCATTCCATGGACAAAACCAAGTGCATCAACATTTTGTACCTCATCCGGTCAATATTCAGCACAACCAACCTTATTCATCATATCCGGTCCATAACCAGCATCACCATACCTCTGTACCATATCATTACAATCACTTCAATCAGGTATATATACCTCATCATGGACAACCACCTCAATTGTTTACAGGTGTACATACTCAGGCTCGAACAATCCCAGATATTACTCAAGGGTACAGAAGTCATCCTAACGCCTTTCATAGTCAAACTTTCCAGAATAGGACAACCAATATGGGCAACCCTGTATTAAGGAGCAACCATCCTCCACAAGCATACCACCAACAGCAACGAACTCCTCACCCTAACATCATGACTACAGCTACTGCATCTGCTCAACAACATCCAAATGTTGTTCCAAGTAAGATCCATAATGTACTCAATTATGACCAATTGAACCAACAACTCGCAGGACAATGCTCCCATCTACCTGGAGACATGTCGTCAGACCAAGAAAGTGTTGCACCACAGATTATACACTCCTCTCACCCAATCGTGCACGATCAGACTCGTCATGTTATGTCTTCCTCTACCTCAGAGAAGCCAGTTCATCGCACAAACTGTACAACGGCTCGGAACAACAAAGGGTCTATTCACAGGACTGAGGTATCTGACAAACGCCAACAAATGGGACACTTATCTTTCCCGCCCAAAGATGATAACATCACAGCAGAGGAAAAGAACCACCTTTTTCAGGAGATGAGCCTCAACGAACAGCCCCCAGATCAGCTTCTCCAGGAGGAACTACTCCTAACAGAGAGAATACCAGAATAACAACCTGTAATATAGAGGGAGTGAGATCAAATACATCTTTTCTCCAGCTCCTATCTCAAGATTCACACATTGTATGCCTGCAAGAACATTTTCTCTGGGATTGCCAAGCAAATATACTACACTCAATTCTCCCTGACCACGATAATCATACTAGATACCATGACACAAACGAACCGTTATCAGGCTTCAAACTTCCTAGAGGTCGTGCAGGAGTATCTTTCTTATGGCCAAAACAATGGAACAGTCAAATTCAAAAGCTTCCTGATGGAAATGAGAGGGTGATAGCTATTCTGATTTCATCAGACGTTGACGTTTGTCTGATAAACGTCTATATGCCAACTATGGACAAAGACTCGTCCTACGAATATATGGAGAATGTCTCGACCTCATTCACAACATAGCAACAAAATATCTGAATACTCACGCTAGTATACTTTGCGGGGATCTGAACGGGACAATTCTACAAACCAGAAATAAAAAGCATGATCAATTATTAAAGGAATTCATTTTAGAACTTAACCTTACTGCTGATAAAGATAAATCTGACAGACAAACGTTCTTTCACCATTCAGGACAATCAAGTTCCCAAATAGATTATATCTTCTCATCTAAAGAAAATCTGTTTAAAAAGTATACAATATGGAATAATTCACCCTCAAATGTTTCTGCTCATGTGCCAGTATCAGTAATAACTAACATGACCATACCAACTGGTGTAACCAAAGCCAATAAAGAAATTCAAACAGTTCATAAACTTCAATGGGACCAGACCGATCTCCCTCAATATATAGAATCTGTTCAGACTGAAATCTCAAAGCTGCAATTGACGCAAAACCAATCCAACAGTATCCAAAATATCACAAAAGCCTTACTCACAGCCTCAAACAAAGCAGTACCAACTAAACCCATCAAACTGAAAGGTCCAAAATGGAAGGCTTCACCAAGAGTAAAAAACATCTAAAACATTGCAAGCAACTATACTCAAAATGGAAATCCGAAGGCAAACAAGCAAACCATCCATTCAGGAAACAACTAAAAGCAGAAAAGAAAAATCTCCGCAGTCAGCAAAGAAAGGAACATGCTGAAGATAGATTGAATTTATATCAGCAAATTATGGATAATCCATCCACAGACTTATTCTACAAATTAATAAACAGGAATAGATCTAAACCTAGAACAAATTCAACTGGTATAGATATAGAGGGTGAATTAGAATTTAATCCTGCTATACAGAGAAAGGCATTCGCAAAGTACTATGAAGAACTTAGTATCCCAAAAGAATCAAAATTTGATAACTCATATCTGGAACTACTAGTATGCCAAATAAGGCAGCATCTCGTGGAAGAAGTTCTATACAACCAACAAACAACAATAGAACCATACAAGATGACGTCTCCAAAGCTATAGACAATCTAAACAGTGGCAAATCACCTGATGAGTACGGACTATGTGCAGAACATCTAAAACTTGCTAAAGAAACAGTCACACCGACGCTTACAAAGATATTTAATAACATACTCATTAACAGAACTGTCCCAATTGAATTCAAGTCCGGAATTCTAACTCCAGTACTTAAAAAGGAAAAAAATCAATGCCTAGTCTCCAGCTATAGGGGAATCAATGTAACCCCTGTAATATCTAAACTTCATGAACTCTGTATCCTTGGCAAACTCAGTATTACTCCTAACACTGATCTACAATTTGGATTTACAGAAGGGCTATGTCCTCTAATAGCTAGTCTCATTATATCAGAATGCAAATGTGAACGGAAAAACAACACTCTCTGTCTGGCTACTGTTGATGTCCAATCTGCCTTTGATGTAGTCCAGCATCTGATACTCCATGACAAAACACTAGATAGGAAAATACACCCAGATCTATGGTTTGTCATCAAAGATCTATACTCTGGCCTTACTCTTCCAAAGTCAAATGGCAAGGAGAACTTAGTGACAGTTTTAATATACTCCAAGGAGTTAGGCAGGGTGGAATATTGTCAACTCATCTGTATAAAATACTTGTAGAGGATCTCCTTGTAGAATTAGAGAAAAATGCAACAGGATTCAGTCTGGGAGATATATACTGTGGAACGCCTACCTGTGCTGATAAGCTCTGATCCAGCAGAACTACAAATAATGCTAAACACCATTGGAAGATATGCAAATCAACATCATTACAATATCCACCCAACTAAATCGAAAGTCATCTGCTACGGATCTGCAAAGAATCTCAGAACAAACACCTGGAACTTATCAGATAATGTAATTGAACTCTCAAATGAAACTACTCATTTAGGCCTAAAAAGATCAAGCAAAAAAGAAAATGAAGTAAATATAGAAGACCGTGTAAAATCTGTTCGAAGAACAAAATATGCCCTTATGAATTCAGGACTGCATGGTACAAATGGATTAAGCCCTAAAATCTCCTACACAATATATAGGACATATGTGCTACCAAGACTTCTATATGGTCTTGAAATCCTTTCCTTAACAAAAACTCAGATCCAGATTCTGGAGAGGTTCCATATTGGTACACTGCGTGCAATACAAGCTCTTGCCACAAGAACAGCAAAACCTGCGGTATACTTACTTCTCGGAGTTCTCCCTGTAGAAGCAGAAATTCACAAGAAAAAATTGACATTTTTACATTCCCTTACAACCTGCTCCAACAATAAAATAAAAGAATTCATCAACAGACAAATTGCAGTGAACTTTGACAACAACAATAGCTTCTTCTTTCAAACTGCCTTATTACTAGCAAAATATAATCTACCGGATATCTTTGACAAAAACATTCCAATTCCATCAAAACTATCCTGGAAGAAATTAGTAAAAACAGAAATCTCATCCTTCTGGACCCTCAGACTCAAAGAGGAAGCTCACCAAATGTCATCTTTAAAATTCTTAAACCTCAACTTTGGCAATGCAAACTCAACTCATCCTGTATGGGACTCAGTAGAGCAGAATCTGATAGAGATTCGAAAAGCCTCGACTAAAGTAAGGATGCTGACAGGGACTTACATGGTGCAAGCCGACAAACACAAGTTCAGCCAATATACGATTGACCCCACATGCCTGCTATGCCACAGGGAAATAGAGGATATCTTGCATGTTCTTACACAGTGTCCTGTTCTATGCAATGAGAGAAAAGAATACTTCACACCCATTAAACTACTTGTGACTGAAAACTCTCCTCCTGGAACACGGGAACTGCTATTTAACAATAAACTAGCAGTTACGCAACTTGTATTGGACTGTACAAAATATATGAAACAACTTGGATTCAAAGAAGAGTTAATTCTTAAGCTAGAAACGTTTACCAGACAATTTTGTTTCAAGCTTCATTACAAAAGAATATCTCTGCTGAAAAAGTTAGACGGCTGACAGTTATCATTAAGATATGGATGCTGAAACATAGACAATGAAAAAGTGAAATAGTAGATAAACTTTTATAAATTATCATGAATGTTACTGTACATATAGATAACTTTGTTTTGTAGCAAATATTCATTGTTATAAAGCTCTAAGAAAGCTATTTGCTGGTAAAATGATTGACTAATTATTTGAGTTATATGACTTCTGTAGATCGGTTTATCATTTTTATGTACATAATTTTATATTTTATATGCTATGATTCGGTTTTTTTTTCTTTTTCGACAATTCACTGTCTATGTATAGCGCACCACCATTGGATTTTACCTTGATGTAATATATTTTATCCCTGTTTCTTCCCCCTTTTTTAATATTTTAATATTACCCGTTAAGGGGTGTTCCTTATAATAGGAAGCTTATACGAAGAAAAGAAAGAAGATGTGAAAGCCAAGGATGTATTAGATCTAAAAGCGCGAAGAGCTGAGCTGTAAGACAAAAGCAGACCTTAGAAAATAAAGGTAACGTGTTTAATCTAGCACTAGGACATTTCAGTATACGGATGTGGATAGTAAACTGTACATAGAAAACGAAGAAATAGTGGTGCCATCGTTGATTACGTGTATAAAGTAATACAAAAAGACAGGACCCCCCCCCCCCCAAAAAAAAACAAACCAATCATTCATTATTAATAGTCTGGTCAAAACAAAACATTTGCATTTAGAGCAATATGACCAAAAGGCAATTCTAAATAGCCAAATCGTTATTAGGTCATCTCTGTCGTTCTTTTTGTGACAAAATTGTTTCATGAAGAAAAAGCACATAGGAAAGAAAGTAAACATCCTATTTGTTTTTAATTTGTTTATCGTTATCATGGTTATAGACATAAGTCATGGTGTTAGTTTTCTCGTTTGAATTGTTTTACATTATTTTTTTAATTTGGGGTACTGCTATAGCTTACATTTTGCTAAGGGTTTTGCTCATTGTTAAAGGCCTTACGGTGATCAGTGTTGCTAACTTCTACGTTATTTGGTCTCTAGTTGAAAGTTGTCTTATTGGCATAGCTGCGTGGTAGGGTATGGTTTAGGTTATTGACCTACATGGTCAAACAAAAATTTCTTTACTATATATTGTTGTTAATCATATCAATTTGAATGCTGTGTACCATTTTGTAACCATTCTAAATTCCTAGATAGACATCTGATCATTTTCAAAAAATATGCTTCCGTTTTATTATTTTGATATTTCAAACACCGTAAAGAAGTTATATAAATGTGTTTTTACGAACAGAATGATATATTGGTCTTAAGTAATTTTTTTAAAGTGTAATTATTTTGATTTATCATTAATTGTATTTCGTTTATTTTTGATATATTTTCCTCTTAAAAAGTTTGTGTTGGTTTTAGTCTTAGATACGTGATTTTGTTATTAGTATTATGGGATTTGAACTAGCTTCATGCAGTAACTTAGTAATCTCAGAATTCTATCTTGTGTCTTCGGTGTTTTCTTAGTTGCTTTGTGCTCTGTATTGTTCTGATGAGATAAACATGTTACACACTTTTCAACTGATTTTTATGGTATTTTGTGCTGTCACATCACTGTCACGAGTAAGGGGGAGGATCAATCGCCCGCAAAGATGCTTAACAGTGTGCGCCTGTCCGAAGGCAATAGCCTTAATTAAGTGGTTGTCATATTTATTGTTTGTTTATTGTTTTATACATAAGTCATGCCATGTCATAGTTTTTTTCGTTTGAATTGATTTACATTTGTCAATTTGGGGATAGCCTGCTTTGTGGTATGGGTTTGCTCATGTTTAAAGGCCGTGCGGTGACCAAAGTAGCTAACCTCTACGTTACTTGGTAACTAATTGAGAGTTGTCTCATTGGTATAGCTGCATGGTAGGGTATGGACGAAGTTAAAATTATCAAATAACTCATTTGTTTTACATTTATACATGTACTTTTTGTTATTTATCTGCCTGATTATATATTTTTGTGCAAATGTTTTCCCTTCGTCTTGTTTTGCCTAATTTGCTTGAAATGTCTCCATAAATGCAGAAAGTACAAAACATAAAAAAGGGGTATCGTAGTCTGCACTTTTTTTTCGATTAAGCAACAGTTTGAAGATTATCAAAAAGTGCGTTTTTTTCGAAGTTTTCATTTATAAGTAGGATTTCTTACTTAATACATAAAACATGTAGAATGGCATTTTTTAATATAAGATAAGCATTAGATAGGAAAAGTATAAAATAAAATAAAAATGAAAATAGGACTGTCACAAAATAACACAAGCAAACAATAAACAATGAACAATAAAATCATGTAACATTGAAATACCAATTCTAATAGAAAAAAAATGATATAGGGTATCGATTCATGACACAAAATCATTATATGCACAGCAAAAACACACAAAAAAAGCAAACCAACAGCGCTTGTACTGCAGTTTTTCATCTTAAAGTCACAGTGAGGCTTTCAACACTGACAAAAAAAAATCTCACTTCACTGCAAGTTTGAGACGACCCCTAGCACCGGCTTGAGCGGAATTCTTTGCAAAATTAATTCTGATAGACTTTGTAAGATGTAAGCTGTAAAACCACACAAACTGGCCCTTTCAATAAGAAATATATTGTAAAGTAGTACATATTTAGAAAAAAAAGTTCCTACGCATAGATGTTAATATCAAATTATGTAGAACATGTTTTGGTAATTAAGGTATCTATTTTCCAATACTTTTGAATGGTACACAAATGTATGAATTAATTCTGAAATTGAGAACATGCATATATTGTTTGTTTCTCAGATATGATGTATCCGGTAATGTTAGTTTGTTTCTTGATTTTCCTTTTTTCAAATGCATCTGAATATGCCTCTCCTAAAATTAGTCGTCGAAAGAATTGTTGTTTACCGCTATTTCTTTTAATATCAATATAAGGGATGGCAACGAGTACTCAAGTACTCGCTCGGAATGCCGAGTACTCAAGTACAATTTGAGTACTCGGATACTCGTTCGTTTGCCTTTAAAAATCAGAAGATTTTCTCCTTACGTTTCCCCACACGTTAGTTCCCTTTGAAATATCATTCGTAATACTAATAAAAACAATATATATATCTATCATACGTTTATCCTGAGATTTCTATGTGTTAAAACTTAGTCACTGACTCAGGTGTATTTATAATAGTGACACGTGTTTTAGCAGTAATAGCAAAGCCCGTTCCTTCCAAGAGGAGTTTTTTGCGAGCAGGACTTGTTTTCTAAAATTTTGAAACAGACTTTTATCGGCATTTGTTGGTCATATCAAATTTCTGAATCCTTACAAAAAAGTACCGTGTGTGATCCCTACGCAACTGATTAGAGACATACATTTGTAACGGTGTTTGTACACGGATTAACAACTAAGTCTTTGAATCATGAATCAATAATTACATTAGATGTATGTTTCATTATAATACGTTATTCTGATTGGCTAACTAGCAATCTCGTAATATACCTTAATCAATTGCATAACACAATGCAACTTTTCATTCATGATGACACGAGGTCCCACAATAAAGTGCACAGGTAAATGAAATAAAAACTTGATAAAAGGCGTGTTTTCATGATCCTATAGGTAAAAATGTAATTAATAGTATTGAATGCTTTTTTTTGTAACTTTATAGGGTTGTAAAAGCGTTGACCGCGTGCACATTTTTGGTATGAAGCGCTCCACGCTTCCGCGCTTCATACAAGATATCTTATAATTTATAGAGATATCTAATAATTTATAGAGATATCTTATAATTTATAGAGATATCTTATAAACTAATAGAGATATCTCATAAACTAATAGAGATATCTTATTTACTTTCAAATTAAATAAGATATCTTATAAAAATTATAGATATCTTAATACTTAATAAGATATCTTGTTAGATAATCTGAGTCTGATGTTTTCTTTGATTGCGATTTGTCCTACGACCGTGAGAACGGTTTTTACGAACAGTTTTAGAAACCATATCCAAAATGTTAACGGAATCGGTTCTAGATATATTACCAATTCCCATGATATTATCATTAAGACCGAGAGGGTAGACTGAGTGTCTGTAATTTTTTAATCCAATTTAATTCAATTATTTTCCGTGATCGTACAAACTTTGAATGAGATTCACCAGGCTGCTTATTTACTACTTCCAAAGGTTGAACTGCTAAATATTTAAAAGGATGGTTGTGCTTCTTAAGGTGTTGGTAAATGATACTTTTGAATTTATTGGGTCTTTTAAAACGATACAGATGTTCTTGAGTGCGTTTAGATAAATATCGTCCAGTTTCTCTTACGTACTGAATACCACATCCCGGTTTGTTTCATGTGAGTAAATAAATAATACTGTTTGTTATTCAAGTTATATCAGTTTCAAAATTCAAAGAAAATGTGCGACCATTAAACGTGGACCTAACCGTATTGTTGGTGGAAAGACGAGGACATGTAAGTCATTTTTTGACATGACATTTATCGATAGAACCACGATTTTTTTTGTTAAAAATGTTAGCGATGCATGGTAGTATTTTTAGATAACCGATTTTGAAGATTGAGACGTGTAGATACCCTTTGAACAAGTTTAGTATTTAATATTTTTTCCATTTCTAAGCTTCATAATTGTTTTTTGTTAGTGAATTATATTATAAAGGAGCAAAGACTGGCGTCCAGAATATGAACCAGCATACAATAATTTAAGTTATGTAAAATTGATAAATCTGTTCGGCTAAAAATGTCAAACGCTATCAGTATTAATTACCCGAAAAAGATAGGGTATATCAGGGTAGGACTGATGGCTGACTAAATAGTAGAATGGGGCTGAATATTGAAATACTACTTTTTGATAAATATTCCTAAAGTAATGAACTAGAGCAGTTCTCGCTCGGACACACACTCCATAATCTAGTATATTATAAGAGCATAAACCTGAAGCACGGGGAGGCACTCTACTGCCTCCACACGGCACTAAAGACAAACTCTGTAAAAAATAAAATTGAGAATTGAAATGGGGAATGTGCCAAAGAGACAACAACCCGACCATAGAAAAAAAAACAACAGCAGAAGGTCACCAACAGGTCTTCAATGTAGCGAGAAATTCCCGCACCCAGAGGCGTCCTTCAACTGGCCCCTAAACAAATATATACTAGTTCAGTGATAATGAACGCCATACTAATTTCCAAATTGTACACAAGAAACTAAAATTAAAATAATACAAGACTAACAAAGGCCAGAGGCTCCTGACTTGGGACAGGCGCAAAAATGCGGCGGGGTTAAACATGTTTGTGAGATCTCAACCCTCCCCCTATACCTCTAGCCAATGTAGAAAAGTAAACGCATAACAATACGCACATTAAAATTCAGCTCAAGAGAAGTCCGAGTCTGATGTCAGAAGATGTAACCAAAGAAAATAAACAAAATGACAATAATACATAAATAACAACAGACTACTAGCAGTTAACTGACATGCCAGCTCAAGACTTCAATTAAACTGACTGAAAGATTATGATTTCATCATATGAACATCAAGGCACAATCCTTCCCGTTAGGGTACATTCAAACTGAATTATACAAAAAAATAAAAAATAAATAGATAAAAAGTAAAATAACAAAAATACCGAACTCCAAGGAAGATATTCCAAACGGAAAGTCCTTTATCATTTGGCAAAATTAAAAAACTCAAACACATCAAACGAGCTGAGCATGACACTAGTCATTTGAGGGCTCTCTAAAGCTTGCTGTTTGTTGTGAATTAAGGTTCTGTGTTGAAAGCCGTACTTTAACTTATACTTATACTATTGTAAGATTTTGATACAGTCAGAATTTGAACCATTCAATCATTCAAGACCGCTCTTAAACATGAATGGTCATGCTTTACAATCGTGAGAGTTTCCGTGACACTGTACATTTGATATAGGTAGATATTAAGTTTGACTCAAGTCCGACTATTTGAAAGCCAATGATGTATAAGTACCCAAAACATATAAGAGCTATACACCAAACAGGACCTTTAAATATTATTTAAATCCATCAAAGGCCATCTTTTCCTGAGGGAGCTGAAACCTTGATTTATGTATAATTACAAAATTTCTAAACTGCCATGTATACGGTGAGATTTGGTAAACTTACAACATTGATAATCACAAATTTATAGTAATTTTTATAACAAAAGTAAACTCTTCAATTTGAAATGGAATGTTATACACTCACAATGCTTTCTGTCTCGCTTGACGGAAACAAAAAGCAAGACAAACGTATGCTATTTCCAGCGTCGGCGGCGGAGGTGGTGGCGTCAACAATGTATTAGTTTGTGATTAGGTCTAGTTTATGGTGAACCACAAGTGGTAGATCAATCATATTTGGTATACAGCTTTATAAGCTTTGGTACATCTCATTACCATGACGATTAGTTTGCCCTTCACCCTCAGTCATGGTCTATTGACTTTAAAACTTTTGCATATTTTACATGTATAAGTTTGTGATTAGGTCAGTTTATAGGGAACCACTAGTGGTAGATCAATGATATTTGGTGTGCAGTTGTATAAGCATTGGTATATAACATTTCCATGGAGATTTGACTCCGCTGCCTAATTCATGGTATATTGAATTTGAAAATTTTGCTTAGTTTACATGTATTAGTTTAAGATTAGGTCAGATAAGGGGGACCCATTAGTGGAAGGCTAATGTTAATTAGTATTCAGTAATATCAGCAATAGCAAATCTCATTTACAGTGGAGAATATTTTGCCTCGTCCCTTCAGTCATGGTCTATTGATTTTGAAAATTTTGTTTATTTCATATGTATTATTTTGTGATTCCATGGCATTGTCAGTTTATTTTCGATTTATGAGTTTGACTGTACCTCTGGTATCTTTCGTCTCTCTTTTGAGATGAAATGTAAAGTTTAAGTCAAAGGTATTTGGTATGCAACTTTATAAGAATTTGTTAGTATTGTTTCCATGGAGTTTATATAGCTCCACCCCTCTTCATGGTTCATAGACTTTGAAACTTTTACATAGTTTACAAGTTCATGTTTGTGTTTAGGTTTATTTAAAGAGAACAACTTATAATAAGTCAAAGATACTCGGTTTGCTGTTGTATTAGCATTTGCACATCTCATGAACAACCTAAACTACATAAATGTCCTTACACACAACGGTGTATTGCTGGGTCTTCCAAGTGCTCCACGAAACCTCTTTCTTAATTATTAACAGTTCTATTTTATCAGCGATCAAAGACGGGCTTCAAAGTTATTGTGAAACTGCCTATTCTAGAGGTGGCGTGAATCAGATGTGGATACTTAAAAATTCCAAAGATCTTTTAGAGTACATACAATCTAACTCTCTTTTCTACACTTTACATAAGTATTCCACATTCAAAACTAAAAGACAAATTGAAAGAGTTGGTATTGCTTTATTTCATAAAAAAGAATGACCAACAAGTATCTTGTCTTAGGGAGGGACAAATCCTACTTTGTAAAGGATCACTCTGATTCAAACAAAATATTCTCTGAAACTGACATTATCAAGATGCTTGATTTTTTGATTGACAACATATTTGTTACGTTCCGAGGACGTGTTTTTCAACAGACTGTCGGCATTCCATTGAGAACCAATTGTGCCCCTCTTCTTACCGACTTGTTTCTTAATCATTATGAGACTGACTTCATACAGGAACTTCTTAGGACGAACGATAAGAAGTTAGCAATATCCTTTAGCTCTACTTTCCGCTATATAGATGACGTTCTTTCAATAAATAATTTAAAATTTGGTGACTATGTTGAACGCTCCTATCCCATCGAACTAGAAATAATGGATACAAAAGATACAGTTAAGTCGGCCTCATATCTTGAATTACATCTAGAAATTGACAATGAGGGTCGGTTGAAAACAAAACTTTACGACAAAAAAGATGATTTCAGCTTTCCAATTGTGAACTTTCCATATCTAAGTAGCAACATTCCAGCAGCAACTGCATACAATGTATATATCTCCCAATTGATACGATATTCCCGTGCTTGCATTTCCTATCATTATTTTCTTGATAGAGGGTTGCTGTTCACAAGGAAGCTATAAAATCAAGAGTTCAAAATGATGAAGTTGAAATCATCCCTTCGTAAATTTTATGGACGCCATCACGAGTTGGTTGACCGTTATCATGGAATAACCGTTTCACAAATGATATCGGATATGTTCCTTACGTCGTAACTACAATCCCCTTCCTTGTAATGAATGTGACCTACCGAATTAGACTATTTTCCCGATTTGTTATAACATAAGCACCACGACGGGTGCCACATGTGGAGCAGGATCTGCTTACCCTTCCGGAATACCTGAGATCACCCCTAGTTTGGTGGGGTTCGTGTTGCTTGTTCTTTAGTTTTCTATGTTGTGTCTGTCTGCTTCTTTCATTTTAGCCAGGCATTGTCAGTTTATTTTCGATTTATGAGTTTGACTGTCCCTCTGGTATCTTTCGTCCCTCTTTTACATGGCGATTGCTTAGCCAAATACATCGGTCATGAATCATTGACTTTATCTTTGCCTAAATTATGTATTATGATTAATATTGCTATTTAAATGTTAACATTTGCAAATTAAAAATTGCTAACAAAGAGAGACATATCTATGTGATAACACTTTATTTTCTTAAACAATGGATATTTAACAGTTTTGAATTATAAAAAGTAAAATCACAAATATACTGAACTCCGAGGAAAATTCCAAACGGAAAGTTCCTAATCAAATGGCAAAATCAAAAGCTCATATTGACAACGATGATTGAACACAACAAACAGACATAAGAAATCAAACGAATGTTATTCTTTTGAGGAATAAGAAAAATATCATTCGCTGTAGTAGTCTGAAGAACATGTAAAACGCCACGTTCTACCAAAAGAGCACCATTTTCTCATTTAAAACTTATTTTGGTGTAAAAGATGTTGATATTATTTCGTTTTGATCTACTTTTAAGCGGACATTTTCACCATGTGAACGAGACTTCATACATATTTTGTGAATATTAACTTTGTAGCAAAAGTATTTAAAATATTCCATCGCGATTTTTTTGTTTTCTATGTTCTATGCTTCATAGTTGAAGTTGATCTTAGATATTTAACATCTTTTGGTCAATAAGCACATCCCTATAGTCCATCAGCTAGTTTTCAAAAGCGCTCTAGTTGAGGAGTTTGTGTTACACCCCAGTGTACCGCGATTCTTTTGGATAAAATTCAACTTCATTATCTTATTGATAAAATACAAGGTGTTATACTGCAAAAAAGGGTCCAAAAGAGGTTTAAAATGTCCCTTAGAATAATCCTCTCATTTATTAATTACGACTAAGTGATTTTTATTCAAAATTTTAATATAAAGCGATTAAAAAAAATAAAAGTATGAAGATAAACATCTAAAACAGATATTAAACTATCATTTTATAAAGAAACTCGTTATACAATTACCTGTTTTTGTAAATTTAACTTTAGAATTGATCATTATGCAATGTTTAAACTATTTGCAGTATTCAAATATCGTCTAAAGTATATATTTTTTTATAAAACATATGTACGTGCAAATACTCGTGAAATACCGTAAATCATCATATTCCCGTCTTCGATTCAGTATACATGTACAATGAATTCACCCATAAGCATTATCAATTTGCAACTGAAAACAAACATTAAACTGTCGATTTATGTTGTTTTTGTGAGACAAATTATTTTATAAAGTGAATGTGTAACGAAATATTTATGTGAAAAAAAGATTAAGGTTATTTTTTTTTGAGTTCAGAAAAGGTGCACTTTATCGAACTCAATAAAGTGTGTGCTTGATATCATTTTGTGTTTTAGCTATGTAGTGATTGAGTTAAGATATCATTGTAAAGTCATTCAAGGTTTCTTAGAGGTACAAGAAAAAATTTGCATTGTTGGTTTCAGTTTAAATGAAAATTCTGTTAAACATTGGTTGTTCAATGCACTTGAAAGAGCTTCGATGTCGAGATTTGGTAGGAATGGTTAACCCTGAAACATCCGCACAAAAAGAAGATAGAAAAACTCGAAGCGATATTAAACTGATGTTTTGAAAGTGTTCCAGACACTGCAAAGCTGGCCAAATCCATTTGAAACATCTGAACAAGTATATGGCTTTTTCTCATGTTATGTTGCTTCTTTGTACATAATATGCGACCTTCTAAACGCGTATAATAAGGGAAAATTTGATTAAGAAATTTTCATTACTGAACGGCTTAATCAAAAGTCAACCGATATCTAAAACCCATCAAAAGAAAATCATTGCTTACAATTTCGAAAAACGAGATAAGAAGGAAGCAGTTAATGGCTGATAAGAACAAAAAAACATTGAGAGCAGGAAAAAATGTGACCTGCTTGTCATAGCCCAACAAGACAGTTGGTTATGTGAGAGGTTCTCCAATTAGGTCCTCTTCCATGGTCTCTTGCAAACCTTGATGGGACACATGTAAAGAAAAATAAATCTGTCCTGGGTGGTGTTTTAGAAAATAGCCATTCCTGAGGAAAGCATGTCGATCTTTGATGGCATGGCAGTCATTCAATCCATTACTAGGATACCAAGCACTTTTTCTTATTTGGCAATTGTTATTTCAAAACCATCTTTTTAGTTTCAAAAAGAGCTCCCCGCATTGATTTTGTCACTGGTCAGTATCCCAAAATATTTATAAAAAATTGAACGACAGGTCCTTGGGGAGGGCAAATCATTACGATAAGTTCTAGACCATCACAATCGTTTTCTTGGCATTGGAAGAAATGTTTGTCAATTTGGACGAACAAAGTCGCTCTTGTTGAATTCTTTGTGTGGTAATAGAGTAAACAATCCTATAGATTTACACTAGAATGAATTGATCTATTTGTATCACATGGAAGTATGTGCCAAAATATATGTTGAAAATGAAATAGCGTAGAATGCTCTGAGCTTATAAGCAAACAGGAAGAAGCTGGAAAAAAATGTTTCTACCTGCAAAAACAAGCAGCTGACAAAGGTTACGATTCCATTGTTATAAAATCTTTTGTAACTGATGATGAAGTATTGGCCTGCTATTTTCACAGTTGCGCTTATCAATTATAATATTGTTAGTCTAAAAGGTACATCTTCCAAGTGCAGATTACTAAATGTGCAATCAATGTTTGCGAAATTTGGGGAGAATGTTTGTAGAACACTGCCAGAATTTCACGTCAATACTTGTTGTGATTCAGTAAGTATTTTGTTTGGGAAAGAAAAAAGTAAAGCATTCGGAATTTTGACACGTTCTATGAAGTTTCAGAAGATCTATGCCGTCTTGGTGAAATCTTTGAAGAGGTAAACGAAGAGATGTCAAAATACTCGAGAGGTTTTTGTGTTCTATATATGGCTACCAATTTAATAACATCGATGAAATAAGATTCAGAACTTTTTGAAATGCAAAAACATTCATTGCATCTACGTATACTGCTCCAGCAAAAGATGCATTTTCAAATCGCATAGAATAAGCCAACTTTCAGGCGAACATTTGGAAATCTGCTCTTGAACACAACACTGGTCCGTCGCCAAACAACTATGGTTGGATTGTTAAGAACGATTTGATCAGTATAAATTGCCTAGACCAACCATCAGCGTTAGATGCTTTATTAATTTTGATAAGCTGTTCATGTAAAGCTGGTTGTGCCAACAAAAGATGTCCATGTGTTCGACAAGGTTTATCCTGAAAAGATAGCTGTAAATGCTCGAAAGCTTGTAGATATAAGGATTATCAAATCGTTGATATTGCTTACTATGACGACGAAGATGATGGAGATGAATATGATGATAATTCGGTAGATACAAGTGACCAAACTGATGATGATTCTATAGATTGAACATCTTCGTGACATTAAAATGTGGTGATTCTGTTGTTAAAAAAATCTAATAGAATTCTAGAAACCCTGACAGTTTTTTGTATTTTAATATGTGAGTTATTTCATGAATGTGATGTATAAATACGTGACAGAATCGTGCATTTCTGGTTCGTTGTTTATGTTTGTATTTATCGTTGATTCTATGTTTTAGTTTCTTACCTTTAAATGGTTTTCCACAGCCTTTATTCACTTGATGATCTATGTTTCAATGTCAAAAATATACCATTTTATCAAGAAAAGTAGTACGTATGCTTATTTTTCATTCAAAATCATGAATTTTGGAAATTACCCTCCCCTTTTTTTCTTCGTCCTCTACGATTCAAAAATTAAATAAAAAATTAGCCTGCGTTTTATTAAGATATGATTGGTTCCATTAAATACAAAAAAAGTACTGAATACTTGGTTATTTTTACATATTTCTGTAATTATGTGTAAAACAAATTTTGTGATATACTCTTCAATATGTCCACTTTTAACCCCTTTTGGACACTAAGTATGACACCTCTTAAAATATTCTTCAGACATTACTCTTTAGATTTATACAAAAATAATGCGGTACCCTGGGGTGTAACACAGAACTTAATTTTACCCTACCAGCTGATGGGTCCGTGTATATTTGCGTCCATTCGTTTCTCATTTTGAAATATCAAAAGCAAAAAACAAAAAACGGAAGTATTTTCATTTTTCGTTTTTGATTTCTCGAAAACCAAAAAGGAAAACCAAAAGTGTTTTCATTTTTCGTTTTTGATTTCTGTAAACCAAAATGAAAAACAAAAGTCTTTTCGTTTTTCGTTTTGAATTTTTCTTAAACAAAAACGGAAAACGAAAGTGTTTTCATTTTTTGTTTTTGATTTCTCTAAAACCAAAATGAAAATTAAAAGTGTTTCCGTTTTTCGTTTTGGATTTTACTTAAAAAAGAGTTTTGTATTTAATTTTAATTATATCTCGATTTGTAATGTAAAATGTTTTCCTTTCTTGTTTCACAGTCATTGATAGTAAATATATTGCCAATGTAAACACCGCGGTGTTCTTTCAACATAATGTAGACAAAATAGACTGCATGACTTCTGAATTGAACTACGGTGATAAAATAATCAAAAACTTTCAAATTACCTTGTTTATATCTTTGATAAAGAAAACATTATTATATTTAAATATTAAACGAATCACAATTTTAAATTGTACAATATAATATTATATAAAGATGGTACAAATAATTAGATTGATGACAACATCACACTAACAAGGGAGGTAGCTACTAAAAAACTGACAAAAAAAAACTAGCCCGGTCGTTAAAGTATACATGCACAGCACAGCGGTTGTCAGATTAATACTAACGACTTTAATCGTAGAAAATGTCGACGAATGCAAAATCTTTAGCAATCTGAACAATAAGGGTGCGTGAACTTTACTTTTCAGTTTAGAAAAGAGGGACGAAAGATACCAAAGGGACAGTCAAAAGGTTGATCTAAGATTATTAGAATTGATGACCAAGGTCCATCTGCCAGTATCCCTTACCGAAAAATAAGCCCTGCGGCAAACATTTGCCGCAAGTTTGCAGAAAACATTGCCGCAAGCTTGCAGCAAACGTTTGCTGCAAACTTGCCGCAACCATTTTACCATGCAAATGAAGTTTGCGGCAAGCTTGCGGCAAACATAATTATGCAAATTAGATTTGCCGCAAGCTTGCTGCAATTGTTTGCTGCAAGCTTGCGGCAATTGTTTGTTGCAAACTTGCAGGAACTACACATATACCAATGTCATGTGTGTAGAAACATTCAATTTATCTCTTTCAAATTACACACCAACATTTTTAAAAAGTCAATTCCTGTCTTTATACAAACAGTCATTGAAAGAATTATTGCAAACTCGTGTGAGATGTGAGGAAATACATACATGCATTTGAAGTTTTAAAAAGTGGCAGGAGTCATTCTCAAATGACATAATTATATATAATATACCTGTATTAAAAACTGAAAAAAGGTAAAATCTCAAGATATATTGAGTATAAAGCTAGGTATAATTGCATTACATGGTGCAGTACATCAGTAACAAATTCAAACTTATAATAGCTTAAGTTTTTCAATCACATATACATGTATATATAGTTGCTTACTTAATTATGTATGATGATAACATTAAATATTTTATTAAAACATGTAGTTCTATGAATCATTGGTACTTACACAATAACATACTGATTATCCCATATTATTGAACCAAAATGCCTCCTTGATCTCTTATATGTGAAATGCATTTCCAAACACAACCAACATGACCTAGCCACACTTTCAAATTGTTAGCATCAAGGAATTGCCAACTAGGCATGCCCAGTCAATATTGTGTAATTCCTGCAATGTTCTGGCAAACATATAGAATGGTCAAAGTTTTCTGCAATCTTGCGACAAACATATTGAATGGTCAAAGTTTTCTGCAATCTTGCGGCAAACATTCTTTATTATTTTAAACTTTCTGGCAATCTTTCGGCAAACATTGATGTTTCTGCAAACTTGCCGGAAGTTTACAGCTAGCGGCAAACATCTGCAAACACTATTTTCTGTGTTCCTGCAAACTTTTTGTTTGCCACAAGCTTGCAGCAAGTTTGCGGCAAACAATTCAGTTTCATAAGGGATTTTACGAACAATTTTGCTTGATCAATAGATTAAAAAACAAATTTCCGCAATTTCACAATTCAAACTGGGATAAGCATTCAATTATTTTGTCATTCGGAGCCTATTCGGTATAAGTTTTGCTTATTTGTAAAGGCTATATATGGTGACTTTAACTAGAGCTAGGGCGTTGATGGGGGATTATGGAAACGAGTATATTGGTGTTATAAAATATAAAGAGAAGAGGATAATTGGCAAAAAGTATAAAGAATAGAGAAAAATGGCATAAAATATCAAAGAATACAGAAATTAAGAACCCCGAATCCAGACCATCATACTAGTTGCCTTAATGAACGTTAGTTTATCTCTGGGAATTTTTATTGGTTATCATACGGTTTCACTTCATTTCCTATGTCTATTAATTAAGATGCGAGCTTTCATTATTTGACAACATATTAAATATCACATTATAAAAAACTGCCATAGATTTCCGATAATTGTTCTGCATAAAACCACATCGGAGTCCATGTATTTTTTTTCAAATTGACCTCAGCTACCCACCCTATCCCATCATTACAGAAATTTAATAAACAAATTCTACGGCAATAATTTTGTCCGCACAATGTCTACTGGAGAAAAAAATCAAGGTTGCTGTTCTTCTTTTTTTTTTTTTTTTTAAAGATAGGTCCAAAGTTGGGGTCGGACACCCAACCCCACCCTTACCGAAAACGTATACAATTTGTCCGCACTAGGTGCAAATGGAAGGTAGGTAGCTGAGGTCTAAAGTAGAAAAAATAAAGGGTGTTGTTCTGCTTAGTGTTTTTTTCTAAAGTAGGTCTAAAGTTGAGGTCGGATACCCTACCCAACCCAACTGTTACAGTTAATAAAAAATATTCTGCGGCAATACTTATATCTGCACTAGGTGAAAACGTAAGCTAGAGATCTATGGCCCACTTGATCAAAATTACAAGTTAATGTATAGCACGGATTAATCCTTTTTTAGCTAATAAATAATTTCCTTGCCCACCATACTTTGAATACAAAAAGTAAACCTTTCGTCAAATCATGATTAAGCGAATTCTACTAGTTCAGATGTCGAATGTTTTGTAAAAACAGTTTTGTGTGGCAAAAAAAAAAAGTTAATGCACGAGAGCAACTTTCTTTTCTTCTAATGCAGAACAAGTATTATTTTTCATGAACTATTTGACAGGATGCCGAGAATATTGAAAGCTATTTCACACAATAGTTCAATTTTGTCATCATTTAAAAAAATCATAATTAATTACGATTCTATAAACCCACAAAAGTGTCTAATTGCTTTTCTTTCCTTAATAATATGCTTAGAGAAAGATGAATCGAGGAAGATGTTAGTACATAAATTTGAAATGTTACATAAACAGACACAACGATTCTCTTTCCAATCTTTAACCCCAACCCCAAATTCGATACCCAAATAGTCCCTTTATAGGAATAAATATGCCAAAAATCGTAATGAATTTCATTGAGTCTAAAACTTATTCAAATCAGATTTCATTCATTTGAATATTCTTAAGTACATGATTTCTTTTTGGCAATTACAGAAAATCGTTATTATCTGTTCTGACTTTAAAACACTGATTTAAGAATTACATTGTGTACTATTGTAGCCAACTATACCGTATGTTGTTTACTCATTGTTGAAGGTTATATGGTTGCCTATATATAATTGCTTACATCCACTACGTTTGAACTTTGGGGGATAGTTGACTCATTTGCAATCATACCACATCTCCTTATTAAAAAGTTGAGAGAGGGGGGGGGGGGGGACTTTTAAAGACACTATTTAATGAATTTTAAAATTTCATTTCTGGTTGTACTTGTAAAGACACTTTTCAATGAATTTTAAATTTCATTTCTGGTTCATTAGTTATATAAAGGCAAAGTTTAAATGTTTTCCTCTCAGGTCACCCAGTTTAAATTGGATATTTTGACATTTTGCTGTGCTCTTGGATTTGTGTTAAGAGCCCCCCAGAGCTCCTGGTCTGTTGGTGTGTAAGCTTTGGATGTCTTTTTGATTATTGCATACGGTGATTTGTTGATGTCTTCATACCATGCATTGTCCCATTACTTTATATAGACAGCTTATCAGTCATCCTGATCTATGAAAATAGCTCTCCTGGCCTTTTGTATAATCAGACGAGAAACAAGATATAAACTTACTTAGCTTGGTATATACATATATATTTAATATACTCATATAAATTCAAGTCAAATTAATATTTTAAAACAACATAAAAATAACAAGCTTTTTTTTTGTTCTGCGGCGACGTTAACAAAACATCAATTAAGTAATCGATCTTTATGACTATGGCTTCAATATTAAAAGATCATGTTCTTCTTGTCTTAGACTTAATAAGACTTCAAGTTGGAATAGATCTACGAAGACTGAAGAACGGTCATGTAAGGTTTGGCAATTGTACATGCCCACCGGTGTCCAGATATTGTTCGAAACATGTTTTAAGAAAAGAGGGACGAAAGATACCAAAGGGACAGTCAAACTCATAAATCCAAAACAAACTGACAACGCCATGGCTAAAAATAAAAAAGACAAACAGAAAAACAATAGTACACATGACACAACATAGAAAACTAAAGAATAAACAACACGAACCCCACCAAAAACTAGGGGTGATCTCAGGTGCTCCGGAAGGGTAAGCAGATCCTGCTCCACATGTGGCACCCGTCGTGTTGCTTATGTGATTACAAATCCGGTAAATAGTCTAATTCGGTAGGTCACATTCATGAAAGGGAAGGGGATTGTAGTTACGACGTAAAGAACATATCCGATATCATTTGTGAAACGGTTATTCCATAACGGTCAACCAACTCATGATGGCGTCCGTAAAATTTACGAAGGGATGATTTCAACTTCACCATTTGGAACTCTTGGTTTAATAGCTTCCTTGTGAGCAGTAACCCTCTATCAAGAAAATCATGATAGGAAATGCAGGCACGGGAATATCGTATTAATTGGGAGATATATACCCCGTATGCAGGTGCTGCTGGAATGTTGCTACTTAGAAATGGAAAGTTCACAATTGGAAAGCTGAAATCATCTCTTTTGTCGTAAAGTTTTGTTTTCAACCGACCCTCATTGTCAATTTCTAGATGTAAGTCAAGATATGAAGCCGACTTAACTGTATCTGTAGTATCCTTTATCTCCAATTCGATGGGATAGATGCGTTCCACATAGTCACCAAATTTTGAATTGTTTAGTGAAAGAACGTCATCTATATAGCGGAAAGTAGAGTTAAAGGATATTGCTAACTTCTTATCTTTCTTTCTAAGAAGTTCATGCATGAAGTCAGCCTCATAATAATAAAGAAACAAGTCGGCTAGTAGAGGGGCACAGTTTGTTCCCATTGGGATGCCGACAGTCTGTTGAAAAACACGTCCTCCGAACGTTACAAATATGTTGTCAATCAAGAAATCAAGCATCTTGATGATATCGGTTTCAGAGAATTTTTTGTTTGAATCAGAGTGATTCTTTACAAAGTATGATTTATCCCTCCCTAAGACAAGATACTTGTATCTACGTTGGCCATTCTTTTTTATGAAGCAAAGTAATATCAACTCTTTCAATTTGTCTTTTAGTTTGGAATGTGGAATACTTGTATAAAGAGTAGAAAAGTCAAATGTTTTAATACTGTTACAAGATGAAAGAGAGTAAGATTGTATGTACTCTAAAAGATCTTTGGAATTTTTAAGTATCCACATCTGATTCACGCCACCTCTAGAATAGGCAGTTTCACAATAACTTTGAAGCCCGTCTTTGATTGCTGATAAAATAGATGTTAATAATTTAGAGGTTTCGTGGGGCACTTGGAAGACCGAACAATATACCGTTGTTTGTAAGGACACTTATGTAGTTTAGGTATCCAGTACAGTGATGGAAGATCCAGTTCTTCATCTTTGGTTGAAATACCAAAGGAACAAAGAACAGACCTATGATTATCCAGAATTTCCTCTTTGGTAAGTGTCGTGAGGGTATATGTTGAGTTTCCAAGTGAATTGTCTATACCTAATTCTTTTATCAAGCAATTAATGTAGTGACTTTTACTGACAAAAACGATGTTATTTGGGGCTTTGTCTGCGGGGACAACAACATATTTATCATGGAGGTCGGATAAGTGTTTAGCAACATTTGGGTCTTTAAAGATTGACGTAGCATGGGCATTGAAGGACCCATTCAGTTTCTTGATTCTGATTTGTATTAACGACCTCACTGCCTTAATCAATTCGGATAGAGTGTCTACGTCTTTTTACGTTTAGCCCATTGCCTGGTATAATCCTCGACTGAGTCCATCAAAATTTTAAAGTTGTATTTCCAATTGATGGATTTAGGCTCACGATATTTCCGACCTTTCGATAACACATTTCGTAGAGAAGTGTTATTAACAATGTTAAGAAGTTACGATGCTACCGGAGATAGAAAAAATGTTCTTTTTTCATGGAAAATTAAACTGTTACAATATATTACAGAACACAAAACTGGCTAACATTGCTGTAAATACAAGTTAAAAAGCTGACATGGGCTACGTTTAAGCTAGAAATCCCAATCCCCCGTCATCAAATAATTAAAAAAAATGTATATATATATAAATATATATATATATATGACCTTTAACATTGGAAGGCTAAACTTGCATTGAGCCGTGGTTAGGTCCTAAATAGAAAATAAAGAGATGTGGAGTAAATGTACACGGAACAAAATCGCACACAATACATAGAAAAAATACAAATTATTAATGAACAGGGCTTTTATTCCTGTTCTTTATCTTTAAAGTAGCTGGAGGGTCTTCAACGAGAAACAAGACCATTCATACCCATTATACAATAGCCACATAGGTTAGTGCATCGGACTACAAAAACAAAGGTTCCTGGTTCGATCCCCGATTCGGGGAGAAAATTTCCAATCCACTATAAATAAATATGTGGATAACAATGGTTTTTTTTTATCCTACATATGTCTTTTGATATTGTTCCTACATGTAAATACTCAAAGTCTTACACTGTATCTATATATTTTGCTCCGAGACCAGAATATAATAAAAGAAATAAAACAAAACTTGCGCTTTAGATTAAGAAAGGGTCCAAAAGAAACGTTTAGAATGCAAGATTTTGCGTCATTTTTTCCAGTTCTGGGGTCCTTGAGCCCTACCCTCGCCAAATATATAGTTTGCTTTATTTGTACTAGAGGCTAGTTACCAGGTTACGGTTCTATCTTATCATCTCAGATCAACCTCTCCAAACTTAAAAGATCACGCACCATTATTGCTTAGATTACACAATATCACACACCTATACCCCCCACAAAAAAAAAAAAATTATCTTCAATTTTTGACCCCCCATTTTAAAGAAAAAAAACCCTTTTTACATCCAAAATAAAAATTTTACCAACATTTTTGTGTGATTTTTAACTTCAAAATTAAGAAGAAAAAAAACACACTTTGTATTTATACCCCCCATAAAAAAAATAAAAATTTTTTTTTTGTAAAGAGCACACCAAAACCTTAATCCTGGTTTTTTTTTATAAAACTCATTTTTTTCCCTAAGGGGAGTAGTATAGTACTTGAACGACTCCAGCGCCCCCCCTCCAAAAAAAAAAAAATTTGACCCCCAAAATATTACCCTCATTTCAAGTAAAAGAGCCCTAAATTTTCATAAAAAAAAAAAAAGCAAAAAAACACCCCAAAAACACCAAATTTTCTTACTCCCAAAAAAATTTTTTTTTTACTTTTTATAAAAAAAAAAAACGTTATTAAAAACACCCAAAGAACAACAAAAAAATTCCAAAAAAAAAAAAAAAAAAAAAAAAAAAAAAAAAAAAACCGGGATAACAGGCAGAGAAAGAATTCTGTGGGATTTAAGAGAAAAAATAATTTCCCCAGTGCGCCCCAACCTTGATTTTTAATTAATTTTATCAATATAGTCTAGTAATAAAACGGATCAATACGACTACAACAGTGATTACGCTTTTAACTGAAACGCAATCGATTTACAGAATTAATAATTTATAGTTGTAATATTGAAGGTTGCCTGGGTGATGTTAACATATAACAGAACGTTTATTAGGAGAGAAGACGTGTTTTTATTAATGTCGCAAGAAAGTTTAATTTTACCTTCTAATCAGTGTATTCCAGGGATGTGGTCAACGGAACAGTCTGTTATTATTACTGAACATTCGAACTATTATGAACAAATGACATTAGTTGTAAAACAAATTTTCGAAAGCGGACCTGATGCACCTAAACCTTCTTTGCCAAAACGGCCAAAGTCGAAATTGGATTCATTATTCACACATGCAAAAAAGAAAAAAACATTTGACCCCAAGGAACTCCATGATTATCTTCGTTTCAAATGTGTGGATCAGTGTGGGATAAATAAACAGTTTATCGTTGAGGACATGTGGAAATCGGGGACATTACAAATAGAAGAACTCCTGAATATATTAAAACGTGCAACAAGACAAATACAGAGGTGTGAGGCACAAATGCTTTTGTTTTATATCAAGTTCGGTACCTTTTTGGAACAAGTCAAAGCTTGGCACGAGCATGAATACAACAAAAAAACAATTCAAGAATCATGGCCTGTTTGGTTAAAAACAAATGCAGATTATTCAGATAGACATGCAAGAAGGCTACGGAATCTCTCTAGGGTTCTTAAAGATTATCCCTTGTTCGGTTTGGTTGGATTGCCAGTTTCCTATTTCACCACTGGTAAATTAAAGGATATTACAGAAATGCTTTCCATTCCAACATATGCTGAATACTGGATACAACCACTACCTACGACAACCAACGAAATGCCTCAATCGCAATAAGACAGTTATTGATCAACGGACATGCATGTCCGCCGAACAAAAGGTGATTCATGATGTATGAACTATTGATGAAATATTGATCAGACTGTTACTAGATCTCTTAGCGGACATGCATGTCCGCCGAACAAAAGGTGATTCATGATGTATGAACTATTGATGAAATATTGATCAGACTGTTACTAGATCTCTTAGCGGACATGCATGTCCGCCGAACAAAAGGTGATTCATGATGTATGAACTATTGATGAATCCGTGTTGACTAGAAACCTAATTAACAACCAACAATTAACTGATAATGGATTTTGTATTTCTACATACCTGAGTGACTGTTATATGTACATGAATGATAATGTGTAATTTTGCAAATACTTTTACAAATGAGTGTTATAATAAAGATTTAAAACTTAGTCATTTGTAATTCTTGTTCATAGAAAGCACCTGTTATTTCTTCGCCTTTTAAATCAATTATTTTATAAGTAAAAGGAATTGTATTTAAAACTTTTTCAATTACAAATATTTCTTTAGTCCAACGAGTAGTATAACCCTTTTCAAATTTACCCTTTTTTTTTGTTATTCTTACTCTAGTACCTACTTCGAATTTAGGTTTTTTAATTTTCTCTTCCTTTTCTGGATATAAATTTTTATACACTGTTAATTCATTTTTTAATTTACTTGCTTGAACAGGTGTCATTTTAATTGAAGAATGTACTGTATTATTATAATTTTTAACTAATTTATCTAATATATCATAATATTTTAAAGTTTCATTAGCAGTAAAGTATTTATACATATGTTGTTTCATTGTTCCTATCCAGCGTTCCACTACACAGGATTTTTCTTCATTCTCAGTTGAATATAACTTTATGTTATTATCTTTTAACAATTCTTTTACTTGTCGGTTATAAAATTCAGATCCTTTATCTGACCAAATATACATTGGTTTTCTTTCTTTAAATAATGTTTTAAATGCTTCACTTACTGCTACTCCTGTTTTATTTTTCAATGGAATCAACCAACCATATTTACTAAAAACATCAATAACTGCTAATAAATATTTATAGTGTTTATTTTGTTTTGAATATTGTTGTATATCTATCAAATCAACTGCCCATGTTTGATCTATTGAATTAACATAAACACGTCTTTTAGGAAAAGATTTTACAACTCTATGATGTAATTCATTTGCTAATTTATTTGTTAGATTTGTTTTAGACATTTTTAAGTAACTAAAATGTTTTCTTAAAAAATGGAGGCAAAAAAGGATAAAATTTTATCCAAGCGAGGAGATTCATATAAACTTGTTTTGACAAAAGAATATAAACATAAAGCAAGTATTTATGTATTTAATTATAAAATTAGTCTAAAGGATGAAAAACAAGAAACATTTACAAATGCTTTTGAACACATGGTAGACTATTCCATAAAAGATTACCCTAATGGAAGAATTAAAATAGTACCTATTCATGAAATCATAATTACTAAACATAAAAGCTGGCCTATAAGAACATATAATACAGTTAAAAAGTTATTCATGGATCAAATGGAAAGATTATTAAATAGTGCTGAAGAATTAAATTTAGAAGAAGTTATTTTTGAAGTTACTGTTATACCTAATAGAAAAGGAAAAGGTAGGGGTTTAAAAATATTAGATGTCACAAATAAAAGAAGTATTATCCAAATAAAAAATGATGATACAATATGTTTATCAAGGGCAATTGTAACTTCTTTAGCTTCAAATAAGTTATTAAAAGATTTTACAGATTCTCAATTAAAACATATCAATGAAGGTAGATCAGTACAAAAAAGATTAGCTGAAGATTTACATAAACAATCAGGAGTAGAAATAAAAGAAGAAGGTAATAATTTAGATGATTTAAAAGCTTTTGAAAATTATCTTAATAAAAGAATAATTGTTTTTACATCAAATAGTACAGAATATATTGTATATAATGGTAATGAAGAATATAATGAACAAATATATTTATATTATCATGATGAACACTTTGACACTATAACAAATATAACAGGATTTTTAGCTAAACGTAGGTTTTGTAAAGTATGTTTAATTGGTTATACTGAACAACATACATGCAAAGATAACACAGTAACAACTATCAGAAAACAACATATTTGTGATAAATGTAACAAAACATATACAGGCAAAAATCACAAATGTGGTGAAAAAATATGTTTAATATGTTATGAAAAATACACGGAAAGTAATGAAGAACACTTATGTTATATGAAACCATCAGTACCAAAACAAGTAAAAAATAATAAATATATATATTTTGATTTTGAAGCAAATCAAGAAACAGGAATACATATAATGAATTTTTGTATAGCTTACGATTTAGAAAATATTTATTGTTTTAAAAATAACTATGTAAAAGTATTTAAATGTGATTTCAATATTGATAATTTAAACTTGTTAGAATTAAACATAGATGATTGTTTTAGTGATGTAGAAAAAATTAAATATGAAACAAATTCTGTAATAGACAACTTTTGTAAATATTTCATAAGAGACAAATTTAAAGACTACACTTTTATTTCACATTATGGAAAAGGTTATGATATGCAACCGATTTTAGGATACATTGTAAAAAATAAAATTGAACATAGTATTATTTCTTCAGGATTAAAATTAACAGCTATGTTTATTAAAGGAATAAATTTAAGATTCATAGATTCTATAAATTTTACATTATGTGGATTAGCTGCTTTCCCAAAAACATTTGGATTTGTGGGTAACAAAGGTTATTTTCCACATTATTTTAATACAACAGAGAATCAAAAATATGAGGGAATTTATCCTGATAAAGAATATTTTGGTTATAATACTATGACAATTAAAAATAAAGAATTATTTGATGAATGGTATAATAAAGTTAAAGAAAAAGAATTTAAATTCTATAAAGAAATATTTTATTATTGTCTATTGGATGTTTTAATTCTTGCCAAAGGTTGTACCTTATATAAAAAATTATTTTTAAATATAACCAATAATTGTATCGATCCATTTCAATATATTACAATTGCTCAATGTTGTACAAAAATATTTAAAACATTAATGTTGACAAATGAAACAATTGGAATTCACAAAAAGATGACAATGAAAGAAGTACATTCACAAAAATCAATACAATGGTTAGAGTATATTTCTTTAGAATATAATATAATGATTCAACATGCTAAAAGAGGAGGTGAAAAGAAATTATCCATTAATAAGAAATGTTATAAAGTCGATGGTTATTATTATGATAGAGAAAATAAAATGCGTAATGTTTATGAATTTTTTGGATGTTATTGGCATGGATGTCCAAAATGTTATAGTCCTGAAGAAATATGCAAAAAAGATAGAAATAAAAAAACTATGAAAGAGTTATATAATGAAACTAAAGAAAGACTTAAAATTATTAAAGATAATCTAAAACCAAATGTAAAAATTCATACAATATGGGAATGTGAGTTTGATCAACAAAAATATCCTGAAGTTGATCCACATTTAAAACCTATTGATAAAAGAGATGCATTTTATGGAGGAAGAACAGAAACTATTCAATTATACAATAATCTTTCTGATTTAAAAGGTAGATATGTAGATTTTTGTTCTCTGTATCCATCAGTAAATAAACATTGTAAATATCCTATAGGGCATCCTATTACATCTACAGAAATATCTGTAGATGATTATATAAAAAATAATTATTTCGGAAAATGAAATGTAAAATATTACCACCTAAAGGATTGTATCACCCTGTTTTACCTTATAAACAATTAACTAGTGATAATACACATAAATTACTTTTTGGATTATGTAGAACATGTATGAATAAAATATCTTTTAAATGTAAACACATAGATGATCCTACTTTAAATAAACATGATAAAATACATGAAATAAAAAGATGTAAAGAATGTAAAAATATTAAAAATGAAAAATGTATACATTCTGATGAGGAAAGAGTTATAGTAGGTACATGGTCTACAATAGAAATATATAAAGCAATAGAAAAAGGTTATAAATTACAAAAAATATATGAACTAGAACATTTTGAAAAAACATCTACAGATATATTTAAACTTTATGTAGATACGTTTATGAAATATAAACAAGAAGCTTCAGGATGTAAATGTGATCCTAAATATTGTAAAAATGATTGTAAAAACGATAAAGAATGTAAAACAAAAATACAATACATTATAGATAATACTGCTTATGATTTAGATATTGACAAAGTTAAGTACAATTCAGGATTAAGATTTATAGCTAAAATATGTTTAAATAATTTATGGGGACATTTTGGTATGAGAGATAATTTTACACAAAAAGAATATTGTTTTACTTTAGAACATATAACTAAAATAGTATTTAATGAAAAATATAAAGATATAAGTACTATGATATTAGATGAAGATATTGTTTTAACAGAATATAAAAATAAAGAAGAATACTCTAAACCTAATTCAAGTGTAAATGTTTATATAGCTTTGTTTACAACAGCACATGCTAGATTAAAATTATACGAACTATTGGATATTCTACAAGAAAGAGTTTTATACATGGATACAGATTCTTGTATTTATAATGATGATGGTTCTGAAGCTTGTAAAAAGATAGAAAGTATGATGGGAAATAAATTAGGAGATTTAACAGATGAAATTGTTTCAAAACATAACGCTAATCATATAAAACAATTTATATCTGCTGGTCCAAAAGATTATTCTATGAAACTAGATACAGAAAAACTAGTTAGCTGTTGTAAAGGTTTTAGATTAAATGCTGAAGTTGAAAAAAAGATTACATTAGATAAAAAAATAAAAATAGTTACTGATGAAAATGAAAAATATGAAACTGTTAAATATAATAATATAAAAATAGGAAAAGATCATCAACTTAAAACAGTTAAACAAGTTAAAGCTTATGATTATATGTTTGATAAAAGAATGGTATATTGTGAAAATGAAAATTTAATTAGAAGTTTTCCTTATGGATATTAAAAAATATATAATTTAAATTTTTATTTTAAAAAATAAAAGACTAAAAAATGATTGAAGCTTATACTGAGAAAGATGATCCTGACGCTAAAGTTATATTAGGAAGAATAATGTTATCAGATTATCAGATATGTTGTTTAAGAGATGATGGAGAATGTCCTTTGACTCCAAAACAAATGGAAGTAATGGAAAAGTTTGATGGTAAAAAGTTATCTAAGTTTCCTCCTGGTTGGGATGCTTTTATTAGACCAGATAAAGTTTATGAATATGTTTTTGAAAAACCATGTCCTGAAATTTAATTTTTTATTTTATTTTATTATTTCTCTATACCCCTAAAAACAGAAAAAGTACAGGAATAGTACATACTTTTTTCTGCAATTTTGCTGTTTTTACCAGGAAAAGTACAGAAATTAGGGACTCTAATTTTTATCAATTTTTTCTTATTTTTCCAATTTTTCATACAAACGTAAATTGTATTTATTTTTTATTTTATTACCCAAACAATAAAACCAGTTAATGCCATACCACCAACAACAAATGCAATCTCTCTATTTTTCTGGTCTTCTGATGGAGTATAAAAATCACTTAATGTAGGTTTAGGTGATAATGAAGTTAATTTTTTATTCGTGACACGATAGTATAGTTTCATTGCCTGGTCAACATCATCAAAAGTCTGAACCGCATGATGTTCCTTTTGTAATTGTTCATTTATAAAATCTAATCTTTGTATTCTTTTTTTATTCCATTCTGATTGTGCTTTTTCTAATTTTTCTATAGCTTTATCATGTCTTATTTTCTCTTCATTTGCATTACTACCCATATGTGAAAATAAATAATTACTCCCTGAAAATGCAAAAGCATTTGTTATTGCCCCACCAAGCATCATTGTTAAAGCACTTGCCATTTTATAAAAACAAAAATTACTTCATAATATCAGCAGGTATAATACCTTGCTTAATCAACATATCTTGTGTTGCCATTGCAAGTAATATATCAATGGATAACATTACAACATCATTCATGTTAAAATCCACTTTTGGTGCTGGCCTCCTTAATACCTTTTTACCTATTTCTGCATATCCAACTGTTAACAATGTTTCCACTCCAGCATGATATAACATATTTGCTATTTGTTTTCCGTCTTTTTGAGTTGTCATTTTAATGTACTAAATTTAATTAAATTCAAAAGGATCAATTTCTTTCTTTTGTTTTTCTGGTTTTGTTATTTCCTTACCCACCACGATTTCTTTAATCATTCTTTCTGGTTTCTTACTTTGGTTGTAAAAAAACAATCCCAATCCAACAATACTTATAGAAAAAAGTACAAATTTATAATCAACTAGGGAACTGGAGTGTTTCTCAACCGAAGGAATATGTTCGTTTGATTCATGATCTGTTTCTGTATCAGAATCTTTTGTTATTTGTTTGATTTTTGAATTTTCTTTTTTTAATTTTTCCACTTCTTTTTTTCTCAATTCTGCATTTCTTATTCTTACTTCTGCACCTTTCTTACCAGCAGCTACTCTTTTTGGGTCTTTTGGTTTGGGTTTTTTAAATACTTCTATTTGTTCAGGATTTTCATTCATCATTTTTTATGTCATTTTTTTCATCTTTTTTTTGGAAATCGAGCGAAGCGAGTGGTTCGATATGTCTTGCTGTTGTTAATATTGCAGTAAAAGGAGCAAGATACATTCCATATCTATAGTACAGTTCACAACATGTATTAGTTAAAGCATTATTGATAAAAGGATCTTCCTCTAAGTCTTGTATCAAAATTGGTGGATTAACAACTTTGAAAAACTTTGATACACCCATGACATATAAATTTATAAAAGAGTTTCCTAATGTCTTGGTCATACTAGCTCCCAATCTTGCTTCATATTTACAGTATAGTTTGTTTATTTGTTCTGTTGTCATTTTATCAATATCTGACAGTTGTAATTCTTTACCCAGATATTGTTTACTACTCCCACCAGCAACAACAGCTGATAATCTTTCGCGTTTTTTTTCTTGAAGGGAACCGTTCACTTCGCTCGCTTCATCATCAATATTTATGTTTTCCACAATTTGCTCGCTTAATAATTCTTCAGCATTCATTTTATACGTTTCAAAAAACGGATATAATTTATTTTTAACTTTAAAAAAATTAAATACAACATATCCAACCAATGATAAGACTGCAGTGTTTGTTGCAATTGTTAGTATTTCCAACAGCATTGCTTTTTTTATTGCTTATTTTTGGTTAAATTACTTAAGAATTACTTATTTTGGTTAAATTACTTAAGCATTACTTAAGCATTACTTAAGAATTATTTTGCTTATTTTGGTTAAATTACTTAAGAATTACTTAAGCATTACTTAAGCATTACTTGAGAATTGCTAAAAAAATTAATTAAGTAACCAATAATCAGTAGGTTGATCTGTCTTTAATATTAATTTACGATGTTTCTTTTTTTTAAGTTCTTCCTTTATTCTTTGTCTTTCTTCCAAAGTAGGAATAACATCATTTTCTCTTAGGCAATTATCAAAACTATCTCTATCTTTTGTGTAGAACATGCATAACCATTTTGTTTGTTCTCTTAAATCTTTTAAAACAGAGTTGTATCTCTGTGAAATGACCCACACTGATTGTTCCGCATGTCTTCCTGAAAATGCAAGCTCGGACAGCATATCTTTTTTCTTTGTTAGTTCTTTTGTTGCACTGCAGTCATCAATGATATATAATGTTGGATGACCAGCATATTTTTTAAAGAACATTCTTAATAGTTCTTGTAGCTTCTCTTCTTCATAAAGGGAACCGTTCGCTTCTCTCACTTCAACAATAGGATTAACAATTATTAAATTTTTTGTTTTTGGTTTTCTAACATCACCAATCCATTCACGATTTTTGTATGCTTTGTTCCATTGGATGGTTGGACAAAGTATGACTATATATTTGAAAACTCCACTATATTCTTTTTCTAATAAATCAAGAACAAACTCTGTTTTTCCACATCCTGTTTGTCCACATATAATAGCACAATGGGGATATTTTGGTAATTCATAAAGGGAATCGGAGTGTATCTCGCTCCGCTCGTTTGTTTCCATTTTTTAAGGGGAACCGCTAGTAATTAACTTCTTTAAATCTTCCATCTTCAAAATTAATTTGTGCATCTTGTATAACAAACAGATAAACATTTATTAATTTATTTGCTCCTGCTGTTTTAGTTATTTGGATAGTAATACCTTCAGAAGCATTTTCAATTCTTCTACCTGAACCGTGTAATGAGTTGTCATCTGTTGAACGTAAATCTAACCATAATGCATAATTAGTTGTAAGATATTTTTCTAATGTTGTATAGGATAAATTTAAATCCTTTAAAACTTCTTCTGTTGTTTTATTTCTTTTTGAATTTAAAGCAAAGAATTTATTTATTTCATCCCATTGTTGATATGCTTTCATTCCTTGACTGTATAGTTGATTTGGAACACCTTCTATTGTCATTTCTACTTTTGTTATGTTAGGATTATAATAAGTTTCGGTACTTGTTCTTTCAGGATCTTCGAACAACATTAGAATTCCTTTCATACTTCTAGCTGGAACATTTAAATTTATATTCCACAATGTATCAGATTTGTTTTTGGTTATTTTTCTATGTCTTAGTATTCTATCGTACAAAATAACCATCTTACCATTAACTTGTTGTCTTATCTGTCTTGCTAATTCTGCATCAGTAACCATATCAAATTCTAAACAAATGTTTTTGATTGTATAACTTGCAGATGTATCTGTTGATTTAATAACATTGCTATAATTATTAAATGTAAGTTCATATTCAAGTCTATCACCAAGACCTGCTTGATAAAAAGGCATATGAGTTTCTAATAGTTCAAAATCAAGTGGGATACAAAATCTTGCACCATATGCAGTTGCAATTGTTTCATCGCCTGTGTCTGATGCTTTATCATCCGCGCCAACTCTGTGTTTTAACATGTTTGTTTCACCAATACCTTGGTATGCCATATTTAAACGTTCAGATGTAGATTTCCATAAATCAACATAACAATGATAAATATCACTATCATCAATTGACATAATTTCATTTCCACTTATACGAATTGTTGTTTTTTTAACTATTGTTCTTCCTATGTTTTGATATATAGTTGCATTGTCGTCTGTAGATGTGAGTTCTATTTCAAATGCCAATCTGGTTGTTCCAGGAACAATAACATCATTATTGCTTAGATTGGGGAATCTCACTAATAGCTGTTGATTTTGATCAATAGTTGAAGGATTATTTGTTATTGATACACTTTGACGAATACCTTTCACACCACGAGGTTCTCTTATTTTTCTGTAAGGATTTAATTTGTTTCCGTATGCCGACATTTTTAAGGATTAAATTTGTTATAAAAATAATTCAATTACCACTGATACTAGAGTATTGATACATGTATAATTATTAGTCATACTAATAAAACTTATTAAATCTCCAGCCTTAACTTCAAAAGGTGTATAAAAGTTATTAAAACCGTGTGTGACACCATTATCCAAACTCATTTTGTAACTAGTTGACTTATCATTAACAATCATCTTAATGGCTATAATATCTGTGCTTGTTCTTAAACTTACTAAACTAATACCCAATATTTGTCCTGGAAAGTTCATTACATAATAACCACCACCAACACCAAAATTAAACTTTTTATTTCCATGTATTGGACCATCAATTCCAGCATATATACTTATTATTTTTCTGTCTGGTTTATTTTTAATATTACCAACTATATTTTCAACATTTAAAACTCTGATGCTTAGGGCAGCGACACTCCGATGTAAATTTTTATCCTTAGTATCCATTGTTTGAAGCTCACTCTTCATATTTAATATTTCTTTTTCTACGTTTTTTTTTTTGACACCAAGTATGCTCATTTTATTAAATAAATTATATAACTTCTAAAACACAATTAATTGGTAAATGATTAATTATCTTGTTATTATTTTCATCTCTTATTTCTAATTTCAATTCTGTTATAACATCATTTACTAAACACTTATATTCCGGATGCTCAAATCTCGCTGTTATAACTTCACCAAACTCTTTATTCTCGACTGGAATAACAGCCAATAATGTACTTGGCTTACCATCAAGATAATTATGAGAAGTGCTAACTTGTTCCAAATGGATATATAATGATTTATGGATAGCAAAATCCACAAATTTGTTTCCATAATGTAATTCATCAGGTTCGAATTTACGTTTATTATTAAACCCTAACATATTTCCCAAACCCTTACTTATCTTTAACTCAGTAGTAGTGTTTAATGAAGCGATACCATTTGCTTCATTTACGGATAATACAATATTTTCTTTTTGAAATTCATCCACTATTTGTTGAAAACTATAATAACCATTCATAATCCTTTGCTGTTCCTCTCCGGTTTTTGTTATAAACCCATGATAAACATTATACCAACCTATACTGTATCTTATAAATTTCAAACCAATACGTTTATTTCCATTTCTGTTATTTATGTATTGTTCTAAGTTTATTGTATTATCAATATTTGAAATAGTATGAAACATTTTTAATATAAAAAAATGATAACAAAAGAATTTAAATATAATCCTAATGTTTCATATAATCCAGGTATTAAATATTCTGAAAAAGATCATCAATTAAAAACAAATCTTGTAAATCAAACGATATTTGTAAATCAAAAAGAGAACTTTAAAACATCTTTTCCTGATTTATTTCAAAACTATCAAAACCCATCAATACACACTAACGAACCATGGAATACATGGATTCATTCTTCATTTGATTGGTGGCAATGTCAATTAAATTTTGCAGTATGGTGTGCAAGTACAGGATGTGGGATTTCTTATAATGATCATATACAAAATACTGCAAATCTTACAAAGTCTTTTTATATGTTTCATTTATATTATTGCATTGCAAGAATGTTAAAAGAACTTAAATCACCTTTACCAACAGATTCTTCTTTCTGTTATTACAAGAACCCATATGACAAAGCTGCATATCAGAAATTATGTGATGAATTTAATATTTCTCCAAATACAGATTGGAGACAAAAACTAGAATCATCATGTCAAGGATTAGGAAGTTTTGAGCAATATTATAAACCAAGTGGTGAATATAGACAAAATCATAAAAAGGATGGTCCATTCTTTAATATTCGTGATACAATTTATCATGAAAAAGATATAAGTATGGCTTGGACAACATTTATTTTAGATAAATCAGAAGGTTTTACACGAGCAGGTATTGAACGTATTAATGAAAGTATTAAAATTTACGTATGGGCTTTGTTGGGTGCCCAATCTCAAACAAAAACAGAAATTTTAAAAGTAGGAACAGGATTTGATGCACAAAAACAATTCTTAGCAAATGTACAAGATGTTATTAATAGTCCTATTGATTTACCCACTCAGATATCAAATTATCAAAATGTTTTAAAATACGCAAGAAGCAAAGTTGATTATGCTTATGGACTTGGTTTATATATGTCTCCCAGTGATATGGTTTTACAAATTGGAACTATTGTTGGTTATAATAATAAAATTATAATTGCAACAGAAAATCAAACACTCGGTTTAATGATGATTTAAATAATAAAAATTTTGATCATGTTGATTTTAAGCCAAAAGAACCTGTAAAACCACAAGAACCTATAAAACCTGAAAAGCCTAAAGAACCAAAAATAGATCCAATAAAAAAAATTGAACATGAAGATCATGAAGATAATAAACAAGCAATAATATTTGTAAGTATTGTAATAGGATTTACAGCACTTTATTTTTTCAAATAATCTCTAGCAGCAGTAAACAATAAACTAACAACTAAAATAAGCAATGCCCATAAGTTGTTTGCAAACCAATTTACTACGTCTTTTGTTGCAGACAATAACCAAGAAACAATAGAACCTATAATACCTGGTAATGCAGCTGCTAATTTTCCTGCAAGAAAAGATAATAATTTTCCAAGATTTTTTAATTGTTTTTTTATCCAGTCTTGTACACCACCACCTTTTGATGGTGAAGGAGAAGGAGAAGGAGAAGGAGAACCAGTAAATGCCTCAACAATAACACCAATAATCATTCCAAAAGCAGTTAAAACACTAACTATTGTTATTCCTTGTTCTCTGAATAATGTTCTTATTCTTTCACCTAATGTTTTGTCTTCGTTTAACATTTTATGTATTGTTTGTTTAAATCTGTTCACTTGACTACGTAGTTTCTCTTTATTAATATTAATTACTTCTAGTCTTGCACTTCTCTCAGATTCCAACTCTCTTATTCGACTACTTATTCTATCTATTTGAAATTCATCATTGTCTTCTTTAGCTTGTTCTAATTTGGTATTTTCTTTTGCTAAGTCTTTATTTGTTTCATTCAGTTTTGTTAATTCATTTGCAATCTCTTCTTTTACTGATGTCATTGCACTGATTATACCATCCATCTCTCTTTTTGTCATATATGTTTGTGTTTCTTCATTTATGAAAGATGTTCCTTGTTCAATAAATGAAGTTTCTATTTCTTTCACATGTGTTTCTTCATTACTTGCTATTTCTAATAATTCTTGTCCTTCTTGTTGTGTAGATATTTCTTGTAATGGAATTTCTATATAATCGAGTTCACGAATTGGTGCTTTTATCGTTCTTTGAAAATCTTGAAAATCTGCTCTAGCTTCTCTTAAATTATCAGATATTTTAAAATCATCTACACCTAAAACATCCCTGACAAAATTAACACCGTATTCTTTTTGAAGAGTGCTAAATTTATAAAACTTTAATACTCCTTTTTTAAAATATGTTAATGCAATATTATTACCTTTTTCATCTTTTACATATAAGATTTGTCTTTCATTATGATCTTCCCTAACAAAAAAACCTACTTCATTACGTGTAGTTTCACCATTTTTTTTATAAAATTGTTTAATCATTTTTTTGTAGTTTCTTTTTTACGAATTTTAACATCATTTTCTGATAAATCTCTTGATTTTTCAAATTCCTTATTTATATTATTTTGAAACTCTTCATCATCTTGAAAAGACGTTTCTTCTTCTTCATAATCATCATCATAATCATTATTTTTAAACACAGGATTATCAAACTCATAACCTCCTTCAGCCATTTTATTCATCTAAAATATTAGATAATAAACAATAAAAAGAACCTGTTAAAAACAACTTAAGATAAAAATAATTAAATTTTTTATTTAACATTATTTTTACATTTTTTACTAATTTTTCTTTTGTTTCTTCATCCATTTATTTAATTAAAAATTGATTCATAGTTTGGTGGATTTCCGTTATCAACTAAAATTATTTTATTAAAGAAAATCAAAGATTTTCCATTTTTTTTTTTAATTCGTTTTTTACTCTATTTTCTGTTTCCTCAATTAGTTTTTTTCTTTCATTATCATTCATTACTGTTTGTGTTTGTTTTGTTCGTATATTTTCTTTCATTTTGTTGTATTTTTCTAATTCATCTAAAATAAGTTTAAATTCATCTGCACTTATCTGTCCGTCAGTTAAAGATTTTGATATTAAATCTTTTATGCTGTTTAACTTGCATTCTGCCATTGTTTTAATTTCATAATGTTTTTTTGATTTTGTTGTCAACTTTCTTCTAATTAATTTAACTAGACCTCCTAAACTTCCACATACAACAGCTGTAATTTGTATGGGAAGTAAGATAGGAAAAGCTATTCCTATACCAGCTAAAACAACAGATGTCGAAATTAAACTTGTATCAACACCATCAGTAACATTAACTCCGCGTTTATATTTTTTGTATAGTGATTTACGTTTATCTCTCTCATTTATTAATGTTTTTTCTATTTCTGTTATTTTTTGTAGTCTATAATTTTGTCCATCTTCTATAGGTAATTCTGGATATAAATCAGGAGCTGTAGGTTGTTTCATTTTTAAAAGTAAAAATTGATTTTTTTTTTCTCTTAAATCCCACAGAATTCTTTCTCTGTCAGTTCTCCCGGTTTTTTTATTTTTTTTTTTTGGAATTTTTTTGTTGTTTTTTGGGTGTTTTTAATAACGTTTTTTTTTATAAAAAAGTAAAAAAAAAATTTTTTTGGGAGTAAGAAAATTTGGTGTTTTTGGGTGTTTTTTGCTTTTTTTTTTTATGAAAATTTAGGGCTCTTTTACTTGAAATGAGGGTAATTTTTTGGGGGTCAAATTTTTTTTTTGGAGGGGGGGCGCTGGAGTCGTTCAAGTACTATACTACTCCCCTTAGGGGAAAAAATGAGTTTTATAAAAAAAACCCAGGATTAAGGTTTTGGTGTGCTCTTTACAAAAAAAAAATTTTTATTTTTTTTATGGGGGGTATAAATACAAAGTGTGTTTTTTTTCTTCTTAATTTTGAAGTTAAAAATCACACAAAAATGTTGGTAAAATTTTTATTTTGGATGTAAAGAGGGTTTTTTTTCTTTAAAATGGGGGGTCAAAAATTGAAGATAATTTTTTTTTTTGTGGGGGGTATAGGTGTGTGATATTGTGTTAGATTGATTTATACTTTTGCATCTGTCGATATTTTCTTCGATTAAAATAATATTGATCTGACAACCGCTGTGCATGTATACTTTAACGACCGGGCTAGTTTTCTTGTCAGTTTTAATAGTAGTTACCTCCCTTGTTTGTGTGATGTCATCAATCTATTTATTTGTACCATCTTTATATAATATTATATTGTACAATTTAAATTTGTGATTTGTTCAATATTTAAATATAATAATGTATTTTCTATCAAAGATATAAACAAGGTAATTTGAAAGTCTTTGATTACTTTATCACCGTAGTTCATGCGGTCTATTTTGTCTACATTATGTAGAAAGAACACCGGAGTGGTTACATTGGCAATATTTGTTATCAATGACTGTAAAACAAGAAAGGAAAAAAATTTACATTATAAATCGAGACATAATTAAAATTAAATACCAAACTCTTCTTTAGTAAAATCAAAAACGAAAAACGGAAACACTTTTGATTTTCATTTTGGTTTTAGAGAAATCAAAAACAAAAAATGAAAACACTTTCGTTTTCCGTTTTTGTTTTAGAGAAATCAAAAACGAAAAACGAAAACATTTTTGTTTTTCATTTTGGTTTTCGAGAAATCAAAAACAAAAATGAAAACACTCTCGTTTTTCATTTTGGTTTTCAAGAAATCAAAAAACGAAAAATGAAAACGCTCTCGTTTTTTGTTTTTTGTTTTTGATGTTTCAAAATGAAAAACAAATGGACGCAAATATACACGGTCTACTAGCTTTTAAATATTTAGATTTGAGTGGTCCCTTTCTCTTTTAATCATATGAGGTGAATCAAATGGACTATAATTAGGTAAATCAATTTTAAAATCTGTTTTATTTTGTGTAAGTGACGTTATGAAAATAATTAGGATTTGAACATATTTCCTTTAGATTTAAAGTCATATGAAGCGAGTAACTGGTGTTATATAATGTTTATCCAATTCTGGAACCATAAACGTAGTCTTCTGTGCACCATTTAATATTTTTTTACGCATCCATATCGTATAATCGTCCAAAAACAATTTATCTCGGTCGGTTATGTGAAAATATGGGAACTTATTAATTGTCGTGTTTTGAAGCTGTATTTTCGTTTGATGTGTTTTATCATTTGATTTTACCATTTGATTAGGGACTTTCCGTTTTGAAATTTCCTTGGAGGTCAGTATTATTGTGATTTTTCTTTTTACCGATTGTCACATTAGGGGTAAAAACAAAGAAGCATGGATATTGAGCACGTGTATTACATAAACAATAAGATACTAGTTTACCTCAATCACAGATCCATGCGTATTGAGATCACCGTATTTTTAAGAGAAGGTCACCTTGAGTTCACTGTATACGAAATAACATATCAGCGAATTGTTGACTGGAACCAAACAACTAAAACATTACATTCCTTTCAAATGTTGAGAAATAAGTACACAAGTTTCATAATACAAACTAGTCATCCAGTTGTATAAAACCTATGCATCATTTTTTTAAATTAATTTGAAGTGGCATATGACTTTAATATTTACGTCGATTATCGTTATTATAACAGCGGATTTATTAATCTCGAATGTATGTGGAAAAAAATGTTCTATATTTAGATTAAGTTGAAATGGACCTAGCCCCAATGTAATTAAATATTTCACGGTGATCTATTTGTATTTGCCACCACCTTGAAAATGTATTTTAACTTTGCGTATTAAAATCGACATGCTTTTTTATAATACATTTGAAATGACATCATACATGAAACAGCGCTAGGAACCGGTTAATTGCCGATCTACACAAATAATATATTTACAAGCCTTACACAGGTACTCCAAGAGAATAATTAACACATTGTACAAAGTACAAGGATAGAAGTAAAAAGGCCATGAAGCCTACACTAACATTTGACAATACAGTCTATGTTACTCTAATTTTTTAATATATCCATAGAAAAGTACATACAAAAAAATATCGGAAGATTTGATTTTCGTTCTGTAAACACAATTAAAAAGAAATCTATACGGTATACATAATAAATTTCATGTCATGAATTTAAAAAATTGTATAACTTTTGGGAGATTTTTTTCCTTACTATTGGATGGTAATTGACTATCAAAATAAGTCATTACCGCGCTTAAATGTATAATTATATATGACTACCGAACAAGACTTCAAATGATTGTACTTAGAATACTGGCATGCAATAGGTAGAATAAACTCATCACAGATACCAGGACTAAATTTTGTATATACGTCAGACGCGCGTTTCGTCTACAAAAGACTCATCAGTGACGCTCGAATCCAAAGCCAATAGTAAAACTCTAGCTATTGATTTTCTGATTTATTACCGCATATATTGTGATAAGACCTTGTAAAAAGGTAACTTATGTGATAATGAACACGTTCAAGTCATTAATAGCACATTTTCCCTTCAATATGTGGTTGGAAAGAAAGCTAAAAGACAAGCTAACAAAAAAGGATACAGAAGATATCTTTGATTATACTATTTACAAACATCATCCCGGACTATCCCTGTGATTCCGGGATAATACGTTATAACCTCCATTCCTATAACAATTATATGAATGATAAGATAACACCAGGGTCTATTCCTTGTTTCTTTTTGTTTTTTTTTGTTGTTTCTGTTTTGTAATTCTTTTACTTTTTGTTTTTTTGTTATCCTGGTATGACATTGTCTGGCCTTTGATATTTGAATTTTTCAATAGTATTTTCTTACGTTTCCTTTACATAACAATGCGTTTTTGAAGTTGAACAAAACGGTGAACACCGCTTAGAGATATGTACTTGTGATTTTAAATTTACATCATAATAATACCAGATCTACATTTTCTTACATTGAAATAAAAGACAATTTAATAAAAATAAGGTTATTGGACGGTCAAAACTAATGAAGTGTTATTCATTCATTAGCAGTTGCTCGACACTGTTCCTCGGATTTTTATCTCTGGTTTTCAACATGGTAGCGACACAAATACTGGACAAAAGCTATATTGTTTTTCAGCTTTCGGAAAACCTCGAAAATAAGGTTTAGGTTACGGTCAAATATCGACGAAAAGCTATGCCGCTGTATACAAGATATAAATCTACCTTTTCCACCTTCTAAAATATAAATCTTTACTACACTGGATTCTGGTTTTTGTTATATCTAGGAAAAATAAAAGTCTTCTTGATAAACTTTGAGAGTTTTCAGAATTACATAAATCATCAGCCTCGACAAAAAAAAAATGTTTAGCTGATAATATAAACGTTGTGATCAGAATTAGCCACGAAATTGGATCCAGTTTTCTTTTCCAATAAGGTGCAATTTGAGGTCTTCTTGTTGAAGTCTGCAACATAACATCCTTTCATGAAGGCACATTTGTAGGTACAATAAATGTCACTTTTCACAATGGCGCTGCTAAGGGTCACATTATGTCCTGTATAACTATGACCTTGAAATCCACAGGTATGAGGAATCGTAACTAATGGTTAAATAAACAGGTCAATTAATTGTATACTAAATATTGTTATTCCTATTGTTATTTTTAAAGTTTTTAGTTAAGATTCAGATACAACAAAAAAATAAACTATATTTTTCAACATTTATGGAAGTAAAATGTATGAATAGTAATGCGGTATTAGCAGTCAGATTACGGCAATTTCGCCAAAATGATTTAAATAAAGATGACTGAAGTATGAGTGACTTAAAAGTCAATATTATAACCGCATTTGAATACATATTCATGTTACCTTTAATTTTTCCTAAGTGGAACATGAGGTTTATTTTTTCAAAATAAAATAATGTCAACAGTGAAAACTGAAATACTAGGCATAATAATTGAATATAAATCCGGCCAGAAAAATAATCATCTATAAATTCAAATCTACCGTATGAAATAAATACAACTTTAGTAATCGTAATTGTACGAACGAACATGATTGCTTGTCGATTATGTCTTTCTTTACATCCACGAAACATTGATAGATTATAACCAGTACCAGCATTGTTTACTGTTTGTATCATTTTTTTAAATTTGAATATACGTTCTGGTATGTTATAAATCCAATATGTGAATTTGAATGAGATCAATCATGAACTTGACAGCTTACATCCAAATAAAAAAACGAAAACCTACATTGATCATATTTCCACGTGTAATTGTGGCAAATTAACATAACAAGAGATCCTCTTTTTGTTTTTGAATGCGTTGTGTTTGGCATCAGTCGTCAGTTGATCTTATTCGAAATAAAAATGATAATGAATAAAGCTGATACAAAACTCATCTTTATTTTTGATACTTTCAGAGTGTGGGCTTTAGAAAAACATTTACATATATTTCGATTGTACAATATGCAATTTTCTAAAATGTCGAGGGTTAAATTAGTTTTTCGAGCAATCACAGCTTTGTCGATTTACATGTTGTTAACCTTAGACAAATGATATAAAAAGGACCAATACAGTTACTTCCAGTGTTTAACTGAATGTCTCTAAAAAATCCATAAAAACAATGTTAAATAAAAACGTTTTACAAATGTGATGCATTAAAAATCAGTGGGCATCAGTGGTCAGTTGATCTTAGTCGAACTAAAAATGATAATGAATAAATTTTAAAGGTGATAAAAACACATCTTAAAACAATTGGATTGTATTGGATGGTTCTATGATTAAAAATGACTAAATGAAGAATAGCTTCTTGAAGAATTACCTGAACGAAGATAACGAAGAAATTTTCCATGCACTTCAACTTCACATAGTGATAAAATATTTGGATCATTGAGCCGTATGCGAACATACTGTCCAATCATCCTGTTATAGCATGAAGCATTTAGATATGTAGTTAGTGCTTGCTGATGATAACACAACTCGGCGGCACCATCCTCAAACCAATTGGTTTTGTTTCTACACGGTTTTATCACCTCAATGTCGAAATTCGAAAGTTGATCAACTGAAAAAAAGAGAACTGAATTTGAAATAAAACAAGAAAAGTTGGAAAACTAAAAAATGTGTTAGCAATCCTGACAGAAATAAGCAATGCATTCAGTAACAACAAAAAATATTAGATATTTGATTAACTTCAAGGTCTGACAATCTGCTAATAGTTCGTATACAGGTCAAAACGCTGCGCTTACAAAAAAACCACATTATATTACAATTTGATCCAAAGTAAGAAATGTTACAAAAAAATGCTTTGTTATATTGGATGAATGATAAGTGGTTTCTTTACACCGCCTTAAGCACAAATGGCTATATTGCAGCGACAACAAAGCATGATATTCTTCCTCAGTCATAATAACCATCCATCATTACCGAACTAAACAAAGAAATAACACGACGGGTGCCGTATACGGTGCAGTAAATGCTTACCCTTCCGGAGCACCTGATTTCATTCCCGGTTTTTAGTGGAGTTCGTGTTGTTTCTTATTTATTATTCAGAACTGTTGATATAAATGTCCTTTGGTTTTGTGAGTCTTCGTTTACTCCTTGTTTTTGATTGTTATTGTCTTATATGTTGATTCCTTGTCTAAAATCAAATTAAATGATCACCTGCCACATTTGAATTTACCGTGCTTCAATTTATAGATTTGAATTATATTATATTTGCTTCTTAAAACATTTATAATCATCAAAAGAAATGAATTGTTGAAAATACCACAAATTCTGTATATCAAAGTTTCATGTCTTTTAGACTCTTATGATATGTACAACCTACCACAACAGTCAATTCTGCCAAAGATAATCACGTGACTGATGTCATAAATGGCACCAAGATCTACTGCCCACCACGATGGTTCATCTCAAGAAACAGAAGATGTACAAGAAGAGGCTGACGATGTCATCACTTGGAAGGAGTTTCCATCCACAGCATTATAAGATGGTCTGTAGTAAACGCCTGCATTTGTTAACTGCTTGGTTGGTTTGTTTCTTGCAACTTCCAATGTATCTACAATATGTATATAAAATAAAATACAGTATTAATGTTAATTAACTATTTCTAGTATGCTATTCGAATAACTATTATGTAATATGCATATACCAATGCATAAGTGTCAACTCGGATAATATGGAATAACTCGGCCAAAACGGAATAACTAATACCATACACCTCAATTACTCGACAAATACAGATTTATTTATTTTTTGGATTGACTGTGATATCCAGTACAGGATTTTAGAATGTCTCTTCATTTGAAAGACACTGTTTATTTACATATTATAAACATACCGAACGTCAGAGTGCTAAATATTTCATGTTGATTGTAGTTCGGTGATCAAATCCTCAGTATGTAGAAACAGATAAAAGTAGAAGACACCTAGAAACTGAAACAGAAAATTTGACATAGCTGCGTTTAAAAGGGATTGGGATAGTTACAGTTCAAGATACATACAAAATTGTGAGAAAAAAAATATAACACACAAAAATCCCCGACGGTAAATTAAAAGAGTTATCATTACCTGAATATTTCATAATTGGTCCTGTTATTGGAAAACCTCGGTCAGCTGCATTACAAAACAGTAAGTCAAAAAGGAAATATCAAAGCCATGGCAACAAATGAACAACGTCGACAAGATAATCAGCAATTAACAAAACACAACATTGGAAACTAATCTCACTCATCACCGTTTTTAAAAAGATGTTTAGCAACGTGCACCACACACTGCTGCTAATTAATTTATGTATATTGAAAACTCCTGAGGAATTCCTCGATAAATAATGAACAGTAGAATAGATAATTGCGTGTAGATTGCTGTGTATTGTTTCAATGTCAGATAGCTTGTGCTTTCCTATGTTGTATTCCCAAAAGGTGCCTTGGGAATATAAATGCGCTTGCTTCTTCTTGCCGGCAATGTGACTTTCGTGTGGGTGTGGGTCTGTGTTTTTGTGCGGATATATCAGTATGCAGCCATCTTCCATAAGAACGTTGACGTTATTTTAGTACCTTATGTAGAAAGACTGTCACGCACTGAACTTTTAGAACCCTTGCAACAATTTTTGAGGGTTCTGTATATGACAAGTTGGAAAGAACGTACATGTAAAAAATAGTTCAATATACCCTGATCATTTGAGAGGTGCAATTTCAATTTCCCTGACCTCCATTCCTGTCGACTCCTACTACTGCACCTACCTTTTGATTGCATTTTATATAAGGTCTTTTTTACAATTCAAGACAAACAGAAGGGTAAAACCATTGCAACGGTCTAATCAATATAAAAAAAACCCCGAAAAAACGAGAAACATTTATGAACCATATCAACAAACGACAACCATGTAAGTCATTGTTTTATATATATAAAAAAGGGGGGACACATCTTCTCAATGTGACATTGGTCTTGTTCTGATTTATTTATTAATATCAAAACAAACTTCATATACTATAGTGTCATGACCATGAAGACTAATTTGTATAGTTCTAACATCATTTTAAGTTTAAATAATCAGCTGTTAACAAAGGTACTTAGATAATCCTACAAATACTAAAAAAATAACGAATCTGAACCGTAATATTTTATGGTTATTAGTTGTGTTTACTTTTCTCACAGAACACATAAGTAACTGGAATTAAATTATTCTTTTTTTATAAATGGTTTCAAACTAAAATGGTTGACCATGCTAGTGGAATCATTGTTAAAGGTTAGTTTATCTAATTATGTCTATTGCGAATCAATAGTTTATGTTTTCAGCGATGCATTTTTAGCACCTCGTGGTTTATTTTTTATACAAGGAAAGTTTACATACGAGCAATCACATGTTTTGTTGTAAAACTTTTTTAAAAGTACAGACATGGCTGATGATTACTGAGGGTGCCCTCTGTCCTTACACCTTACTTGTTTTGTTATGATGATTACTGAGGGTGCCCTCTGCTCTTACCCATTACTAGTTTGGCTATGCTGATTACTGAGGGTGCCCTCTGTCCTTACACCTTACTCGTTTTGTAATGATGATTACTGAGGGTGCCCTCTGTCCTTAGGCCTTACTCGTTTTGTTATGATGATTACTGGGGGGTGTCCTCTGTCCTTCCACCTTACTCGTTTTGTTATGATGACTACTGAGGATGCCCTCTGTCCTTACACCTTACTCGTTTTGTTATCATGATTACTGAGGGTGTCCTCTGTCCTTACACCTTACTCGTTTTTTTAAATTGATTACCGAGGGTGCCTTCTGTCCTTACATCTTACTCGTTTTGTTATGATGATTACTGAAGGTGCCCTCTGTCCTTACACATTACTCGTTTTGTTATGATATATATTTTTGTTTAAAGCATACACATTTATTAGGTCATTATTTAAGAGAATTTAAAGTAGCAATTCCCTTCAGAAAAGTTACTTTTGGATCAGGATGAGGTTAAAAAAAAAAAAAAACTTTTAGTTTTCGATGCTTGGATGTTTTCTTTACATCTAAACCTTTCGACGTTTAACAACCAACAATTATATATATCAATCAACATGATGTATTGATGCTAAACTTTCATCATGAGCATACACGACGACGTTGTTACGTAAGACTTGCGAAAATTTCACATTAAACAGGAAAATTAATGTTGAAGAGCAGAGTTATAATTATTGTAATGCGATTGAATGTATCCGTAAAGTTAATGTCTATTACGCATTCAAAAAATACAGAAACAGAACGTTTTGAGTAAAATGGCGAGATGAAAAACATTTGTCTATGGAGCGCCATAGCTGTCTAATGATAACAATAACCATATCATTAAGGGTAGAGATATATCATGAAGGAAATGTTCTATACTATAACGGCATTTGACGATAATACTCTGTTAATTCGCTATATCACTAAGGTAAATTTATATACTATAACGGCATTTGACTATAATACTCTGTCAATTTGCTATATCACTAAACAGTAAAGATAAATGTATATAATATAACGGCATTTGACTATAATACTCTGTCAATTTGCTATATCACTAAGATAAATCAATATACTATATACAGACACTTTGATACAACATGGAGTTAGCTGTTCATACTATTCTGTCATTTCACTCTGTTTTGAAGATAATATTTCATACTATGGAGACATCTTGATATAACATTGAGCTACATTTCATATTGATTTGTCATTTTAATAAACTATTATGTGATATTGCTACGTTATAAAGATACATTTCAAACTATAAAGACATTGTAATATAACATTAAGCAACTTTTTCATACTACTTTGTCACATCAGTATATTATAACAATACATTTGTATACTTTACAATCACCTCGATATAACATGGAACAAGTTTGTCATACTATTATGTCGATTGTAATTATAAAAAAAAGACCGTGAAGGAAATCGTTTTGCGGACCTTATGGAATCGCTCTCAAGATGAAGGAATTTATCGACTCTAATGTTGCATTTGCCATGATAGTCGGATCCAGGGGGACTGGAAAAGGGGGGGGGGGGGGCTTTTTTGTTGAAAAAAAAATGGTTACTTATATAGGGAACTTGTACCAATTTTCCCTGTACCCATAATAACTTAGCCGTATTATTGAATACTATTATTAACTAAAAGCTGAGAGATAGTCCAGATCGGTAGATGTTTGAAATGACATTATTGTTGAAATCATTATGATCTGTAAAATGAAGTAAACAAATCAATGCTGAAAGTCGATACATCTTTACTTTTCTATCTACTTTTTACGAATTTTCCTAGCGTTTTACAAAGACATCGTCGGGCCAGAAAAGGGGTGGGTGCACTTCAATACTCAATTGATAAGGGGTGCCGCTGGGGTTCATGAATGCTACCCTTTCCGTATAATCATGGTTTTTAAAATGTATAGCATTTAAACATTTGCGTATGTGAAAGTGTAAACTTTTTGCATTTTGGTTGGTTTTACCTGGTTTGTTCAAAAAATGACTACCAAAGTGTCGAAGAGGGACTATTTGTGGATAGAAACATAGCCATGCAATTTCGGCTGTGAAAAAATACCGGGCTTTTTAAATAACAAGTAATGGGAACTTTTTTGTGTCATATCATATATTTCTGATAAAATCTACCTATTCACATATTATTAATTAAAAAAAATGTAACCTTTTTCAGCTGAATTAAAATTGAGAATGAAAATGGGGAATGTGTTCGAGACAACAACCCGACCATAGAGCAGACAATAACCGAAAGCCACTAATGGTTCTTTGTGTTAATCTTTGATTTGCGTACCCAAACCGAACGACAATCCCCGCACCAACATCAGAGCGGAACGATACTATCGGGAACCTGTAAAGGTTGGAACGAAATAAAAACGAACGAATGAAACCGAAATAAACGAAACAAAATAAAAACTAATCAAATATATAGTATTAAACATCGATGAGAAATATATATATACTATATCCCGTTGAATTTTAAGTTTTAAACTGGATTGTTAATTGAAACAAAAATGGATGAAAATGATGAGCTAGTGTTTAAGGTCCAGTAACAAATATTACATTCATATCGGAACAGGAGTAAGTTATGGTGGTTTGAATATGAGCATGTTTCATACAAGGCATACATGCTTAGTTGGATTTTATACGCTTCAAGTGCACAAAAAACAGTCTGCAAAGACGACATTTCATCCTTCCAGGACGCATTTTTCCTACTCATATCAGACATGCTCTCCCTGCTTAACTGCACTGACACGTATATAATAAGTAGCATTTCAAGTTGATTATTAATTATTTTTTTCTGGTGACAGCACAAATCCATTAACATTAGAGAAAGTGTAAAAGCGACCGGAACAACAGAAGAGGTAGGCGAAAATATCATAAATATATAAGATTAAAAATAAATGTCATTTCTTGTTCAATAAAAAGCCGTTTTTTCATAGCCAAAAATCTGGGTGTTCATGGCTGTGTTTCTGTCCTCAAGTTTTCCCTTTTGTCACTTTGGTAGTCAATTTTTCAACACACCTTATGAAACCAAACCCAAATGGAAAAAAAATCACACTTTCGCATACGCGAATTTTGACGCAAATTTTGAAATGTTATGCATTTTAAGAATCTTAATTATACGAAAAGGCTAGGGTATCGGAACCCCAGCGGCACCCCTGTCAATTAAGTATTGAAATGCACCCCTCCCTCTTTGACCTGAAGGTGTCTATAAATCGCTATACAAATTCGTAAAATAAATGATTTTAATAATACTGTCATTTTAAACATATACCAATCTGGCTCTATTAAATAATACAGCTAAATGGTATTGGATACGGGAAAAGTTGGAACGTTTGTATGCATTTTGCACCGTACCTGTCAATAATTTACAAACACGTGCTTTAAGTAAACTATCTAAAAAATACAGGTTCCTTTCATGTTAAAATTTGGGGAAAAGAATATAGGTCATCTTTTTGTTTTAAGCTTGTATGTTATTCATTTTTTAGTTTGTTTATTTTTTAGGGATACCAACCTGTAAATTAACTATGTGTAAATATCTGAGTTTGATTGTATTGTAACTTGTATGTGAGGGTCTCAGGAAAGATTCGCTTATTGAAACTATCTGATATAAAGAAGTCGGAGATGTGGTGTGATTGTCAATGAGACATCTTTCCAACTAGAGACCAAATAACACAGAAATTATAGGTCACCGTACTGCCTTCAGCAATTAGCAAATCCCATACCGCATAATCAGCTATAAAAACGCAGAAATGGTCAAAATGACAGTGTAAAACAATTCAAACGAGAAAACTAACGGCTTGATTTATGTACAAAAAAAATGAACGAAAAATAAATATGTAACAAATAAACAAGCGACAACTACTGAAATACAGGCCCCTGACTTCGGACAGAAACATACATAAAGAATATGGCACGGTTAAACATGTAAGCGGGCTAACCTTGGACAGTGGTATAACAGTAAAATTCATTCAATATCAGTACGAATTATAAAAATCAGTCGAAAAAGGCTTAACTCATTAGATGGATTGAAGAAATACAAATACTACAAATACAAGTGGACGTGGCCGGGAACTTGTACATCCCAACAACAAAAAGACGCTAAGCACAGATCTGAGAGTACTCGTAGTTACTGACATCTTGGTCAAAGTCACTAACAACTAATAAAAAAAATCATGCATCTTAGACTTAATTATCAATCAGTACACATCCAACATCCAATGGATTTAACCGGTGTAAAGACGTCATACACAGTCAGAGAAAACATGACCATGTACAATGCCATGATACAGGTATCGACAGATTGTAGATCCATGAATGTGTATATGTATATAACATTACAGAAATATTTAGTTTGCTTTCAATTTACTGATAATAAAATCATTATAAATACCAATAAAAAATAATATTTGTCGATTTAGTTACAGTTTTGAATTGGTAACCTTTTAGAAGAAGTTTACTAGTATTTAAAGGATCGATAAGTTTACCAGAATCGTTTCTAAATTTCAAGTCACGGTAAACAACATCCGTACAGATGAGGATGACTTATGTGCTATCCCGTTTGAAATAAGTTTTAAGGCACAACAAAACTTCAAAACCAAATCTTTAATTATATCTATGGAAGAAATTAGTAAAAGTTTTAAGAAATTTGTGGTAGCGAAATTCCTGTCTTGAGTTATCCTCTAAAAAAAAAGAATTTATTTTAGTATTACTGTATGTGTCGCCTTTTGTGTCTTTTCAGCTCCGCATCGCTAAAGTTGATAAATTCATTCATCTTGAAAGCGATTTTCTAGGGTTCGCAAAACAATTTCCTTCACGGTCTTTTTTTTTATAATTTTTACAATCGATGTTGCTGATGAATTTCGCGGGGAATTTTTTCCGATATTAATAGATTTGTCTTATGGTATGATGAAATGGTCCTATGGTATGGTGAATTGGTCTTATAGCGTAATGAAATAGTCTACTGGTATATAGATGACACCTCGTGATATAAGAATTATTAGCTTGATATTAAAATTTGTCTTCATGAGATAGTTTATGACATAATAGTATGAAACAATTGTTCCATGCTATATCGAGATGATTGTATAGTATACAAATGTATTGTTATAACATACTGAGGTGACAAAGAGGTATGAAAAAATTGCTTTATGCTATATTACAATGTCTTTATATTTTGAAATGTATCTTTATGACGTAGCAATATCACATAATAGTTTATTAAAATGACAAATCAATATGTAAATGTAGCTCCATGTTATATAAAGATGTCTTCATAGTATGAAATATTATCTTCATAACAAATTAAATGACAGAATAATATGAAAAGCTAACTCCATGTTGTATCAAAGTGTCTTTATAGTATATAAATTTACCTTAGTGATATAGCAAATTGAGTATTATAGTCAGATGCCGTTATAGTATATAAATTTATCTTAGTGATATATCAAGTTGACAAAGTATTATAGTCAAATGCCGTTATAGTATAGAACATTTTCTTCATGATATATCTCTACCCTTAATGATATGGTTATTGTTATCATACGGCAGCTGAGGCGTTCCATATTTGTCAGCTGAGGATATATAAAAGGATGGATTAGAAACATTATTTTCTAATCTGAATGCGATAAGCTATTAATTTCATTATTTAACGGTTGCTGCTATTAGATTCATTTGTCTTGGCAGTAGATGATATAAAAAAAAAATGCTAGGAGATAAAAACGACTTCCGATAAAACTTCGTGGTTCAGCACTGATGGTTCGAAACATATCCGATTAAAAATGTTGAAAACAAACCGAGATCAGACAGTTATCAAACAGTGAAACGTTATGGACATACGAAGGATTGTAGTATAACCCTAAACTTCCAGAAACAGCAAAAATAATTAACACAAACTCATTTCAGCAAAGAAAGATTGTAATGATAATCTTATATCAAACATTTAGTGTATGAATAATTAAATCTGTGAATTATATGGTTCCTAAGCATATGTTGACACTTGCTTACTTTGTTCTGATGGTTTTAAATATCTGGTTTTGATCTGTTTTAATATCTTGTGAGTCTCTAATGCAATGGAGTTGCAATTATATTTAGTATTTCAACTCAGTACATATGTACCTTGGAAGTTAACCAATTCAAATCAATAATATTTTATAAAATGCACCATTATTGTTACCCTAAAAAAATCATATTCTTTCATTAATAAGATGATGCTTTTAAATTTATACTGACGGATTACAACATAAACTAAATAAAGAATAACGTACCACTTTCAGTAACTAAAAAACAGAAAAAGATCCATAAAATGAAAAACATATTACATAACATGTTCATGCTGTACTCCACTCTTATCTCAACTGATGGTCACACATATTAATAGTTAGTGTTTACTGAATTAAGATAAACACCCTTTTATCGGTTGGCTATTCTAAACATAGACGCTGCATAATCAAATAACAGAACCAATGTCACAATCACTAGCTGTAGATATTTCCGATAATCAATCAAGGAGGATTTTTAACTAGTATAAGTAGTGTAACGGCCTTTCAATCAAAACAAAACAACCAACATGTAATACATGTACATGTGCTTTTAATTTTTGTTTATTTGTACCATGTAACATTGCATATTTAAATATTAAGATGACCTTAACTGACCTGCAAACAAAATTAGATTTTATGTCATGTGATTGTTTTAACCTCCTATGTGCCATAGGGCCGATTTGGCCGATCTTGTTATGCTCCCTTTGAGTGCCAAAGATCGGCCCAGCCCAATTTTTGAATTTGGTTTAACGTCACAAAGTATGTGACGTCACAGTCAAACCTACGGCCAGCGACGCTGTCAAAAATGGCCGCACCGGGAGATCAGCCAATTTGGTTCCGTGTGTTTCCACCAGAGGCAGAGCAGAACACACCATTTCACGGAGCTGCATCTGGGCCCATCAGGATGCCACCGAGAGATTCTCCTCCTATTCTGTACTTTTATCTACTCTTCTCATTGGATTTAATGAAAGAATTTGTGAAGGTACAAATCTTGAAAGATTTTTATTCAGAAATTTTTATTCTTAATTCTTAGTTTTCAGCGATTACTAGTTTCGGAACCAAGTGAAAGTTCTTGCAGGAAAAACGATAAATTATTTTTTTTAATTATTGAAAAGCCAAAAAAAACAAAACACACACACAGACACACACACACAAGGACCGAGTCAATGAAAACAAAAGTTTTCACGCGAAGAACGAGTGATAATATTCCGATAAATTGAATAAAATATGTTTTTGGATGGGTTTTCACTTATATGACAACATAGAATATCATTCTTTTATTAAAGATTCTTTCTGAAGGACATCAAAATTGGCAAACGAGAAAGACGGCTTAAATTAGGATTATTTCTTCAAGGCATACATGTAGGATTATAAAGGTGCTTTTTCTAAAATAAAAAAAAAAAAGTAATCTTAATTGATCATAATCTTTCAATAACAATCATTACAATTTTCAGATATGCTACAGACCTGTATGACAGAACTAGATTCCAGACTGGTAGATTTTCCAGGAAATGTCAGTGGAGAAAAGAAGGAAAGCTTACAATTTCCGAGTTCAAGGCTTTTTTAGGCGTCCTTTTCAATATGGGATTAAATAGGAAAAGCTCTATAAAAGAATATTGGAATCGAAAAAACATGTCTCAATCTACTCCATGGTTTAGAATGACTTTTGCCCGCAATCGCTTTTAAAATGTTTTAAAATTCTTGCATATTGTAGACTGTAAAAAGATCCCGGCAAGAAATAACCAAAACTACAATCCGGCTTCAAGAGTTAAACCATTAATTGACTTCGTAAATAGAAAATTTCTGTACTACTATAGACCAAGACGGGAGTTGTCAGTCGACGAGACGTTGGTCGGAACAAAAGGTAAAACGGCAGTGTTGCAATACATTCCGAGCAAAAGATCCCGCTTCGGAATAAAATTATGGGTTCTCGCGGAAGCTGTTACGGGATACGTTTTACAAATGCACATTTATCTCGGCAAAACTTTCGAACCCGCTCTCCCTGCTGGTACATTACAAGGAACAAACGTGGTAATTAAATTGTTACAATCTGCTGATCTGCTTAATAAATGGTATCATGTTTTTACGGACAATTTCTTCTCATCCTTAAATCTTACAAGAACACTCCTTGTTCAGAGAACCCACCTTACAGGTACTTTACGAAAAAAACGACCCATGCCTAACATGATTAAGAACGCTAATCCCGATCCAGGACAGACAACTTATGCTAGACAGGGACCCATACTGTTGTGCACCTTCCGAGAACAGAATCGACGTAAGCAGGTAAAGCTAGTGTCTACGTTTTATAGCGCTGTCTGAGCAATGAATGCAAAACCACTTATCGTTAACGCGTACAACAACTTCATGGGCGGTGTAGACCTTTCGGATTAAATGATGGCATTTTATAACGATCACAAAAAACAAACCAAAGTATGGAAAAAAATTATATTACACATGTTTCACAGAATACTGCTTAATTCTTATATCCTGTATTATCAACACACATCTCATAACCCAATATTAACAAGATTTGAATTCGTGAAACAAGTAACTGACGGACTCACTGAGGAACATCTATCAAATAGACAGCAGAATCCTGGACAACGACAAAAAATACGGAAGTTAACGGAAAGGAAAGAAAAAGACTGTACTGTGTGTTCCGACAGGAAAAACGGCAGACGAAGAAGAGCAAGAACCGAGTGTTCACGCTGCGCGAAGGGACTGCACAAGTTATGTGTTCATAGACACGAATGTTAATAATGGAATAATGACTATGTTAAAAAATTGTTTTGTGAATTATGATAAAAAATATTCTTGTAAAAACATAAACTGAATTAAAAGCTGTATTTTTATTTTCTAATGACAAGGTTTTGTCTTTCTTTAACTTATGGAACGAACATTTGAAACTCGGAGGAAGCAGGGCACGTTTTTTTTCGGAAATAAATAATTTGATTCTACACTTGAATAAAATAAAAATCTGGCATTTAAGGGAAGAAAACAAGCTGAAAGGGAATATTTAACATAAACTACAATGCCAAACTATTAGGAAAATGTTGCATCGCGTAAAAAAAAATGAACAGAGATTTTGTTTTAGCTAAAAGGTCGATCGCTTTGAGGCGGACAATTTAACTTGCAAAAAGGGGGCATGGATTTTTCGTGGAAAAACAAGGCAAGAAAAAAAAATATTTGAGAGAGAAAGTTTTGCGATAAAATATAATTAGTTGCTTTGTCTTTCAAACATAAATAATTTTGAAACAAGAAAAAAAACCACCCTTTTTATAAGTTAAATTGTTCATCTCTTTCGAACTCAAAAGTATGAAAAAATACACAATCTAAAACGAAGAAAGTACAAAAACAAACAAATGCATAGTTTTCGAACTATCAGATATCGGTTTGCATGTTTAAATCGTCAACAAGTCAGCTCTATCTATCCGTCTTCTTGTCTGAAAAATGCCTCTCCGCAGAACAAATTTATTCCATTGACGTTTATGACGTTGTATAATAATTACGTCTATGACGTTCTCTCGAAAAAACAACTTTATGTAGGGCCGATTCTTGGCACTCAAAGGGAGTAATCACAAATATTCCTGGCACTCAAGGGGTTAATTAAATCTATATGATTATACACTTTGGAAGTTTCAGAATGAAATGGAACTCCTCGTTTTGGATCTGCATCAAAATCACTATACACTTTCAGATTTATATCCTTTTTTATTTTAATATTCTGGGTGGCAGTGTTATTTCTTTCTTTTAATTTAAGGGAATACGATACAGTAGCAGGGGCAGATAATAATGTTTTCAAAACTTTTCGTGTTGTTTTCGCGACGTTGGTAACCAGAACGTTGTAATTTCGCGATGTTTCTAATAAGAACGTTAACATTTCGCGACATCGCTTTAAATGAAGTCATATTTTCGCGGAATATTCACTGATGTCATTATCAGGTTGCGCGAATTTCAAAAAAGTACCTGCTAAAAAAGCGGCCATGTTGTTTCTAAAAGACGGCGAAATCCGCCGAAGAGCAGTGATATCAAAGGAAATACTGGAGATGAACAAAAATAAATCAAATACAACTTTGCATGACGAATTGAAAAGAAAAGGTAAAAGACACAGAAGAGAGTTCTGACAGTATAACATGGAAAGACGGAAGAAAAATTGTGGAGCTTTTTAGTCTGGCAAAAGCACTGAATAACTGCCAAAACTGTACGGCCAAACAGAATCTGCTCAACGTACTAAGAGAAAGAAAAATTGCAAGGATTTCGGAGCTATCCTACTATTCGTTGCTTAAACTGTTACATGCTGAATAACATTTTAACAAATAAGACACATTACGGAACAAAAGAACCTGCTATTATTGACATCAGCACAAACATGACAAACGCTGCAATAGCTAATTATGAGTATAGATTTTATATAGATTGGACCGTTGGTTTTCCCGTTTGAATGGTTTTACACTAGTAATTTTTAGGGGCCTTTATAGCTTGCTGTTTGGTGTGAGCCAAGGATCCGTGTTGAAGGCCGTACCTTGACCTATAATGGTTTATTTTTATAAATTGTTACCTGGATTGAGAGTTGTCTCATTGCCACTCATACCACATCTTCCTATATCTATTAATATCTGCTCAATGCCCAGCGGCAAATAATTAATTGAACATTTATGATATCAACATGTTATTTTAATGAAACTAAAAAAATGAGAAAACGTATGAACCCGTAGGGTGACCGAATCAGGTCTAGTGTTGGAAGATTTGAAATCCATACACAAAAGTCATTACTACGGCGTAGGGTACAGCTGTGCAATATTTTTCATGACGAGAACATATATTTTCATTCATTGATAATGAAGTCAATAATACTATCTTGAATTGAAAGATAATCAGAATCAAAATAGTTTGTGTCTTTATTTTTTTCTTCTTGTATAGCATTGGGTAGACTGCAAATTGAATGGTGAATTGTTATTGTACGGCCGAATTTAACAGACAATCAATAAAATAACAAAACCGACTGCATATGCGAGACCCTCATGGTGGACAAGGTCGTACAACACCCCTATTCGTAAATAAAATTATAAATAAAGAAGTCTCTCATCCTGTTCTGGACTTGCCTTGGTACATAAAAAAAATTGCAGAGTTTAATTGATTTCTTAAAAATATCATGTGTGTATATGTGTATGTAGAAAAGGTGTCAATAAAAGTCCGTTAAAAAGATTTTAAAAAATTACATTGGTGTCGTTTTTGTTTTGAATTTAAGCAAAATATTGCCAATAGATGCAGAATTGTCACACGTTAGTTTGTTTAATTGGTTTATTTTTTGTGTATATCAATCTGGATGTTATAGACCAAAACAAGAAAACGTCCGTTCACATGCTTTTAAAAGGGCTTGCAATTCAATGGTGTCGTTTGTTATTGTATATCATATTTGTATTTCGTTCATTGTTTTGTACGTAACTCAGGCCGTAAGTTTCCCGTTTGAGTTGTTTTACATTTGTCATATAGAGTCTTTTCATAGCTGACTATGCGGTATGGGTCTTAAACATTGTTGAAGGCCGTCCGATGTCCTATAGTCGTTTACGTCTTTGTCATTTGATCTCTGGTTGAGATTTGCCTCATTGGTGATCATACCACGTCTTCTTATTTGTATAAGCATCTCCCTTTTGTACTTCAATGTATTGAGAGAAATAAATTGAAGTATCGACAAATGTACACTAATTGCAGACAGACAGACATATCAGAAAGTGTACACATTTTAAAACTCTTCGCTGTCAAGCTGATGAGCAATTATGAAGTCATGCAGTAGCGTTGTTTCTGAGAAAAATAACACAATTATAGTTAGACCATCGGACAGAAGAACAAATAAAGTGTTTTCAACATAGCTCTACTTCTAGACATACAAGTACGCTATATTCACACAGTTACGCCGTATGAAAGGTAATGCAACTTATCTATCGATAACGACATCCTTGAATATTATTCTCTAATATACTAGCTGCTGTACTTCCTATGAAATGTTATACTACAACTTCATTTTCAGTCGACTGAGGCAATTATGACATGAAATTGCACAAAACAGCTCAAACTATAGAACAAGAAGTACTCCTTATAATCTAAATTTGAAAGATGATTATTTTGTAAATGTAAAAAGAAAAAAAATCCAAGTACGTCGGGGCCTTTTAAAGCTGACAGGTTTTGTCATTGTTGAAGGTTATACGGTTGTTAATTAATGGTATCACCTCACTTAATTTATAGTTGGTTCACATTTTGCCATGTTAGGGCCTTTGCAATAATGTTGGCTATCCTCTTTCGGTACATGAAGCAATTTAAAACTTATGTCGGACGAAGCTGCACCTGTATACTTCTATAAGATTTTTCTGTTTTGCCGTACATCTGACAAAGTAATCTGCTGGGATCCTTTTTTATATCCTTGTTTTATTATGAAAAGGTTCCTGTCCAAATTCCGTTTCGTAAATGATTACCCTCATGTTTAGCACAAATGTTTAGCGATTTTATGAATGACCATCTTATGAATTTTATCAACGCTTTGGAAAACACCTTCATATACTTGACAGCGTAGTCGTGTACGGCGGGAATGATTACACGACGTTGGTGCGATTAAAACTTTATATAACGTAATTTAGCGCCATACTGACTGAAGTCGTAAAAATTTAAGGTATATGGCTTTTATTGAAAAAACAAGCACATGGACCCATATTTTTTTCAGTTGCAATCAATCAAGTACTGTTTCAAGAACACTCCCCCAAAATTTCAAGAAAAAATCAACGATCAATTTTTTTCTGCACTTCCGAAAAGACGCAAAAATATGATCAATTTCTTCATTTCGCATATATCAATCTAAATCCGGAAAATGATAATTTGGTTTAACCTTAAACTTGTTCCAGCATGTAGCTGCCATGGATCAAGGGAACGTTTTACAAAAAACCCGGTTAAGTTATGACTTTTTGTTCAAAAGTATTGTTACTTTCTTTAAAAGTCATTATTTATGAATTTTCGGGAATTTTCTTCCAAATATGCAAATTTCGAACCAAATTATCTCAAAAAGTAAGTCATGAAGGTACTTTTTTCTTTTCATATTTGGAAAGAACACATTAAAATTGACCTACTATCAAAATTTTAGGAAAAAATCAACGAGGGATCTCTACTGTATCGTATGCCCTTAAGTAGGAGAGACAATTGATAACAAATTTTTTTAAATATTTTGTTCAGCCACAAACTACACATGTAAACCATGTAAACACGTTTTTGTTTTAACGTGTATTCATGATTTTGTTTAAATGTACTATAATCATTGTAATCATTCATTGTGCTTGATTTTGTAATTTGCTCCAATTTTGGGCAGATGATGGGTTAATAAAATATATTGTATCTTGTATATAATGTATATGTGGAAGACTGTATTATTCATGTTTTACAGTGATTGGGGATATGTCTATATTTAATTAATTAGCATTGTTTTTTTTATATATTTAATTACTTCTATTGATTAGTTATATGTATGATTTAGTGGTTCTCTCAAGGTACTACAGTTCAACCACAAATAAAAACTGTCCGACACATAATAGCCAACAGTGCTTGAAGTGGCGTTAAACCCAAACGAGGGAAGACTCAGAAGAAAAAGAAAGTCCATAATCAAATAGCAAAATCAATAGCTCAAACACATACAAACAATTGTTAGATTCCTGACTAATTACAGACATTTCCTTGTGTAGAAAATGGTGAATTAACCCAGGTTTAATAGCTAGCTTAACTGCTCACTTGTATATGACAATCGCATAAAATTCATTATACTGACAACAATATGTGAACAAAACAAACAGGCCTAATAGGTAAAATGTCAAAACAATAGACAGTCAACATTGTTATAATTTCAGGCAATTTAAAAACAAACAAATATGGCAACAACAAAAAATGGCATATAGACAAAGCACATAAGCAAAACTAAAGAAAATAAAATTTACCAAAGAAAGAAAAACCACAATGACTGCATGTAGAAATACCGAGCCACGCTAAAGGGATATTTCTAAAAACGGGATAAACAGTTAAGGTAATAATTTACAAAGACAATTAAACAAAAAACAATACAATAATGTAAATAAATAACGTCAGTACCTGAAATCTACACTTCAAGACCATCGTGTATTATTTGTGAAGTTAATACAGAATATTTATCAAAACGGTCTTCGTATCTCTCCCGATAAACTTTTTTTTAAAAGAAAAGAACGAAACGTTCTTTGACATAAACCTGGTTCATAAACTTTATGCTCAGACACTGGTATAAAGTCTGAGTAGCAACTGATAGCTCATGAACACCGAATGAGTTGGGAAATGTATATCCCATATGCAGTTGAAGTTGGTATATTGCTACTAAAGTTCGGGAAATTGATAATTTTAAAATTACAGTCGTCTCGTTTGTCATCGACTCTGGTACTGAGATGACTGCTTATGTAAAATTTGAAGTATAAGTCTAAAAATGAGATGCAGGAAATCGTGTCTGTTGTTTCTTTAATTTCTAGTTCTGAATGATATAATAATGGAACCCAATGTAAAAAGTTTGGATTGTTAATGGAAAGAATATCATCACTATAATAATATGTTAATGTGAAATGAAATAATCTGGCTCCTTTGATCTTCTCGTTTTTGACAAGTGTCTTAAGGAGCTCCGACCCATATAAAACCAAGGAGAGGTGCGTACAGTACGTTCCCATAAGAAAGCCGTTAATTTGTTGAAAAGTCTACCTCCAAATTCAACACGTATGTTGTAATTTGCTTCAAATGATTTTTGTTCATTATTAATTGGATCGCACACTTTCATTTTTTCTATGTTTTTTTTTATGTTTTGGTGCTATATTTCTATTGTTCTTTATCCTGGTCATCATTTTAAATGTAACCGCAAAGCGTTTTCCTGTCGACCTCTTCTTGTTTTCGTTAAAAACTCACTTTTTTCTCCTCCGGGACTCGAACCCAGGATCTCTTTGATACAAGGCTGAGCTTAAACCGACTGAAATAAAGAAATACTCAATCACTAATTCCTAACTGAGTATCTACCTCATGTACAAAGGGAAGCAATCCAATCACACTCCCACCACCAAAAGAGTCAATATATCAAGCTGTAAATTCTCTCTAACCCTCAGCTCTAACCACCGTGTTTTTTTTAATTGGTCACCAAATGTAACCGGAGAGTATGATTTTTATTACAAAATCACTTTGTCTCCTCCGGGAATCGGAATAATTCTTATTATCAAATTCTAATTTTGGATATTTATTGTTTTTACCAAATTCTAATTAGGGATATAAACTTTTTTTTTATACAAGTTTTAATTGGAGATGTTTCACTATTTATCATTATTTGTAAGGGATCTTTTACTGTTTTTATAAAACTTAAGATGGGTCATTTATTGTTTCCACACATCTTTTTTTTGGCTTCCCATATTTATAATAAGAATCCATACACTTTTACAAACCAATAAAATTATACAACGAAGTACTTAAGTAGCAGTCTGGCTAAGAATCATGCAAAATGATGAAATAGTGATACACACTGTATCACAGAAATTCACCATTCTTTTTGTTTTGAAAGATCTTGTGAAGTAAGAACTAAATTTGTAATATTAAACCATTGAACACAGTATATTTTTCTTGGTGCTTTTTTGAATATTGGGAAAATATGAACTTTCCCCACTTATTGCAGTACAAGAATTTCACTATTTTCTCCTAAGACCGGATGTTTTAGGGAAAATGGTTATATGCAAACTAAAGAGAATAATTTTCTTTCAAAAATATCAAAAAATAAAATATGTAGCCTAGTCCTGATTTTGAGTAAATTTGATTTTTTTTTGTTTAAAATGGTCTAAGGGAGATAACTTCTTTTAAGGAACATTACTTTCTCTTACTTAACAACAGTTGCCATGTGACTGAAAAACATCCAAAGTAGTTATTTTAATAGATTTAAACATACCTGTAACATGTTCTATCTGTTTATGAAAATACAGAGTGGTTCATATTTAATAAAAAGGAATAAATAGTATAAAGACTATATTTTCTTAATTCACCCCTGAACTGCAATGTTTACAGTTACTCATTTCCTGTTTGCAAAGATTTTGCATCTGCTGTGTTTCATTTGATATTACACAGTTTTATTCCGTTTTTACTGTTACGGGAATCCATATCTCCTTTACGAAGATACTGTGCATGATGGGGAAATATTTTAGAATTTTTTTAGACAAAGGCAAGTCCTTTCACAACTTTTCCAGTGCCAGTGGCATGTCATGTGTCTACCATGCTACCAAGTCCGATACCAGTGAAGAAGCTCGAGAATTCCTGTTGTTGTAGTTTTCAATTTATCAGGACTGTATCATAATCAAAGACACCCCAACGAAGACAAGCTAGTCAGACAATAAGACTGCAACTCATACATTGTATAGAAGTACCAACATGACATAGAAATATCATTGTCAATGTCCAGGACTGCATGATCAAGGGGTACAAGTCAAATCGGCACCTGGTCAAATCGGCACCCATAGAAAAAGTCAAATCGGCACCTGGTTAAATCGGCATCTAGTCAAATCGGCACCTATTTAAAGTCAATTCGGCATCCAATAATATTTGATATAATATATGGACTGGGACTATTATGCAAGTTAGTAATTTAAGTATACTTGCATAATAGTCCCAAATATATATAGATATTTCTAAAAATGTATAAATTCGATCATGATTTATTTTGTTAAAAAGCATCAAGCTGTAAAAATACAAAAGTTGATCATTTAAAGTTTTCTCAACATTATGTGACTGATGTTTTCATGGTTTTGATAAATTTTCTTTTCAATTAATAAATAACTTTAATCAAGTACATACCCTTATGAAATTTAAAATGTTGCTGCAGCATTGCCGCAGCGTTACGGCTTTAAAGCTGCAGCCTAATCAGGTTGCCAGAGGATTGTTGCCGGAGTAGTGCCGGATGATGCTGCTAGCGGCATTGTTCTGGCATCATTGCGACACTAATTCCTTTCAAAATTAATGGGCACCACAATATAGCCAGAAAATTTGATGATGCCATTTCCAGCGTTTTTAGCTATTCCCTGTACTAGTGTGTTAGAAATCCACCATGTTGCTTGTGATTATAATTGTATTGAAGAATTTGGTGTTCTAGCTGGGTTTTTTTTGGAAGATTTGAAGACTTGTAAGTAAACTAGCTTATATCAAGTAATTGCATGTATAGAAAAGATCAATCTTGCATTGTGTATTTCAATAACATGGCCTTATGTGAGTTCACTATACATGTATCGGTGAAGTTTGTGTGTTGTTTTTTTTTGCAGCAGTTTAATTGCATACTTGTAGTTTGGTAAATAACACAATATTTTTTTGCTAAACTTAGGGCACATTAAAAAATTTCATTTTTTTTTATGCAGATACCGCTGACATTTATTTTATGTGCCTGTGCATTCAAATTTATAATGCATGAATGCATGTCATATATATGCATTGACAACTTGTTTTTGCCGGCACAATACATTTTATACAAAACACGGCCTATTCGCATGTTTTGTCACTAAAATGATGCAAGAATATAGCCGTATTAGCACCGCAACAGCGCCACAATCATAATGCCAGAAAACTAATTTGCATACGAATTACGCTATAGCCGCATCAGTGCCGCAACATGATGCCAGAATATTGCCGCAACGGTGCCAGAATATAGCCGCAATTATGGTGCCAGAAAACTAATTTGCATACGAAATATGCTATCGCTGCATCGAAGCCGCAACAGTTTGCAGTAACAAAGCCGCAGCATAGCCATACTGCTGCCGCAACTATGTGCCAGAGGGCTTATATTTCCATAAGGGTAGTGAAAACACAATGTAACACCAGCTTTTGTTTCGCATATTTCTGTCATATTTTCACAACTATATGATATAATCTAATAGCGAGAATTAATACACAAACATGATTAGACCACAAAAAGACTTTTTATGGATATATGTGGTATCAGGAGAAATTAAAATTTGAATGTAAACTATTCAGGTATCCTCATTTCCATTGTGAGGACAAGGATAATAGCACGAAATGTTAGGTTAAAGTATATAAATTTGAATTTAAAGATTGAACTAGAACATTTTTAAAGATAAACTTGTATCACCTGGTGTAGGAAAATGTGTGTCAAAAAACTTATAACTTGTACAAAAACCCTGTACAAATTATAAATTGTACAAAGTTATATTTTGTACACATCATATATTAAACAAATTTAACATGGGTGCCGAATTGACTACATCAAGTGCCGATTTAACCAGGTGCCAATTTGACTAGGTGCCGATTTGACTATACTGGGTGCCGATTTGACCAAGTGCCGATTTAACCAGGTGCCGATTTGACTAGAATTCATGATCAAGCAATGAAGCATGACATAACTTGATAACTTCTAAGGACATTTTTGTGTGTTTTCGTTAGGCCATGTGTGGCTTTTCACTTTTCTTTTGACTGTGTGCCCTGTTTATCGGAATAAATCAGAGAAAACAGTGTATGCACCCTCTATCCACTGTGAAAAGGGAGAGCAATAACAGGAGTAACCAGTCACCAAAATAGAAAGATACCAAGATCATCATGACATGGAGTATATGTAATAGTAAGTAATAGTAATACTAACTTAATTCAATTTAAATATTCTTTTATTTTTTATGGAGGATAGATTTATATTGAGATAATGAGTTCAAATGATATTAGAGTGAAAAGGGCGTGGGGTGGGGGTAGGAGGAGTCTGACCCCAAAATCCCGGGCTTAAAAATATGAATTCCCAAGGTCCTGAAATTCAAAAAACAGAAATTCCAGATCCCGAAAGGGTCTATCCCGATACCCGAGCTTAAAAACACCCGATCCCGGAGTCCCGATAAACGTCCTATCCCCCCTCTAGAGTCCAGTGAAATGCATAATAATAATGATGTAACTATTTGTAACATACATGTACAGTGAACTTAAACAAATTGGAAAAATTTGACTAAAATGTACATGTACAAATGTACATCTATATGATTTACAATGATTTAGCCAAAAATGGGGTATAGCCTAATAATCTTATAATTGCAAAAACCTCACTCATCTCCAAACTATATTACAAGACCATACATGTACATGCCGTAATATAATACAATAAAATGTATTGTAACAGTTACTTGCATTTATTCTAAAGAAATAACTAGGTATAAAATGTACATGTTTTGTACATATTGTGTTTTTTGTTGTAAAAAAAACATATAAACATACATGTACATGTAATGAACTACCTGTTTATCTACAGCATGGATAAGCTACATTTTGTACCAATTAACAATTGATAAAATAATTTAGTTAAGAAAAATATATCAGTTACATGTATCATAAATTTGTATATGTACATTACATGTATAATCATCTCAAAGACAGTCAAAGTTTTAAATAATTTTCTTGAAGTTTTGCATATTTGGGTTACCCCTTCTGACAACAACATACATGACATGTATTGTATCAAATGTCCCTCGCCCAACATTCTTTTTTAAATAGATTTAAACAAACAAATAAAATAGCTGCAAAGGTACCTTCTACCCATTTTAAAAATATTTAAATACAGTGAGGTGTTTATTCTGTAACAGTGTTACAGGTCTGATGATATCCAATAATGTACATCATTAGTACATGGATATGAAATTCAGAACCTGTCATTCAATTGAAAAAATAAATTGCTACCCATCTAACATAGCAACAAAATTGATGCTATTTTTAAGAGATTTGGAAAAGAAAAAAATCTGGCTAATTTACATGGATTTGTATCATGACCACTCAAATGACATTTTTTTAATGACTAAATACTTTTAACATTGTTTAACAAAATGAAAAACTTGTATCTTCTATCATTTGTCTATGTTATACATGTAAATGTACTATTCATGATGTACATGTAAATTATGTTCAACATTTTATGCCTTATTTTTTAGGTATTTCTAACCAGTGTTACCCACAGTCTACAACTAAAACTAGTACTGAATGAAGTAAGTGATATTATTCAGCAATTCATGTGTACATGTACCTACAATGTATACAGTGAGATTGTTTCATTAAAGCATCATATACATTTATCTTGATATTCAAAAAAAATAACTGGTTTATACATTGTACCTGTTTGCAATAAACTTAAAAGCATGTTAGGGATTTTGTAATGCAAAATGTTGTACATATTGTACATCCACCCTTGGATTTCAAGCATCACTTGATTTTTTCAACATAAACATCAAATTTGGAGATTGCATGTATATACATGTATGTATGAGATAGAGAGCAGTTGATAAATTTCTTCAGTTTTCATTAGGTAACATCTTTGCTAACCAAGGTTTGTGATCTACTCCTCTTTACATTTGAACAAGCTATATTGTTTTCCCATTCATGAGTACTTTCATATATTTTAAAGGGGAGTTACATAATTACATTATGCACTGACTTTATTCTTTTATATTAGGAAATTCTGTCTTTTATTTCAGGTTTCACACACACAATGGTGGTTCATGTGAGAGGAAGAAGTGATTTGTGTGAGAAAGTTCTTGTTTGTCTTTATCTAAAAATGATGTACACTTTACAGTATACAGAACATTGAGGGATTGATTGAACAAAGCTTAACAGAACAAGAATTAAAAGAATAAATTCTTATAGATACAAAGAAAGAAGCAAATATTATAAAAAAAAAATATGGAGCAGAAAGTTTACTTGTCTGATATTAGAATATAATGTGAAACGTATAAAGATTTTTGCTCACATTGTTTTGAAAATATATCAAAATATTAACTTTATAAATGAATAATAAATCTTTTGTGAAGACATATTTTCATTTCCTCTTGTTTTGAATAATCTTTTGTACATGTATACTGCAATGGGTTTTTTAGAAAAGTCAATCATAAAACCAGCTGTTAGCTATAGCTAATGTACTTGTATGTCCCTTACCTCAAAATAGCTGACCAAAGGGTCTATCGTCACCATTTGGCATTTGCTGTTATTTAAAGTCCATATGAAATAAAGGAGATGTGGGTTGTAATGTATAAGTCAATGAAACAAAACAAACAACACAAGCACATCTATTATGAAACAACCAAGCCAATTGAGAAAGGCAATGGTTTGAATAGATTAGTGGTGCATGTATTCAGTTTAATACAAAAAAATGTGGCTCCCTTTTTAACAATTTTATTCCCAACCACCTTAATACTGATAACTCATCAGTTTTACAAGGTATCAAGAACATGAAGAAGATATGAAGAAAAGAAAAAGAGATAATCCTTACAACTGAAGTATACACTAGGGAGACAGCAACTCAACAACACAAATATGTCACAATTATTTTAAATACCATACAATTATCCGACCACTAATGTCAAAGCAAAAAACTGAAATATCTTTATTTAAGTCAGAATATTTCACTCAATTTGATCTATAGCACTTTCAAATTTTAGGAACATAATGAAACCAAACAAATAATGATATGGTCATATAAATCTAAAGTCGAAAAATTGATTTTCCAAAAATCATGTCATTTCTGAAGCATGTCTTTTGAATATCAACAAATCTGCCTACTCATCACCATCAACATAGAGATTTGTTTGGTACTGAAAGTCAAAGGGTGAAGTCTAGTCACTAGTACAGTGTGTACAGTTTAAAATATATAAATATATCGATTGTCAATCGGTATTTAAAGTACAGATCTGAGATTACTAGCACATGCTAACAGCTAGATTACAACCAATAACAATAAGTACAAAACAAATATGTGTGAAAGACTTAGATATTATCAGTCAGTACACTTACTGTACACATCCAAAATCCGCTGAATCTAGTTTACAGACGTCTTAAACAGTCAGGGAAAAACACAAGCTTGTGCAATGCCAAAATAAAGGTATCGACATTGTTTTGAAGTTCTAGATCTAACAATAAGTAAAGGTTTTTCAACTTTCTGTGTCAAATATTTAGCTACATTGTAATCTGACCCAAACGGCATGAATAAGCTTCTGTCTGTTAGAAGGTGTACAATTTTGAGATTTGTCAGGTACTTACTTAATACTTTCATCTCAAGCTTGGACAAGACAGAATATTTGAAAATTGGTACCTTTTTTTTTACCTTTTTGTCGAGCACATTTTGGAGTAGAAACAAATACTAATACTAAATAATGTTCGCTAGGAGTCAGAAAATCCTTTGGTCTAGGTACTTTTCCACATGTGGAGTCTTTCAACTTGTACATAACGCAGTTAAAAAAAAGAATAAAAACTTGTGTTGTTCTTTTATCATTCATATTTCATTAACATTAATCGTCAGAAACACGCATGAATTATTTGCCACTGGATGTTCTAAAAACTAACAATCATAGATAATCGTCCTGTGTTGCGTAGATGGCTTATACCATGGAAAATAAATATGTGTATGCCCCCGAATCTGAACGTTGCGGGGGGGGGGCATATTGTTATACCCATGTCTGTCCCTTTATGAGTATATAGTTATTCAGCTTAACTCCTCCTACAATTTGAATTCTATGAAGTTTTCACTTTTCTATCTGTTTGTACATATATTGAAGGTGTGCATGTGGTCAGGGTTTTGATTTTTATTCTTTTGGGAGATACCAGCGGGAGTTTAACTTTTGTAATTTTTTAGGGTATAAGCGCACAGGCACTTGTCTCAGATTTTTTTTCTCTCCGAAACCTTAATATATATCATATTATGTGTTATATTAAGGTATGTAAGGGGGGGGGGGGGGGAATATTCTGAGACAAGTGCCTGTGTATAAGCGGTTAAATGTTATAGTTATTTTAGAATAACACTTTGCATCTGTGGGGGCATCAATTATGTCTCCCAGACACAATAATATCTCAATATAATATAGTTACTTCAGAGTGCAGTTCTGGGACGTCACTTAAAATAGTTTTTCATTAAATCTTTTAAAAAAATGTGTTTTTTTGTTCCGCTTACCGGTATACAACATATATTCTGCTTTCTGAATTAGACCCCCCTTTTTTTTGGGGGGGGGGGGGGAATTTAGGATCTGCCCCAGGTTTTTTTACATGATACAGACATCATTCAAAGAAAATGTTGGGTTAAACCTAGATAATATAGCAAGCATAAGTTAACCTGCCACTTAAAAGCAATGATGCTTCTGACACGTTCAAGTACTGATGAAGTTACGTTATTTCTGGGAAGTCCGACCCCCCCCCCCCTAAACCCCCAAGGCAATTGATTCTTAAGTGGTAAAGACATGCTTTTTTTTCAATTCATCTATTAAGAAATGGTCGTTTTAAATTAGTGTAGCCACATAAATTTGTAACATTCTACTCAGTTATGAGTCTTCATAAACCTCAAAATCGATTTTTTTGGTGAAACAACTTCTCAAAAAACCGGATCGTATTTACCTTAAAAAGTCCATATTCACAAAAATTATCTATGCTTTTGCTTCAAAATTCAACAGACTATCTTTTAAAATGTTTTTAAAACATTATTCACATTAAACTAGCAATAAAAAGTAAATAAGGTTATCTACAGAAAGCTTATATATATAATTATTGAGAAAAAAGTGCATAAATATTGTAAAAAACGTGACGACATGATACATATTTTTATGAAAATTCTGTACTAGGCTACATATTTTTATTTTTGATATGTTTTAGACAAGAGTCAACTGAAATAGTATGATCAAACAAATCAGTTCTATCATCAGGGTCTAGGGAGATAATAGAGTTTGAAAATTTCAAATTTTTGACAATTTTCCAACTTGAAAATATTTGTTAATTTGGTTGTCATGGTAACCAAGTTTCCGTTCTTGCATCCATCTTTTCAAATGTTTCCTATTTAAGTTGAACATTATAGATTGAAAAATCTGGTATATACTTTTTATACAGTTCATCAGTATTGCACTTTTTCCAATTAGAAAAAATATACAAATTTGGGGTTTTTAAGGCCATTTAACACCTTGTTGCTAGGAACAGCCGTTTCCATAGCAACAGCTTGATTTTTTGTGTGCAAATTGCCATTTATATTAATTTTGCCTCAAGTTGAATCAATTAAACTATAGCAGATGAATATCCTTCACTATGGATGTATCACCCTTTGCATGATTCTTAGCTGGACTGCTACTTAATTCTTAAGTTTATTTCTATTTATCAAAATTTCGATAGTGGATATTCTACTGTTGTTACAATCTTTTTAATTGGTTATATTGTTTTATCAAAATTAATTTTTGGTTAGTGTTTTAATGGATCTATCCTTTAATCATTGTCATTAACTCGGCTTTATAAGTCATACCAAAGTTAGGTAAGAGACTTCAAAACCGAAACGAAGAGTGTCGTGTTGTTGGTATTTGTCTTGGTGAACTAGTGCATTAAAGAGTGGAAATACAGCTGGCTAGTACTAACATTCAGATATATTTGTACCGTTTGATATTTTTAAAACTTTTGTCATTTTTTACTTTTGGATGTTTTTTTTTTTTGCACCAATTTGTTTTTTTTCCAATATACTAAACATCTTTTAGTTAAATTCACATTTTGGCTGCATAATTGTTATAGAAGGATTAATTTATTTTTATAAAAAGGGAAATCGCACAGTTAGGCATTTTGTAATTTTGACTGATATTTTAGATTTATAACTTGTATTAAAACAAATGTTATTATAACCATTCAATATTGAAAATACAAATTAGCACTGAGTAGTCAAATATAGGTTGCTAATGTTGATATTGATAAGATAGAAATTGAGGGATGGAGAGTTATATAAAGATGTGTGTATATAGGGATCAAAAGGAAGAATTGAGACGTGAGTGGTTTAAAAGGAAGTAAGTTTGGGGAAAAGTCAAAGATTGGGAGAATGTTAATTTCTTTGTACATGTTTTAAGGGCTTGTTGTATTGGTTTAATAGAAGTGAAGCTTTGTGTTTTCTCTCGTGTAGATTCCATTTTGTTCAGAAATTTGTATCTTTTAACTTCTAAAATTATTGCGGTCTGAAGTTTTATAGGTTTACATTCTTTTTTGTTACTGTTTATGTGCTGCTTATATATTGACATTGTAGCACTTATTAGTGTAGCTTTTCATCAATTTTAAAAGCATCAATTAAAAATTCCATATGTAGTCATATAAATACTTTATTAATGATTCTTTCATTTCTAGAAATTTTCCTTCCCACTTTTCTGGAATAAATAACTTTTCAAACTAAGACACTGCGGATAATTTTATACAAAAGAGGGGCGAAAGATACCAGAGGGACAGTCAAACTAATAGATCGAAAACAAACTGACAGCGCCATGGCTAAAAATGAAAAAGACAAACAGACAGATAATAATGCACATGCCACAACATAGAAAACTAAAGACTAAGCAATACCAACAACACCGAAAAATTGGGGTGCTCTCTAGTGCTCCGGAAGGGTAAGCAGATCCTGCTCCATATGTTGCACCCGTCTTGTTGTTCATATTATTACAAACCCGGTAAATAGTCTAATTCGGTAGGTTACATTCATAAAAAGGGAAGGGGATTGTAGTTACGACGTAAGGAACATATCCGATATCATCTATGAAACGGTTATTCCATAACGGTCAACCTACTCGTGATGGCGTCCATAAAATTTACGAAGGGATGATTTCAACTTCACCATTTGGAACTCTTGGTTTAATAGCTTCCTTGTGAGCAGCAACCCTCTATCAAGAAAATCATGATAGGAAATGCAAGCACGGGAATATCGTATCAATTGGGAGATATATACCCCGTATGTAGGTGCTGCTGGAATGTTGCTACTTAGAAATGGAAAGTTCACAATTGGAAAGCTGAAATCTTCTCTTTTGTCGTAAAGTTTTGTTTTCAACTGACCCTCATTGTCAATTTCTAGATGTAGGTCAAGATATAAGGCCGACTTAACTGGATCTGTAGTATCCTTTATCTCTAGTTCGATGGGATAGATGCGTTCTACATAGTCACCAAATTTTGAATTATTTAGTGAAAGAACATTATCTATATAGCGGAAAATAGAGTTAAAGGATAATGCTTACTTTTTATTTTTCTTCCTCAGAAGTTCCTGCATGAAGTCAGCCTCATAAAATGAAAAACAAGTCGACAAGTAGAGGGGCATAGTTTGTTCCCATTGGAATGCCTATAGTCTGTTGAAAAACACGTCCTCCGAACGTAACAAATATGTTGTCAATCAAGAAATCAAACATCTTGTCAGTTTCAGAGAATTTTTGTTTGAATCAGAGTGATCTTTAAGTTGCGACAAAGAAGCAATTAATGCTTTAATTTGTAACATTTAACATAGAAAGCAATGGGGCTATGAATGAGTGGTTATATACAATACGATTCATGTCAAATTCGAACTAATGAAATTCATAAAGTGTTGTTTTCATTTACTACCACTTGTTGGAAACTTCTGCTGGTGAGATGTTAGGTTTCTATTATATCCTCGATGACTTTGATTGACAAGTTTTTTAAGTAGATATACTACTGTCTCTTAGCCTGTCAACAGTCAGGTTAGGAGTTCGAATTGCTAACATGACAGGTGCGCTCGACTCCAATCATTATTGACTGGATTGCCAGTTTTCCTACTGAAAATCGGTGGTTCTCTTCTAACCTCCGGCCTCCTCCACAAATACAAATTGATCGTTATGAAATAAAACAATATTGATGAAAGTTGAACTTAACACCAATTAATCAGTTAATGAATTCTATCCTCAACTTAGAAGTCAGCCTTCGGTGCTCACTTGACTTTTCTAAAATTCTTGTTGAACATATCAACGGGCTAATTCATATGATTACATGAAGCAATATAAAACAAAAATAATGATATGCAGGACAAACGACAAAAATATATCGAAATACAGCCTTCTGAATTGAAATAGGAACATACAGAATGTTACAATGTTTTTAAAATTAAAACTCTATCATGCAATTGACCCATTTTATATATAAAGCAGCTGTTTAAAGACTTGCACTTAAATAAGAACATTTCGATGAATCTGCAGCTTTTGTATATCTTATAGTACTAACGTTGAAGTGCACTCATGCTTTCCTCTTAAATTTGATGTGTTTCCCTTAGTTTAATACTGATCTTTTTTCACGAATGTGACCTACCGAATTAGACTATTAACCGAATTTGTATTACCATAAGCAACACGACGGGTGCCACATGTAGAGAAGGATCTGTTTACCTTTTCGGAGCACATAAGATCACCCCCAGTTTTTGTTGGGGTTCGTGTTGCTGAGTCTTTGGTTTTCTATGTTGTGTCTTCTGTACTATTATTTGTCTGTTTGTCTTTATTATTTTATTGCCATGGGGTTTTAGTTTATTTTCTATCTATGAGTTTGACTGCCCCTACTTCAAGTTTTAAACCCGGATTTCTTTTTTCTCTCAATCGATTTATGACTTTCGAAAAGCGGTATACTACGGTTGCCTTTATTTTCAGCCCAATTCAAAATGCATTGCATCAGCATCTGCTAATGAATATCAATACATCTGATACTTTATTTTAGGTTGCAGAAATCGTGATGTAAATATTATCAAAAAGATGTGGTATAAGTGCCACTAAGACAACTCGCCATCCATGTCACAATTTGTAGAAGTAAACCATTACCTGTTATAGTACGGTCTTCAACACAAAGCATTGGCTCACTCAGAACAGCAAGCTTTAAAGACCAAAAATGACTAATGTAAAACCATTCAAACGGGAAGTTTGAATCTGTTTTTAAATGAGTTGATATAACAATCCTACATAAAATTTCAGAGTGTTTCTGTTATTTCGTATTTGAATGTTCCAAAATCAATCACATGTAAATTTATATCTGTACTTCCATCAGGTTGATTTCTTTTATTTCCAATGGGAAGAAAAATCGTTTATATTATTAAAAACCCATATGTTTTGTCAGAAGGCATATAGTTTCTATCATATAAATAATTTTTAATGCAATCTAGTCTTTATTGTTTTACCATCCAATATACCATGAACTTTGATCAATGATCGAAAAATTTCGAGACACTCCGAAAATCTTGAGTTCTAGGATATCGAGTGGTCCATAGACACTTTATGAAGTGCTTTCAGATACCGAATGTAAATATATTTAAAATGGTAAATTTCACCAAAATGGTTGAAATAATGAAAAAAATACCTTATATACACAAACCTCAGTACAGGGGTCTGTTTTAATGTATGACAGAAAATCAACATGGCCGACAGTTAGCATACTGGTTTTTAAAGATAAATTGCATCAAAGGAGTCTGTTTTTATAAGTGTATATATCTCTGTGCATGGTTAAACCCATTTTATCAAAAAACAAGGATTACTATAATAAGATCTCGCTATACAAATCCTTAAATTTTTTTTATATAAAGATTCTACAATAATAGTCATAAAGGAACTAGCTGCTAGCATTTTCTTATGACGAACAATGATGACCTAACAAAATGATGTTACGATAGAGCTCTTACGTTTATATCTTAACCAAATTTTGTTACAATAGAGCTTTTACGTTTATAACCTAACAAAATCTTGTTACAATAGAGCTCTTTTAAACATATTATAGTACTAAGGAACACATACTGCTTTTGGTCTTGAATGGAAATTTTGTCAAAGTCTGCTGGATAAGCTCTAATTTGTGAAGACTTTGGACGAGTTAGAGCTGAATATATTGCAGAGAAGGATGTGTACTTAGTGAGACCTATATTGATATCTTTATATATTGTTTTCCTCTGTTTTACGGTATATTTATGGATAAGACACAATCAAATACATAGATGATATGCTATTTGATAAGATATTCTAAATCAATGATTATGACTTAAGAATTACAAAAACAAGTTTAAACCAAAAATACTTAGATAAATGCAATCTTTCATGCAATTTGAATATCATTATTATATAGTTGCGGATTGATGAAAAGGGGCGACTTTCAATTTTGTTACTCAGAAAGACCAAATCATTTGATGATTGATGATAATGCAAGTTGAATTTCTGCATAATTGTTACAACATGTTAAATTATTTATATTACATTAGAAGATGATTCAACATCTGAATTTAATGTATTTTTTGCAGTTACGTATGTTGTCATTTGTATTGAAGAGGAAAAGTCGATTCACAGGAATATTTGGATTAAATTTGCACAAGACAAGACACAAACTAGTATTCTGGCCACAAAAAAGCAGAAAATGATCGGAACAAAACCCTTTCAACTGATATTTATAGTTTGTTCCTACTTTTTTGCCATTGGATCACTGTCACGAGTTGGCAGGATCCGTCGATCGCAAACATGTATCTGTATGCGCCTGTCCTATGTCTGGAGTCTCAGTTCAATGGTTGTCGTTTTTTGCTGTATATTCTATTTGTTTTTTATTTGTTTTTTCGTTTTAGACATAATTTATGGCGTTAGTTTTCTCGTCTGCTTTGTTTTACATTTGTAATGTGGGTCCTGCTATAGCTTACTCGTTGTAATGGTTTTGCAACATAGGTGACCAAAGCTATTAACTTATACGTCACTAGTTGAAAGCTGTTTCATTGGTATAGCTCCTGAGTAGGGTAGGGTTGAGGTTTAAAATGATCATATAACTCATGTGTACATGTACTTTGTGTGTTAATACTTCCGGTGCAATGGCGGCGCCCACGATTTTAACATATTAGAGCAAATTTAATTTAATTGTGACCTGAAACCCTCAATATGAAACTACAAAGTTACAGAATCCAACAAAACAAAAGTATGAATATAGAAATTTAACAAAAATCTAAATTTGACGTTTGAAATGCCATCAATTGGAAAGGACAGCCCAAACCCCCATACAAAAACGGACACGAGGTCCAAAAAACAGGGGCAACGACAATTAAACACAAAATCTTGGATCAATGGAGACGAGCCTTTTTAATTTCTTACTTCAAAATTCTTGGAAGTCATGAAAAAAGCAAAAGTTGAATGGAATGGCTTTGACTAGAAATTGAAACTGATACAAATAGCTGATGATAAACATGCATTTTTAGAAAGAACTATTCAAATCAGCAGTGTCGATTACATTGGACAAACAGAAACTCTGATCACTATTTACTATAACACCAAAAAGTAAAATCACAAAAATACTGAACTTAGAGGAAAATAAATTCGGATAGTCCATAATCACATGGCAAAATCAAATAACAAAACACATAAAAAACGAATGGACAAGAACTGTCATATTCTTGACTTGGTACAGGCATTTTCAAATGTAAAAAATGGTGGATTAAACCTGGTTTTATAGCACTAACCCTCTAACTTTGATGACAGTCTCATCAAATTCCGTTATATTTAACTAAACAGACACAATAAATAAAATAGTAAAAAATAAGCCATTATCCAGGGTCAGGGGACAAGTGAATGGTTACAATCTGAATTTAAAGTGAAAAATGAAACAATCAATAAAATTAAAGAGATTAAACAAAAAGAGAACCTCCCTTGTAATGTAAATAAAATGTTAGTGAATTGAAATCTAAGAAGAATGAACTCATTGATATAGAATCTGCAGATGACCTGGAACCAATAGCCGAACGTGTGCATGCCTATAATGTACCTTCAGAAACTGAAATAGAAAATGACACATTCAAACCAAATATATCTGTCCTAAACAACCAAGAGGAAAATGATCAAGCTAAGATGAAGAGTCTTGAATCTGAACTTTAAAAGATTAGGTCCGAACAAATTCGCCACAAAGAGGAGATAACTCAAATAAAAACAACAATACACGACCTAGAAATTGAACTTGTGAGAAAAGACTCCGAATTACAAGTAGTACACAATCTATGTACTAACTTGCAAATTAATTTAAACAAGATAGAAAACACGAATGAACAAGTTGACAAAGAAAAATTATTAAAAATAAATAAGAATGAGGTAAGCTTAAAAGAACTGGCAAATGAGAGAAATCAAGAAATCCAACAGGTTGTCAAAATGGAACAAAACATAAAAGACTTGCAATATAAAATAGATTAAGAAGCAGAAGAACGCGTAGAGGACCAAACCTATCATGCAGAGACGAAATCCAAAAATACAAAAGTACTAGTAGAAAGTGATGTAGAAGATAACACAGAAACCGAAAGAATATCTGAAAAGAAAAACAGTGAGAAAAATTAGCCTGAGAGAAGCAATAATAATATAAAACTTATGCCGGTATGAGAAATCCAACTAACAGAAAGGACAACAGCCGACACAGGGGTTTATTGATAAAAGGCTCTTCAATCATCAAGGACATTGACGGCAAAAAGATTGTACAAAAAAAGAAAAGTTAACATTATCACTCGACAAAACAGTGTTTGGAGCAATTCAGTATATGAAATTGTTTGGAGATAAAACAAAACATATAATGTTCCAAATAGGCTCCAATGATATAGAACAGAAAACACCAGACGAAGTTATCCAAGAATTAGAAGAACAAGTCAGAGTTACACTTCTAAATATACAGTTATTGGAAAACAATGAATATAACACAAAACAAATCCTGTAAGAGACAATGGTATACCTTATCAAATGCCAAGTTCAATGACAAACAGGTAGCAAAGAGGTCATCAAGTTTTCGAGCAAAAATCACATTTTAATAACCCTATACATGTAGGGAGTGAAAGTGCTATGAATGGCAGAAATGAAATTGTAAATATGATGGAACTCATGTTACAGGAAATGAGAAAGGGTCAGTGGTAAATATGTCTGATTGTTTAGAAGAAAAATGTAGCCATATACAAATGATATATCCTTTTCATACGTTCTGATTACAAACTTATTTTGTCATATATAGGACTCAAGGACAAAAGGTCCACAGTTGTGTAGTGTTATACTGATGTTTTATTTTAAAAGTATAAGTCAAGAATATGTATAATCTGCACTTTGCTAAATTCAATATAATTCCTGAAGGATAGTAGATAATTCTCGAAATACTGTTTATTTATTAATTTAATGGCAAATACATTGCATATATTTGTTTCGAGATATGAATTTCTGTATAAAAAAGGGTTTCACAGACATACTTTTCATGACGGGAACATTTTCCACAAACTGTCAAATATACTTGTGGTATAAAAATAAGATTCAAAAGATTTTTTTTTCATTATTTTAATAGGTTTAAAGTGTGACAAGAAACAAATGAAAATTATGTGACAACTATGATGATATATAACATGTTAATTTAAGGATGTTCATTGTTGTATCTTCGTTATAACAACTGGGCTTTAATATTGAATTTTCTAAATTTATAGAACGGAGTTACTTCCCATAGACCATTCACAAGGTAGAAATTCTTGATTTTATTATATGGGTGGTGTAAAAAAGTTTTTTTGTTTTTTTTTTATATGTAGAAAGTGTGACTAGAAACATATATATATGACAACTGGCTATTGATCTATACAACATATACATTTAAAGTTTTTTCATTGCATTGCATTGTCTTTTGTATTGATTTTATATAATTAGTACATACATATGAAAGGCCTTAAAATATTGATTGTTCTTAATATAAAGAATAGAGTTACCTCCCATAGACCATACACAAGGTAATATCATTTGAACTTAACATTGTGAAAATTGAGGTTTTCAGGTTTACAACAAAATAAGAAAGATTTATATGCTCAAATGTCAACTTGTTATAAAAATTTATCTATATCCTCATGGAAAGTTTACAGCCTTGGAGACAAACTTAAAGATGATTTTTTTATTGAGAATTTAAAAGGTGACATAAACATACTTTTAGAAACCTGAAAGGGAGAATCTAAAGAATTTAAATTGGAAGGCCATTGCATTATCTCGTAGTCCCGTAAAAAAGAAAAAAGCAAGAAGGTATAGTGGGGTCATTATTGTTACTATTAAAAATCCATACTCTAAAGGCATTACAATTTAAAAGAAGCAACAACCTCGCCAAATAGACTATGGCTTAAGTTAAATAAGAACCTTTTAGGATTTCTACATGATATGTATCTGTGCGCTCTTTATATACCACCCTTTTCCTCATCTCACTACGATAATGACTTAGATTTTTTAGGAAATGAGATATCTTCTTTCTCCATGAATGGACAGATAGTATTGATTTGGGATCTAAATGCTCGAACTTGCCAAAGAGCTGACTATATTGTAAATGATTTTGATCACATCAATAATTCTGATGGTTTTGATTTACTCCCTGAAAATTATATAACTGATTCAGAAATTAAAAGAAACAATCAAGATACTTCTGTCAATACAGTTGGTACAAAGTTATTAGACTTGTGTTTGTCTTCAAGGCTGCGTTTACTCAATGGTCGATTTTTAGGCGACTCATTGGTATTATACATGTATGTCAAGAAGTGGATTTAGAACTGTTGAATATGTTGTTGTTAGCGAGAGTCTCCTGTCCTCAGTCAAATATTTTAAAACAAACGATCTTACTTACCTAACAGACCATGTTCAAATAACTTTATGTATGAAGTGCTCTATACATATAGATAAAGAAATTGGCCTTGAGGAATAAGAATGGCACTGGATTAAATCATATAAATGGACAGAAAATTCTAAACTTAAACTTATTGAGGCTTTATTGACCGAAAATGTAAAGAATGAGATAATAGAGTTTGAAATGGTTAATTATGAGGGAAATCAGGTTGGTGTTGATGAGGCTACAGAAAAATTGACAAAAGTTTTGGATAATATTTCACGCCTTTCTTGTAAAGCAACTCCAAAAACTAAGAAGAGGAAGAATAAAAAGAAGTTTGATCAGACAATGTTATATATGAAACCAAGCGTCAAATAAATGAAATAGGAAACAAAATAAGGAATAATCCAAATAATAATAGTTTAAAGCAAAAGTTTTTTGAGTTAAAAAAAAAACATGAAGAAAAAGTATGAATATAAACAAAAACTTCATAATTGTTTAAGCGAATATTACAATCAAAATCTAAAGGAATATTGGAACATTTTAAAATCACTTAAGGTGGCTCGGGCCTATTCGAAGTTTCTATCAGAAGTGCCGTATTTTTGGTTATTTTATTTTTTAAAGAAAATGAATCAAATTGGTCGAAAAAAAATAGGGGGTCACGGACCATTCAAGCTCAAAATTTTACTTTCAAACAGATATGTAAAAAGGACCATTTTTCAATGAAATGATAGGGAAAATAGAGGTGTTGACATATTTTTATCGGAATATCCAAAAAACGTTCTATGACAATTGGTCCAAAACTGTAATATGAAAAGCTGGAATATAGCTTCAAAGAATGAGCCAATAAAAAACATAGGTCACCGATAAGGAAAAAAAAATATTTTGCCTTAAAACCCGAATTTTGGCGGGAAAATGGTGAAAAGGTGAAATTTCATTTTGACCCTTTAACAAATACGGATAATAACGAAAATATTCTATTTGTCACATAACTACAATGATTTAACATTTCTTATCAATCGAAATATTTAAAAATATTATATCGAATCTACGACAAATACTTTTGTAATTCATGCGTGAAATTATGCGCAGTCGAATAGTCCCGAGCCACCTTAAGAATAAAACAGAAAAAGATGAAATGCCAGAGTTAAAGATGAACAAGTTTTAATAAGATATTTTCAAGATCAAGGTAAACCTTCATCTATAAAGATTGCTTTTATGATAGACATTGAATCACAATTAAAGCTATTAGGAAATAATATAGACTTCAAAGCTGGAACAGATGCTCCAATATCTTGTTCAAAAGTAAAAAAGGTAATCAATGGACTTGAACTTCAAAATTCTGCTGGACCAGATAAAATTATAAATGAATTAATTAAAAATTCAAATCAAGTGATAATTAAGTGAATTGTTGATATATCTTTATTCTCAATAAACCATATACATAGGTATAGAGAAGACATGCAATTACATGTATGTACAATATTTACAACAAGACAGAGCAAACAAAATAGTTGCTAAGAAAATATCTGAAGTCCATTTTAGCCAGGAGCACATACACCTGTGTTAATAATCTTTATGAATTTACATAATTTAATCAATACTGATTTGTTTTTTGAAGACATAATCTGTTTGTATTTGACAATATTTGCATTTTGTAAATAATAATGTGACAGATAATGTTTCCTGTTTTCTTTAAAGTATTTACATTCTAATATATAATGCAATTCATCACCAATATCATTTCTATTACATAGAAGACAAATTCTATTGTTTCTGACTATATTGTTCCATCTACCCTGTTCAATAGGGAGCTTGTGATTTGTGGTCCTAAATCTACACAAATCAATAGACAGTTTGTTTCCAAGAATTTCAAAATAATCTTCTTTTCCAAAAAAATCTTTAAAAAGTTTGTAATTTAGTGCTTTTGGCGAATTTTCTAGTAAAGAATGCCAGACTTGTACATACTGATCTTTAAGTCTAAGTTTGATGAATGAAACTAGCCACTTGCAATTTATAAAAGATTGCGTTTCCCATACATTTGGGATACCACATTCGTTCAGAATAGTCTTTATTCTGTTTAACCATGAAAAATTCACATTGTCATTAATAGACATGTGATAACACAATTTATATAAAATATATGATAGTTTTGTCTCTTTACCAGAGTTTAATCTTCCCCAAAATGAAATCAATCTAGTTTTTATGTCCAAGTCTATAGGATATCTCCCAAGCTCCCCATAAATCATATAAGAGGGTGTAGATGTTTTCAGACTTAATAGCAATTTACAAAATTTTAGATGTACCCTTTCAATCATGTCGTTATTGCCAATACCCCATACTTCACAACCGTACAGTAGTATTGGCTTTACCATTTTATCAAATAAATCTAGCTGGCTATATATAGAAAGATTATGTAGACGACCTAGTCTTAACACTTCGTAAAGACCCTTGGTAGCTTTTTCTACATTAAACTGTTTTGTTTTATTAAAATTGCCTGTTCTTGTTAGAACTATTCCTAAGTAGTTAAATTCATCAACAATATCAAGTTTTTTGCCATTAAGTAAAAATTGAAAATTACATGATGGTCGTCTCCTTGAAAAAACCACGACATTTGTTTTATCAACATTAACTTTAAGCTTCCATACATCTGTGTAATCTTGGAAACAATCTAAAAGTTTTTGGAGTTCAGTTTCTGATTCGGCCATCAAAACAGTATCATCAGCGTACAGAATGATAAAAAGTTTTAAAAAAATATCAAGTTTTTCCTCAAGCTCTATTGACACTGATTTTAGGCCCTCAAGGTTACAGTTTTGCAAAAAAGAATCGAGATCATTTAAAAATAAAGAAAAAAGAAAAGGCGATAAATTTTCACCTTGTCTAACCCCGTTACTACATGGGAAGAAATCAGATAAGGCATTGTTATATGAAATACATGACTTTGTACCTTGATACATATTTACAATTTCATTATACATACATCCATTCATATTATTTAAAAGCATTTTGTACCATAGTGCATCTCGCCATATCGTGTCAAAAGCCTTTTCGAAATCGACGAATGCACAAAATAGCTTTTTCTTTTTTAACTTTAAAATTTCAAACAATGTATGAATCACAAATAAATTATCGGTGGTTGAATAACCCTTTCTAAAACCACATTGGTTTTCGTTTAAAATCATGAATTCTTCAGAGAAAAGATTTAGTCTCTCGCATAAAATTGCGGTAAAAAGTTTCCCCATACAACTTAAAATGGTAATTGGTCTAAAATTTTTGGGGTCCAACTTGCTACCTTTATTTTTATAAACAGGCTTAATGTAACCAACTAGCCAACTATCTGGTATAATACCAGTGCGAAATATAACGTTAAATAATTTTTCGTATAATTCAATGAATAAACTAGCTGTAGACTTGATATATTCGTTTATTATACAATCATCCCCAAATGCTTTATCATTTTTCAGGTTTTTGATGCCCGTAAGAATTTCGACTTTAGAAATTCCTCTGTTTAAATTTTCATTAAGCCTATCGACATCATTCGGGTTTAGAGTTGGAATATTTGTATTTTCTTCAATTTCTGGGGCGGCGTTCAGATTTTTGAAAAAATCGAATAATTTGTTGATAGGGATGTCAAGTTGGGCTCTTTTTTTTCTACTGTTAAGTAATTTCCAATACTCTTTTGAGTTATTGGATCTCAATGTGTTTATTTTTTTTGCCATTTTCTTTCTATGAGCAATAATTGCTTTATCTAAAGTTTTTTTTGTATTGTTTCTCCGAAGATTTCATGATTTGACGATTTTCATCAGTACTACTGTTCTTAAATTTTCTTTTGAGTTTGCGATAATTTTGGCGAGCAAATTTACAATCATAATCAAACCATTCTTTATCCAATTTTAAAGGCTTGTTTTTATACTTCTTTAACCCACTAGTTTTGGTTACCCCAAATGTTGCCCTAGCAGAATCCAAAAATAAATCACACATGTTATTAACAATCAGGTTCATTTCATTTTTGTCCATATTTGATTCAACTTTATTAATATCTTCAATTAGAGCGTGAATCTCTTCTACATCTATCCCATTTTGAAAATCCCCAATTTTATCATTATCCCATTTTTTAATATTTTCTGGTCGATTGCATGTATCTGTTCCAGTATTTAAACACTGATTGTTTACAACATCTTGTTTAGTGCTTGCCAAAGTTATCTGTAATGGCGAATGAACATCAGAATATAAGGTGCAAAAATCAAGTACATGAAAATTAGTAAAATATTTTAACAACTCAACACTACTAATACAATAATCTACAATACTGCTATTTCTACATGTTAATTTACCATACTGTCTATCATCACCAATTCGACCATTTACAATAAATAAATTGTTTCCTTTACATAAATCTAACAATCGTTTCCCGTATCCATTTTTTACCCTGTCCAAAGATTTTCTTTTCTTTGGAATATTTAAGTACAGCTCTTTGTAAGAACCAGGCAGAGTGCGATACATGATGGTTTCAGATTTTATCTATAATTGGCCTAGTAGAAGCAGTAAATGAATATTGCTCAAAAAAAAATTTAAGTGGGAAAACATGAGTGGTTGTCATGGTAACGGACACTCTATTTTTTGGTCGTTAAGCTTGGTAAAATCTTTCAAAAAACAGCTAAATCACCACAATTCAGAGCCTGTTTATGAATAGAATCATGCAATTTTCATTAATGTTCAAATCTAACATTGATAGAACTTGGTTTAAGCTTCATTTTAGTGAAGATTGCATGTCAACCAAATTTGTAATTTTTTTGAAATTTTTTGCGAAAAAATGCATATTTTCAACATTTCTGAAATTGGGATTTTTTCGAAATTAACAAATTTTCTCTGGTGTTTTTCAAAAAAGTGCAAATGTGTACAGAATAGTTAGCACTGTAGTTATGAAGTTTGGATACTACTTTACCAAATTGAATAGAAAAATGCGTGGGATTTTCTTCAGTTTTATCACCATAGCAACCGATTTTTTCCTTGGAAACGGAGTTTTATTTGCAGAATATTGCAGTTTAAGAGCTTAAATGTCTTGGATTTTTTCATAACCGATAAGAAAATACATAAAAACTTTAAATTACTATCATCAAGTGTTGTTGACTTCAATTGTTACCACAGAAACACATATTAACCATAGCAACATCCACTCTGAAACTGCATAAATAGAAATTTTTGTAAAAAAATACATAAATAGAGGGTGTTTATTTTCAAATTGGAACATGACTGCATGCTTTGCTTCACTCACAGTCTTGTCTGTTTTGTTTCCTTCAGAATTTTCAATAAATGTAATATATAATGTAATATTGGGGTTAGAAGGTAAAAAAGGGGGGGTAGGTTCATTTTTTTAAAGATATCATACATGAAGATTTTTGAAAAGATAACGTTTGGTCGGCGAGCCTGATTATAAATAGAATCATTTTTTTTCTCTCAGAAATTTCTTATATAACATCGATATAACTTGGTTTTAGCTTAGTTAAGGTACATTGTAGTTGTCATGTTTTGGGATTTTTGTCAGATTTTGGGAAACCTCAAGTTTTATTCATTTAAATGCCTTAAGAATAAATTTGTAAGGGTTCTGTGGAACCCAGTGTCTTGCCTACTTTTGCTGTAAATCGCAGGCTCAACAGAAATGAGGAAAAAAATCGGTCAAAATATTCCTCTTGATACTATCTTTTGATTGTAAAAAGCTTCTGTCCAAGTTTGGTAAAAATCCAGGATAGTTTATGAATCTAATAAATGTTTTAAAAACTTTTACTGCAGACTTAATGTCATGTTAACTGGAAGAAAATCTTAAGTCCATTTAAAAGTAAAATACGGAAAAAATGGATTTATCTTTTTACAAAATTTACTTCTTGATACTATCTTATGATCATAAATAAGCTTCTGTCCAAGTTTGGTACAAACCCAGCATGCCCAGGATAGTTTGAGAAAGTTATTAAAATTCTAAAAACTTTAACCACAGAGTAAATGTAATGTTTTCCCGCAGAAAAAAATAAGTCCATTTATAAGTAAAATACGGATTTTTTTTTACTTCTGGATACTATCTTATGATCATTGGTATCTTGTAGAGAGTTGTCTTATTAACAATTATACCACATCTTAAGATCAAATGGTCACTTTTAGAAATTTCTTTATAGTTAACCAACAACATTCAAACTTGATCTCTGTTTTGTGGTAATAAGCATTGTGTATACATGTTTCATAAGATTTGATTGAGGCAAACTATAATTGCAAAATAGAAACCAACTTTGTGACAACTAATGTACTGACGGACATGGATTAATTCTACTACAACGCCCCCTCCCCCCTCCCAAATTGCGGCGTGGCCATAAAAGTGTTTATTTTAGTTTTTGCCATTGTGCCTTGAATCGATCAAATGTGTGCACAACGCGTGGGACATCGGAAATGTATTCTTTTTTTACACATGGGACACTTAAGTCTTGTATTCATGAATGATTACAACTTGTTGGGACTAGAAAACATTGATAATTACAAAGAAAAATAACATTGGTATGTACTGCGCTGTTTCTAGTGTTGCGTTTAATTAAATAAGACCATGTGTGAAATTTGTCTTCAAATTATTACTGTTATTAATCTTGTATTTATGCAAATATTCTCAGCTTAGTGGTTTCATTCCAAATCTCGGGATTAATGCAGTCTTTTATAAAGGTTACAGAGACAGATACAGAAAATAGGGGCGTAATTCATGTAAAGGTTAAAAAAACGTTGAGAATAGCAAAATATTTTTTTTGAAATTTGAACCAAAAACAAGATGCTCCACAGGGAGCAGCTTCATACGACCGCAGAGTTTGAACGCTGAACATTGGGGCAAGTATGGACACAACATTCAAGCTTGATACAGCTCTGAATTTGGATTGTGATTAAATAGTTGACACAACAAAGGTTTCTGACACATAATGAATGTGGTCTCAGAACTTAAACTTAAAAGCTTTAAATTTTAAATTGGACATTACCTATTATGGTCCAATATCCAAAATCAAAATACATGGTTAGATTCAGCATATCAAAGAACCCCAAGAATTCAATTTTTTATGAAATCAAATAAAGTTCAATTTTGGACCCTTTGGACCTCAATGTGGACCAATTTGATAACCGGTCCCAAACATCAAAAATCTAAATACATGATTAGATTAAGCATATATCAAAGAACCCCAAATATACAATTTTGTTGAAATCAAACAAATTTTAATTTTGGACCACAATTTGGACAAACTTGAAAACAGGGCCCATAATGAAAAATCTAAGTACATGTTTAGATTCAGCATAATTATCAAAGAACCCCAAGGATTCAATTTTTGTTAAAATCAAACTTAGTTTAATTTTGGACCCTTTGGACCTTAATGTAGATCAATTTGAAAACGGGACCAAAAATTAAGAATCTACATACACAGTTAGATTCGGCATATCAAAGAACCCCAATTATTCAATTTTTGATGAAATCAAACAAAGTTTACTCTTGGACCCTTTGAGCCCCTTATTCCTAAACCGTTTGGACCAAAACTCCCAAAATCAATCTCAACCTTCCTTTAATGGTCATGAACCTTGTGTTTAAATTTTATAGATTTCTATGTACTTATACTGAAGTTAGGGTGCAAAAACCAAGAAAAATGCTTATTTGGGCCCCTCTTTGACCCCTTATTCCTAAACTGTTGGGACCTCAACTCCCAAAATCAATCCCAACCTTCCTTTTGTAGTCATAAACCTTGTGTTTAAGTTTTATTGATTTCTATTCACTTATACTAATATTATTATGCGAAAACCAAGAATAATGCTTATTTGGGCCCTTTTTTTGGCTCCTAATTCCTTAACTGTTGGAACCAAAACTCCCTTAATCAATCCCAACCTTCCTTTTGTGGGCACAAACCTTGTGTAAAAATTTCATAGATTTCTATTTACTTAAACTAAAGTTATAGTGCGAAAACCAAGAAAATGCTTATTTGGGCCCTTTTTGGCCCCTAATTCCTAAACTGTTGTGACCAACACTCCAAAAATCAATCCCAACCTTCCTTTTGACACACACACACACACACAAAACAAGATATAATGTTATCGGAATCTTGAACTTATGAGATGTATGTAGAACGACGCATAGTAAGGAATAATTCATAATTGATACAATTATTTTGCTTGATAATTTTGATATGATAATCTTGCCGGTAATAGCATAATTATTTTACCGAGATTAGCACAATTCCAACTTAGCAGATTTATTCTATTTGTCTATCTCGGAGATCCTGAATTTTAATTGCGGGATAGTAGTACAACAAAGGAGTTATTAATGATATGTTAATAGATACATGTATATTTAAAGAGGATTCCATTATACTGGACTTCTGATATGAGCGATCAACAATTGACTATTATTATTTTTTTTAAGTCACCACCAACTTAAAATGTGTTCAATTTGCCTGTCCGTCTATCCGTCCGTCCATCACACTTAAGTTTCAGTTTAGAAATGCTTTGACCAAATGATTCTATTATTGGTTTGTTAATATTATGTTACAGGTCAATTTTGTGATTTATGCTGGAATAACATCTTAGACGGGTGTGTGCCATAAGAAATTAAGAATTTTCTTAAAATTGTTAGGGCCATATCTATCTTGCCTTGTCATAAGCCAGGTTGGCCCAGTTATTGTAAACCACTGAAGTTCATCATCTGCTAACCTCCAAAAATTGATGATCAGATGATGAACTCGGAACAAAGTCCGACCAAATGCAATTATCTTTTTAAGTATCTACTTGTATGCAACATTTAAAAAAATCAACATACTCCCCTACCCCCTCCCCCCCTCCAACCCCAATGTTACATTATATATTACATTTGTTGAACAATCTGAAGGAAAAAAAACCAGACAAGACTGTGAGTGAAGCAAAGAATGAAGCCATATTCCAATTTGAAAATAAACACCCTCTATTTATGTATTTTTTTACATAAATTTCTATTTTTGCAGTTTTTTAGTAGATGTTGCTATGGATAATATGTGTTTCCGTGGTAACAGTTGAAGTCAACAACACTTGACGATAGTAATTTAAAGTTTGAGTTGGCTTTTATGTATTTTCTTATTGGTTATAAAACAATTCAGGACATTTAAGCTCTAAAACTGCAATATTCTGCAAATAAAAACTCTGTTTCCAAGGAAAAAATCGGTTGCTATGGTGATAAAACTAAAAAAAAAAACCAACGCATTTTTCTATTTAATTTGGTAAAGTAGTATCCAAACTTCATTACTACAGTGCTAACTATTCTGTACACATTTGCACTTTTTTTAAAAACACCTGAGAAAATTTGATAATTTCGAAAAAATCCCAATTTCAGAAATGTTGAAAATATGCATTTTTTCGCAAAATTTTTCAAAAAATATACAAACTTGGTTGACATGCAATCTTCACTAAAATGAAGCTTAAACCAAGTTGTATAAATGTTACATATGAACATTAATGAAAAATGCATGATTCTATTCATAATCAGGCTCCAAAATGTGGTGATTTAGCTAATTTTTTAATGATTTTACAATGCTTAACAACCCAAAAATAGTGTGTCCGTTACCATGGCAACCACTCATATTTTCACACTCAAAATTATTTTTTGAGCTTTATTCATTTATTGCTTCTATTAGTCCAATTATAGATAAAATCTGGAACCCCCCATATATCACATGTATATGGCACTCTGCCTGGTTCTTATAAAGAGCTGTACTTAATTCGTCAAGCATATACACTTTATTTTCTATAAAATCTGTAATATTATCGGTATGTTTATCATCATGTATAATAACAAAATCGTCGTCGTCTGCTGTTCGTCCGTTGAAATCACCAAGTAATGACACATATTTATAATTATCAGAAAAAATAATGTATTCATTTTCTAACTGACTGTAAGCATCTTGAGATGAGTAATTTGTGTATTCCGGAGGAATATATACTATGCCAAAAACTATGTCATCATCAATATCGAGTAAATCTGACGATACTTTGAACCAAAGAACAAACTGACTGTCAGTTGTTAAAATTTTAATTTTATTTGCATGTTCTAATTTGTACCCTAAAGTTATACCACCTGACCTATTTCTTGACACTTTCTTTCTATTTTTCATTCTAAATTCATAACCTGGTAAATCAATAATATCTACATCGTCAGTTTTTGTTTCTACTAAACAAATTATATCATTATTACTCAACAATGATTGAAATTCAGGATAGTTCAATCTTTTTTTAACACCACAACAGTTTAAACACAAAATATTTATATCACTTCTTATGTATACATTTTTAGTAGTATTTAAAGTATTGTTACAGTTAAAAGTTACATCTGATAAATGTTGGTTATGCTCTCCTTGGCATTCCTATAGGTGAGTTGATTCACTACTTGGGCTTGATCCAGATCTTTGTCGTTTATAAGGGCGACCGTTAGTATTAGCTGGGGTCATCATTATGTCTCTGAACCCTCCGTTCGGATGTCCTCTGTGCTGATCATCTATATCAATGTGTTCTGTAATTTCGAATTGTTCTCCGTTAATGAATAGTTTGTCCCGTATCAAAGACACCTGGTTACCGTCTTGCTTCGCCTGTTTCATAACAGGATAAAGTTTCTTACGGCGGGCTTCAACTTCTGCCGGGAATTGTTCATTAATACTAAATGGCTTTCCTCTGAGGCGAAATGCTTTTTGGAGAACGCATTCGAGGTCGCGTCGGTAAATGAAACGCGCAACAATTGGCTTGGCTCTATTCCGTCCTATTTTCCCAAATCTATGAACGTTACCGAATTCTATATGGTGTTCAATTTGTAGTTCCTCGTAGATAAAATTTCTCAATTTTGCTTCATAATTTTCATTTTTATTGTAAGCTAAGCCAGAAAAAATTAAATTGTTTTTCATTGATCTGCACTGTAGGTCTAAGATGTTTGATTTAAGTTTTTCGATCTTTTCGTTTTCTACCCTAAGTTTTCCGATTTCAAATTTTGTTGCGTTTTCTAGTTGAATAAATTTTGACGAAAGATTTTGTAGTTTGGCCTTGTATTCTTTACTAATGTTATTTACTTCGTCAAATACATTGCGGATGCCTTCAATACTGCCCTCCAACTCAGAATTTTTTAATTTTACGTCGTGAACGTTTTTTTCCAAATCCCCTACTCTTGCTACTACAGATGTGATAATAGTTTTCAGCTCATCAATTTTATTTACGCCTTTCTCTATTTTTTGCATTCTATTATCCATGGTCGTAACGATTTTGAGGATCATGTTTAAAAGTACATAAGAATCATCTTCTTTTGATTGGTTGACTATTTTTCCACTTTCAGCCAGAAGTGCTGCCGTTTCTTTTAGTGACATTTTAACACTCAGCAAACTTTAAGTTCAAAGGTTAACACATAACGTCTAATTTGCATATCATATATATACGAAGTCCAAAGTTCAACTTTGTCTGCTCGATCGAAACTTCTCCTTTGTTTAGTAATCACCACGAAAACTTTAGTGTGAGTGATGTTTAGGTTGTGTTGTGTATATAGCTTTGTGTCCGTTTATAAAATAAAATAATCAATAGTTGTACAAAAGTTCAATTTCACTTTAAAAAATTCGTCGTTAACACTCACGCATCTGCATTCCTAAAGAAAGTTCATGTCCAAAAATCAACTATACAGCTATAACTTAAAACGACATTTTCAACAAATTTTAGTAGAGCAAAATTTTCCGTTCCATCATACAAGGGGCTAAACAGACCAAAATATTTAATTTAATTCAAAAAACGGGTATATACCAAAATTCATGGAAGGACTCGTACTTCATAAAAAGGGAGACAAATCTGATCCCAATAATTACAGAGGTATATCTTTACTCAGTAATCTACCTAAAATATTCAATACTGTACACAATAATAGACTAATCACAGTTGTGGATAAACAGCTGAATAACTGTCATTTGGCTTCAGAAAAAAAACCCAGAACTGCTGACAGTATTTCCAACTAAAGTCTTTAATTAATAAATATATATACACAAAAATAACAAAAAAATCTATGCATGCTTCATTGACCTAAGAAATGCATTTGACTTTGTATGGAGGACAGTCCTTCTATATAAATTATGCAAAATTAGAGTACGAAAGTCTTTTTACAGAGTAATAAAACAACAATATTTAAAAACAAAATCATCTTTAAAATATAAAGATCACATCTCTGATTATTTTGACATTACTAGAGGTGTAAAACAAGGGGACTCATTAAGTCCTACTTTGTTCAATATTTTAATAAATGATATCACTAAAGGCTTGGAAGATGACAACTGCAGTCAATTGGAGCTTATAAATAGTAAACTAGGCTCCCTCCTGTTTGGTGATGATCTGCTTTTACTCTCAGAATCTAAGGAGGGTCTCCAAAATCGTCTAAAAAAGTTTCCACGTTTTGTGAAAACTGGCAGCTTTCTCTAAACATAAATAAAACAAAACGTCTGGTCTTTTCAACAACAAAGCAAAAACCTAAAAAATATTAAAAACTATATTAAACCCAAAATAAACTCATACTACAACAACCTGTTGATGGATAAGTTGATATTTATTGATGATAAAAGTAAATTAAATTTTGATAAAGGACTTGATCCAAACTATTGATAACACCTCTCTAACTCAAATTTTGAATTAAGAAAATTAATTACAAAACCTAGAATCAGTGACCATTCACTATTAATTGAAAAAGGAAGGCATTTTAAAATTCCTCGCGAAGACAGACTTTGCAAAAAAAGGAAAGTTCTTGATGATGAGAAACATTTCTAAATAAATAAATCTCACAATTCAAATATTAGATTAACATATTTTAATTGCATTAACATAGTAAATAATTCATTTGCTAATCTCACTGACAATAACAAAGTTATATATAAACTCAACCTATCAACACCAACACAATGGATAAACTAGGATCCTTTATAAAAAAGTCAATGGAACTGAGGACAGGGGACCCTTTAATATTTACCTAAATTTGAATATGTATATTGAGGTACTAAGTGTAAAGTTAATATGGCAATAAAACTTTGAATTGAAAAAAAATTGAATTGCATTGTTAATTATCTGGATAATTTTTGTGCTAACATTTCCCCTTATCTTGTTTTGCTTACTTTGCTTGAGATGTCACAAAAAATGCAGAAAATACAAAGCAAAAAAACGAGTAATCCAGGTCTACACTTTTATTTCGAATAAGCAACAGTTTCGAGATTCCAAAAAGTGCGGTTTTTTTTCAGAGTTTTGATTTCTAAGTATGATTTCTTATCAAGGATGATTGCTCCTCATGTTTCAAAATATTAACCTTTTTGAAAAAGACCATCAAACGTTAAAAGTTTATGAATAACGGTACTTTAAAAGAAGGAAAACATATAGGTATATGTCCTTGTTTTGGAGATATAGTCATTTCAAATTGGCGGGAAATGATTGTCTCTAGCGTTTTCATACATTTACCTATGGAACCATTTTTCTCTCAAAAACTATGAAAAAATAACAAGGATTTTATAAATCTTCAAAAATGGCCTTTAAAAATTCTTGTTTTAAATAATAAAATAAAAGTATCGGGCAATTTTTTTTATTAGCACTACATGGATAAAACTAGAGGATTACGAACATCCTTCATATAAAGTATAACATAAGATAAGCATCCGATAGGAATAGTATAAAATCCAAGAGTAATAGGACTGTTACAAAATAACACTAACAAACAATAAACAATGAACAATAAAAAAACATGTAACATTGACATACAAATTATAAAAGAAAAACAAAGGATAAAGGATATCCATCTATGACAGAAATTCAGTATATGCACGACAAAAACACAGAAAAAGCAAAGAAATAGCGTTTTATTCCCGTGCTTGTATTTTCTAGCATGATTTCCTTGATAATGGGTTGATGCTCCCAAAAAACTATTAACCAAGAGTTGAATTCTTCCCTTCGTAAACTTTACGGATGCCATCACGATATGGTTGTAATTGAAAGCTGTTTTTATTGGTATAGTGTGGTAGGGTATGACTGAGGTTTAAAAGGACCATATAACTCATTTGTATATGTACTTTGTGTTATTCATTTGCATGATTTTTGTGCAAACATTTCCCCTTCATCTTGTTTTGTTTACTTAGCTTGAGATGTCTCCATAAATCCAAAAAAACCTAACACAACAACGAGTAATCGAGGTCTACACTTTTGTTTCAAATAAGCAACGGTTTTGAGATTATCAAAAAGTGCATCTTTTCCAGAGTTTTCATTTATAAGGTTTACTCCTCATGTCTCAAAATATTCACCTTTGTTTAAAGACTATCTTACATTAAAAGTTAATAAATAACGGTACTTTATCAACAGAAAAAAGTATAGGTCTGTGTCCTTGATTTAGTTTAGACATATTTATTTATAGTGGATTGGGAAACAAGTGTTCTTGATTTATAGACAGAGTCATTTGAAATTTGGCGGGAAAAAATAATCTCGATCATTTTTTAGACATTTAACTGTGGGTCCCTTTTTTCTCTCTCAAAAACTATGAAAAAATAACAAGGATTTTTAAAAAAATGGCCTTTAAAAATTCTTGTTTCAAATTATAAAAAGAAAGTATCGGGCAATTTTTTATTGGCACTACATGGATAAAACTAGAGGATTACGAACATCCTTCATATAAAGTATAACATAAGATAAGCATCCGATAGGAATAGTATAAAATCCAAGAGAAATAGGACTGTTACAAAATAACACTAACAAACAATAAACAATGAACAATAAAAAACATGTAACATTGACATACAAATTATATAGAATAACAAAGGATATAGGATCTCCATCTATGACACAAAATCATTATATGCACGACAAAAACACAGAAAAAGCAAAGAAATAGCGTTTTATTGCCGTTCTTCGTCTTTTAGTCACAGTGAGGCTTCTAACAATAAGCACAAATATCTTATCTCACTGTAAGTTTGAGACGGCCTATCGAACCGGCTTGAACGGAATTCTTTGCACAAATAATTCGGATAGACTTTGTAAGATCTAAAGACTATACAAACCGACCCTTTCAAAAAGGACATACTGTAAAGTTGTACATATTTAAAACACAAGAGTTCCTACGCAACGATGTGAATATAAAACTACAAAGCACATATTTGAGTAGTTTAGGTATCACGCATGATGTATTAGTAATCCTTGTAGAACACATTTTGACTGATAATTTAATTTTGGATGTAACGCGTCTTCTGATTGGCTGATGTCGTTTTGTTTGTCAGCTCATAGACATAATTTTGTCATGTGACCGTGACGTCATCAACGTTTTTTCATGATTTACTCCGGTGTAAAATGGAATAAAGAATTGAATTATAAGCAACGACTGTAATATTTTTTCTGCAATAAAAAATGTTGTGCACACTTTAAATTAACCTTCTACGCAAGTTATTCAGTGTGCACCACATTTTTGATGTTATTCCTTCGTAGACAGAATAAATATCAGTCATTCCTTAAAAATACACAAATGTATGAATTCAAAGAAAGGTTACTCAAAAGAAAAAAAACCCACCAAGAAACTGATTGAACCATATTAATTAAGGTCATGCTTAATTGTACTGTTGTTTCTATAATTATAATTCTCACTTATGCCTTAAGACAAAATATCAATTTAATTGTTATCTGCTGCACAAGAATAAAATTAATTTGTTTCATTATGATAAAACAAATTTATATATCAATAATTTAATTTAGATTTGACATGGGGAAAAGGATACCCAATAATAAAGATGACATTATTCGATGTTTTTTTTTATTAATATGTTATAGACGTTATGTCTAAATGACGTAATTTACAATTTCATTTCTTTTTTTCTTATACCAGTTATTTAATAGTTCTGCTTACCCATTACCATAAAAAAATTTAAATCTAAACATATAAAAGAATTGTGGGTCTGTATACATTATGTCTAACCATGAAAGTGTTTTAATTCATTTTACGTCCATGTTCTGATGAAGTATAGAGGGATTTCATTTTTCCGATTGGTCTTTTCGCTTTCTTTTTTATACCTTTTTAATTTTCCACAGGCTTGTATGCATAATTCGGCAAAAACCACAAAAAATTAATTATCCACAAACATGTTAGTTTTCCTCAATCAACGAAGATTGGTACCCACGACAGAAATGAATCCACAGTACTTCCAAATATGTATGAATGACATTATTTCAATTTAAACTACGTGACATGTTTTAAATTATAGATAACATGTTCAAACATAAAATTAACGTATTACATGCATAACGAAGTATAAAACTTTATTGAAACACCACTTAAATTATAAAATTGTAACTTTAATAGATCTATCATTAGTTCTAATGTCAAACTATTGCAATTTAATATACAGATTTAGATTAATTAGTTTCAAATTATTATCATAAAGGTATGTGTCTATTGTGATTTTGTGTATTGTTCCATTTCATACATATTTACTATAAATATTTTATGGTACTTTAATAATAAAATGTTAATTCTATAAATTTACTGTCACGACCCAGGTTAAAGAGAAATTATTGCATTGAATATAATCATGACTGTAGATTTAATCTTTCACAATTCCACAAATGATAATTTCCCCAAAGGTTTTCATTTCTTTATTTGAATATTTAGTTTTCTCATTTCAAAAATACTTTATGGAACCAAAAAGCCAAATTGTTTACCAAAACTTTTCACCATGTGATGGTGAAAACCGCCAAAATATTTCTACACTAAAACATCTCGATTTGTTTGAAGTTTCAAAAAGATTGTATATACCTTCTTAGACATGTCTAAGGCTAAAGTACTATCATGAAGATTTTGAAGTCTGATACGAATTTGTCTGTAGGATGCCACTTTTAAAATATTGACTGTCAATTAAGATTATTGAATTAAAATGAGGATATATATGTTTTGAACACCAATGTAACAAACATACACGTCAGAACTTAAAACCAAATGAAAACAACTCAATGTTTTTTTATGTGAATGTCATTCTTCTAAAATATTATCCTGCCTATTTACAAATTAGAAGGCAGTTTACTTCGAGTTATCGTTCACAATTTGTCGGTTCAAAATATACAGTTGATTTGCGATAAACAAAATCACTTTATACTTAAAAGAAATCATACAAATGACACAATCAATAATCGTTAGAAAAGACAAGGCATTAGAAATAACTGAGGCCAGAAATTAAAAAAACAAACAAAAAAACACACAGAAGGACAAACTACAATTATAAAACTATAAATAGAAAACTAATGGTTGAGCAACACGATACAACAAGAAAAAATGAAAGAAGACATTTAAAAACCATGTACCATATGTCAAGTTTTGTTTGTCTCAACACACAACACTACAAACTGCTCAGAGTCTGAAAATATCAGATTTTGTTCTCGACCAGAAAAGTCGAGCACACATGTTCTCGACTAGTCTCGACATTGTCTCGATCAGACTAATTAAGGATGTACTTAGGTGAGGTTTTGGAATTTGTGTCAAATGTTCGGACTCCTTGGTGTTTTTCCATACAATACAATGTAAAATATTTTGCCCCATAACACCCATTTTTTTTTTCATATAAGACTTAATAGCTCATGAAAGGTCAATTACCAAAATTTTAGAAGATTCCTAATTTTCGTTCTTTTGTTTTGAGACCTTATAATACCAATGCAAATATAAGGTAAAAGTCCGAGTCAGCCTTTCCCGCCATATTTTAAATCTCAAATGTCTCGAAAAGGAGGTCCATGACCTATCAATATTTTTTGCTTATTTTTATCCTTAATTGATGCTCTACCAGCTTATGGTATCAATTTTAACTTCTTAATTTATTAATTTTCACCTAACCTCACCTAAGTACATCCTAAAGTAAAGTTGAGACCTAGTCGAGTACAGTTTAGTACAATGGAGTATCACATACATATTAATTAATATGTACTGATTATGATGTTGTCTGCATATTGATATAAAGCTTTTTGTAGAGTGAGCGGAGCGAACAAGATCAAGAAGCCTTCCTATTATGTCGAACATGATGATTTGACGATAAGCTGACGTCTTAAGTTTTGAAATTGACCCAAAAACACACAGGGGTTAACTGTATAAGTTTATCTTTGATTGATTTTTGTATACTACATGTGTTTTATCTTTATCATATTCATTCTATTTATAAAATAAAGTATATGATTTATACCTTACAAAGAAAGAGACAGTCTAAAAATAAATTTTGATATTAAAAAGAGAGGGCGTTTCTGTGTGAACCACCGGGAGATGCCAAAACAGTAGCGACACTTCGATACTACAGACTGTAGAAACAAAAACAATATTTTTTATAATAAACAAAAACTGACGAAATAGAGTAGAGATTGATAATACGTCCAAAACATACAATAATCAGATAAAACTATTACGTACGGGATATTCTTGTAAGCACCTTTTTTATAATGTTTGCATGAGTCAACATATACATTTATTTATTTTCACATATTTCAAATCAAAAAGTTGCGAATATTTAACTAGAAAACAATCGATTGTGTTTCATTTGATGCTATCAAAAAACCTTGAAAACAATAAATTATTTAAATGGTTTGTAAAAGTTCATAATTGTGACAGTCTTTTGTTCGAATGAAAAGAAGATGATATTTATAAGAAACTGTCATTATTTCATAAATGTTGAGGTTAATTTAAAACCACTGTTACAGTAGTTCAATAAGTTTATGGATGTTTAAATTTCATCAACTAAATATGATTTTTACAAACATTTATTCCCATTCTCAATTTTTAAACAGCTGAATTGTGATACAAGATTTCCTTATTAGATATCAGTTTGGTTTACATTTCTTCGAAATGCACCTAAATGATGCACCATTGGCTTACAAGTGAATAACTCAACTCATTTGATGTAAATAAAGGAGATGTGTTATGAATCTCATTGAGGTAACATGCAATCCATCCATTTGAGATGTTTGCAAGCTAACAAATGAAATAAGAGATATTCCTGAGGGAACATTTTCTATTGAGAATTAAGAGCAGCTATTAAAAGAATGAAAAGTTACAAAAGTCCAGGCCTTGCGGTCATAAAACTTTCGAGTCGGTTTTTTGTACTCGTACTCGAAAATCAACCAATCAAAATGTTGGCTTTCATGTTTCGAGCATGATTTTTGTACTCCGAGCACTGAGCAAAGTTTTATGCCTTTAAGGCCAGAATCGGATGGATACACTTCAAATTTTTTGGATAGATTTAGGTAATTTGTTCTAAGATCAATCAACTACGGGTATTATATGGGTGAAATATCAGTATCCCAAAAAAGAGGGATAATTACTTGTATCCCAAAGGGAGATGAACCAAGACAATATATGAAAAACTGGCGACCAATAAGTCTTTTAAACACAATACATAAACTTGGGTCTAGCTGTATTGCAGAGCGGTTGAAGTCTATGTTATCCAATTGAAAAAATAATGATCAAACAGGGTTCATTCCTGGTAGATATTTTGGTGAAAATACTAGACTAATTTTTCATTTTTAGCCATGGCGTTGTCAGTTCATTTTCGATTGATGAGTTTGACTGTCCCTCTGGTATCTTTCGTCCCTCCTTTATGATATCTCATTGTAGACTGAAGAAAAGATATACCCGTTTTTTTCCTACTTATTGATTTGGAAAAGGCGTTTGACTCAATTTCTTTGATTTTTATTGAAAGTGCATTAGACATTTTTAATTTCGGACCATTTATCAAACATTAGATTACTACGTTTTATACCGAAATTCAATCTACAGTAACTCAAAATTGCTATATCTCAGCATATGCTGTAAAATTCAGAGCGGCTGCCGACGATCCTCTGTCACCATACTGTAAACCAACTTATTTTCGCGAGCTATTTATTTTCGCGACTTTCGCGAGTAGCAAAATAACACGAATATAAATTGTCGCGAATATGTAAAACTTGGATCATTCCTTATTGAATTTCATCAGGTAAGACAGAAAATCGCGAATATAAATAACCGCGAAATGGTCTAGAAAGAGTAAAACGCGAAATAAAGTATCCGCGAAAATAAGTTGGTTTACAGTATATATTTTTTACTGTGTGCAGAGTTACTTGGTATAGTTATTCGAAAAAATGACTAAGTTAAAGGAATCACTATAGATGACTCAGAATATCTCATTTCAAAATATGCAGATGATAGTTCTCTTATACTTGATGGATCAACACAATCTTTGGACGCATCTCTCCGTACTCTAGATAAATATGCACATTCATCAGGTCTTAATATGAATTTAGACAAGACCAAGGTTGTTTGGATTGGGAAGAAAAAGTTAAGCCAAGAAACTATGTGTGTTAAGTGGGGATTGTAGTGGGGTTCCCGCAGATTAACACTTCTTGGAATAAATTTTTCAGTGGATCTTACTGAATTTGAAAATCTGAACTATAACCCCAGGATGAAAGTTGCAACGCAAACCATTATGTTTATATGCCATCATATAAAACAATTTTCCGATGTGTTGGATGTGTTGGATAACCTATCTATCCGCCTCGATATTTGAACATGTAACTTTTTAAAAGGACAAATAGCAAATCTGCTTTTCAATAAAGAAATATAGGAACTGATTGTTTGTAATAAATAAAAGTCAATATTTCGAATTAAAAGTGTTTTCTGGATTATTCTGGTTTAAAACTCATATACGTAAAATGTTAAGATAAAAGTTTTTTTTTAATAAACAAATGAACAAATGAACACGAAGTTTATTTCTTAATTTACAGAAGCAGTTTACGCAAAAAGTAAACGCACGTTTACTTTCAAGTGCACGTAATAATACAGTTGTGAAATCTGTAGTAAACGCCAGTTTATTTTTAAGTGGACGTAAACATAAGTTTGTGAAATCTGAAGTAAACGCCCGATTACTACTGACTAAACGGACACAGGGTAAACGAGCGTTTACTCGGGTAGACATTAGAAATTTCAATTTTGACAAAGTTAACGTAATTATAGTAAACGCACGTTTACTGGTAAACGCGAAAATTGAAGTCAACTAACAAAATATGTGCACGCGACGTTAACGTGCGTTTATTTTATGTAGTGTCCCAATGACGGTCCAGTTTTGCCCTCAGTGTTAAAGTGTTTTTTTTTTAAATACCAGAGAGGTTCAAAAGACATGTATAATATTTTGAACGGTAAAAAATCAAATCCTAAACATCAATGTGAACACAAGTGGTCATTATTTCTCAATACAAACTTCAATTGGAAAAATATCCATGTATTGTCCTTTTATATTACAAAGAATTCAAAATTGCAGTGGTTTCAATACAGAATAATACATTTTTAAACGAATACGAATTAAATATGAATACGAATTTGAGACACGAATTAACTTCTCTTTTGAATGAAAATTAGTGATCCAAATAAGTGTAGTTCTGGTTGCGGAGGGATCGAAACAATAGAACCTATATTCTGGACTTGTCCACATATATATCATATATAACAGAGGGACGAAAGATACCAAAGGGACAGTCAAACTCATAAATCTAAAATAAACTGACAACGCCATGGCTAAAAATGAAAAAAAGACAAACAGACAAACAATAGTACACATGACACAACATAGAAAACTAAAGAATAAACATTTATAAATTATTGGAAGACCTTTAATCCTGGATATTTGAGAAGACAGAAATTGAACTTTAAATATTGATTTGGTTTTATTTGGTATTCTAACTAAAACATATGAAAATGACATAAGTAACTTAATACTTACTTCTGTTCACAAAATTATACATTTATAGAAGCAAATTATCAATGGAACAAAGCAATATGATAGCACAAACAAATTATTTAAAGAAAATTTATTTATAGAAAAAAAACCATATTTTATATAAAAAAATACTCAGTAGGGCAGAGCATTGCTGGAACCCTTGGACTCCTTTAATGTCATAAATACAAACCAAAAAACTATAGACACCACATATATTGTATATTTATTTTAAATGTAGAATTTTTGTAAAAATAAAGCTTTTCTCACTCAGAAATAGATTATCTTAGCTGTATTTGGCAAAACTTTTAGAAATTTTTTGTCCTCAATGCCGTTCAACTTCGTACTTTATTTGGTCTTTCAAACATTTTTTTGATGAGTCTTTTGTATACGAAACGCGCGTCTGGCGTAAATATTATTTTTTATCCTGGTATCTATGATGAGTTTATCATATCCAACCAGCCGTTGTCTTACAATCAAATTCTGCAATTTACCAAACTATTCCAGCTGTGTCTATCAAATATATTATATATCTTCTGTTTATTGTATATTACTGTAATATTGTGCATGAAGGTGGCCCCAAAATCTAGCAGTTTTTTCAAAATTGTTAAAATGTAAACTTTTAGTTACTATATTGGAAAGTAGAATACTTCTGCTACATTAATATGGGCTGTTTTTAACAATACAATGCACATATATCGGGTACAAGTATTATTTAGTCATGCTAAATAACTGAAATGTTCACAATTTATGCATTTGAGTTAAATTTAAAACGGTTTCCATCTTAAATGGAAATGGCCGCAATTGTGTTCATTCCTAATATTTAAATGTAAGTTGTATTTGATGATAATACATAACATATATAAAAGTTGAGAGTGAACACGGTTGCGGCCACTTTCATTTTTGACAAAAAACATCTGCATATATTATGGCATATTTGATAATTTTTTCATATTTAACTTGAATTAGAGGGTCTTTAATGACTAAATAAGTTCGAATCTGTCACATAAACTAATTTAATCGACTGGAGTAGATCCTTAAATGTTTAGAAAATGTCAAAAATATTTTTTCAGAGGAACCAAAATCGGCCCTTACCGGACCTTAATGCGGCGTTCACACATGGCCGATTATGGTTCCCGTTTGAGACCAGACATGAATAAAACACGAAAAGTGAAAAAGTCGGATTACTATACTCAATCATCTGGAATGTCATTTCATTGTCTGAAAGCAGTCGTATAAGTTCGTAACAAATTCCTACGGATCGGGAATGGTCCGGTAGGGTCGACCATGCACCCCGGCCAAAATCGTTCCGGAACAGTTCTGTTATTTATACGAAATTCGGCAATGATACAAAAGTCACAGTTCCGACAATTTCAGAACACAATACGACTTAGTCCAGACAAAGTCGTTTGCAATGCGGTACAGCGGACCGTGATAGGATTAAGTTCCGACAGTAACTAATCAGCCTAAACATGCCGACCGTTTTCTAACGGATATCGTCCGTCAGCGTCGGTTCACTGTCTGGTACCTGTCTGATCTCTGTCGGATTACATTCGGTAGAATCGAGACAGATTCGGTCGTTGTTTACCATGCGAAAGATACAAATCGGATTAGAATCAGATTATGAACGGTATTATCGGAACCAATTGGCTTGAAAACGGTTCAATATTGACGCTACTTGACGTCATCTGATTGTTGTCTTGATTAAATTATTTTTTTTACAAATTTGTATTTAAGTTTGAATTTCCATCCACGATTCACAGGATCTTGATCTCACTTTTGATAATTATCAATCGGGAATGGCTCTGTAAAGGTCGGCAGCAAAAAATATTAATGTGTGACCGGAACTCAATAGTTATAGATAACTTATCTATTATGTAAATATACTTATCTCAAAAGGTTACAAAATCAAAAAATCAACACTGTAATTAAATCTTTGTAATTCAATATTGTTTTTAAAGGTATAAATATTGATGTTTTGATCAGCTGATTAAGTATGGCTCCACCTAAGAATCATGCAGAGGGTGATACAGTGATAGTTGTCAAATTGACTTATTTGGGCTTCATATGTTCTATTTTGATGAGAAATTAAAAAAAATAACAATAACACATGTGTTGTACATTTGGTTGCTATGGTTACGATGGCACCATAACAACCCTTTAATTTCAGTCCTAAAACCTCAAAATTGTTTGTTTTTCATCACAGATTTTTTATAAACTGCTAATTAATTTGGATAAAACAAATATGTGTTATCATAGTTTCACATTTGTTCTAAAAATTTAATTGATAAACCGAAGTTGCAACTATGGCAACTCTTGTTTCCATGGCAACCAATTGTTGCAGTTTTTCATTTTCTCAAAAGGAGTGAAAATTACGTTTTTTTAATTCTATTTTCTTCCAAGAGCAGGGTCCTATTGATAATCTGTTTGTTTGCATTTGGTTCATTTGACCTTTGTCTATAACATATCAAAAATAATCATTTGTAGCCTCCTTTAGATTTTTCAGAAAAAACAGTTTTTTTTGTCTCATTTTTTTTTTTTTTTTGCATTTTTTTTCTTACAATAAGCTAAATTATTTTCATGCATTTATAGCACAATTCATTTGATTGTGTCTTTTTTGCACGTATAACACCTAAATATTGAAACAAAGAAAAGAAACCAGTTACTTATTTATCATTTTTCTCAAATCAAACTACCAGTTGCCATGGAAACAGAACACACCGATTTTGAGAATTACACATTTTTGATAAATGTATGCTTTAAAATGATCAAATTTTAATGAAGCATTTAATTTTTTAAAATTTTTCTCCATGTTATACATTGTAACATCAAATCATTCAAAATAATGAAATAAAGTTGAGAAGGAAATTTGGTCGTCATTGACACGAATGCCTAGATCTACATAATTTCCAATTAAAATCACTTAAACAATATTTGTTCAAACTATCATTTTTTGTACAAAATCATTGTAAGGAGCAAAAATATCAAATATTGATGCTAAACTTATATCTTTCAAACAACCCTTTGAAGATATCTGTCTCCCCTTTTCCTAGAATTAATCTGGATGTTAACTCTGACAGTTAAGCTCTATATTTAATCAATGAAAGCTTTTCAGATATGTTTGTAGTGCAAGGAATAGCCTTTAAGGTGGCTTGTGGGTACAAAAATTTTAGCAAAAAATTAAACCTTTATATTTTCATTACAAATTTTATTTATTACACTATTAGTTGTTACTTTATGATATGGTACAAAAAACAACCCAAAAAATTGATTTGGTTTGGCCCCAGATGACTTTAAAAATTGAAAAAGCTCCAAATTATCTCCCTTTGGTGCAAAAATGCCATTTTTGAGCCTTAAATTTGAAATATTTTTTTAACTCATCGGTGACCTATATTTTTTATTATTGTTTTCAAATAAGCTGTACATAAACTAAATAATTGTAAAATTTAAGCAATTTCTTATATTAGGTTAATTTTTTATTTCGATATTTCCTCTTTTTCTCCTATTAGTTCAACAGAAAAAAAGGACATTAACAAAAATGTCTACTTCTTCCAGAGGCAGATTTTAGCTTAAATGAACGGTGACCCCATTTTTTTATTTCATTTTTCTTTTAAGTATATGATAAAGTTCATTTATGAAAAAATATATCGAAATCCTATATTAGGAAAAAAAATCATTTATACCCAGGAGCCCCCTTAAATCATTAAATAATGGAACTTATTCTTTAATTTTTTCTAGAGAATTCAATTTGGAATTTGGACAAGGATAGGGGTGTATGATCCATATCAAATATAGTAGTAATGGTTCAAGATAAAGTTCAACACTGTTTCTAAAAAGGACAACAAATTGGTTGCTCAGAATATACATGTATCTCATCAACCAAATTTTTTTTAAAGATCCATGACAATTAGCCATTGCGGTGAAGGTCAGACAGACATGTACACCTTACAATTGTTCACTTCAGTACACTAAAGTAGTAATATCTTGTTTTGCTTATGATATTGAAAAACATACCAAAACACAAAACTTAATATTGACAAATGAATCATGAAAATGAGGTCAAGAGCAGATCAAACTACCTGGTAGGTATATTTTTAAGGTTTTGTTGAAACACGAAAATGTTGTTTAGGAAAAGGAACACCTGACAGAAAGAAATTTCTTAGCATAAGGTATCTGCATAAAAGGTTTGGAGCATCCATGTCTTCCACCCCTCTAAAATATAAAGCTTTGTCATAGATATAGGAAGATGTGGTGTGAGTGCCAATGAGACAACTCTCCATCCAAATAACAATTTAAAAATAAATGTTTATACAAAAAGTTTACACTGCTGCAGCCAGATAGTTATCAGTAAATCTTTTAAGTCTCACATATATAGAGCTCTATTTTCAAAGGCAATAGAAAAATCAGTTAGCATTATTTTCTTTATTATTCTACAATTTTTTTTGTTTTTACAGATAGTCAATCAAGTCTTTTTCTTTAAATATGCAGACAAACAAGCCAATTCAGTCCCTTCTAAACAAACCACTTGTAGGGTTAAGGCAAAAAATGTATGGCCCAGTCCTTAATGTAAGATCAGATCTTCTTCAGGCTATAATTCATCCAAAAGGGTACAATGTAGTATGTCCACTGTCTTATTGATTTCTTATAAAATGCTGCTTCTAAAACATTATATGTACTGTGTCTGTGATAGCTCTATGTCTGTTATATAACTCAATTTGTAGTTCCTCTAGAAAATCTACAAAACAGAAATGAAAATATTATAATAATGGTACATGTATGATCATGTTTAAAATAATTGTAAGAATAACCAGATGCTCCGCAGGGCGCAGCTTAATACGACCGCAGAGGTTGAACCCTGAACGGTTTGGGCAAGTATGGACACAACAATCAAGCTGAATCCAGCACTAAATTTGGATTATGATTAAATAGTTGACACAGCATAGGTTTCTGACACAGAATGAATGTGTTCTAATGAACTTATTTTTTTTTGTTTTCTCTTAGAGCAATTCACTATGCTGTTGAATATTAATCCTCTCAAAAAAATGTTTGAAGAAATTTTCTTTTTATTTATGAAATTTCAAATGAGAAAAATTGAACCCAATTTTTTTTCTTCACATCCCCCTTTCCCTTATTCCAAAACTGATCTCAATTAAAATTTCTAATGGAGTTTGCAACAATAACTACTCATTTTTAAATACATCTTAAAATATTAAGATGTAAAAAAACTGCTTGTTATCACTGAATGGTAAAGATTGTTTTAATCTATCGGTTGGTAGTAAAAAGTGAATATACATTGTATATTGTATATAACAAAGATTTAAGTTGATTCTGGACAAAGAAAGATAACTCCAATTAAAACATTTCTTGCTATTGCCCAATATTGTGCAATTAGATATGTCTTGCTTACTATTCTGGACAAAGAAAGATAACTCTAATTATTTTTTTTTTGCTATTTCACAATGTTTTGCATTTAGATATTTCTTGCTATTGTGCAATACTGTGCAATTGAAAAGACTTGCTATTGCACAATACTGTGCAATTGAAGATTTCTTGGTATTGCGCAATACTGTGCAATGGAAAATTTCTTGCTATTGCACAATACTTAATATAATAATTTTAGATCCTGACTTGGACCGACTTGAAAACTGAGCCCATAATCAACAAGATGCTCCGCAAGGCGTAGCTTTATACGACCGCAGAGGTTGAACCCTGAACGGTTGGGGCAAGTATGGACACAACATTCAAGCTGGATTCAGCTCTAAATTTGGATTGTGATTAAATAGTTGACACAGCATAGGTTTCTGACACAGAATGAATGTGGTATAATGAACTTAAAATTTTTGTTTTCTCTTAGAGCAATTCACTATGCTGTTGAATATTAATCCTCTCAAAAAAATGTTTGAAGAAATTTTCTTTTTATTTATGAAATTTCAAATGAGAAAATTTGAACCCAATTTTTTTAATCACATCCCCCTTTCCCTTATTCCAAAACTAATCTCAATTAAAATTTCTAATGGAGTTTGCAAGAATAACTACTCATTTAAATACATCATAAAATATAAGATGTAAAAAAACTGCTTGTTATCACTGAATGGTAAAGATTATTTTAATTTATCAGTTGGTAGTAAAAAGTGAATATACATTGTATATTATATATAACAAAGATTTAAGTTGATTCTGGACAAAGAAAGATAACTCCAATTAAAAAAAAAATTTGCTATTTCACAATATTGTGCAATTAGATATTTCTTGCTTACTATTCTGGACAAAGAAAGATAACTCTAATTAAAAAAAAAATTGCTATTTCACAATATTGTGCAATTAGATAGTTCTTGCCATTGTGCAATACTGTGCAATTGAAAAGACTTGCTATTGCACAATACTTAATATAATAATTTTAGATCCTGATTTGGACCAACTTGAAAACTGGGCGCATAATCAAAAATATAAGTACATGTTTGGATTCAGCATATCAAAGAACTCAAAGATTTCAATTTTTGTTAAAATCAAACTAAGTTTAATTTTGGACCCTTTGGACTTTAATGTAGACCAATATGAAAACAGGACCAAAAATGAAGAATCTACATACACAGTTAGATTTGGCATATCAAAGAACCCCATTTATTCAATTTTTGATGAAATCAAACAAAGTTTAATTTTGGACCCCGATTTGGACCAACTTGAAAACTGGGCCAATAATTTTGGACCCTTTGGGCCCCTTATTCCTAAACTGTTGGGACCAAAACTCCCAAAATCAATACCAATCTTCCTTTCGTGGTCATAAACCTTGTGTTTAAATTTCATAGATTTCTATTTACGTAAACTAACATTATTGTGCGAAAACCAAGAATAATGCTTATTTGGGCCCTTTTTGGCCCCTAATTCCTAAAATGTTGGGACCAAAACTCCCAAAATCAATACCAACCTTCCTTTTGTGGTCATAAACCTTGTGTTAAAATTTCATAGATTTCTATTCCCTTTTACTAAAGTTAGAGTGCGAAAACTAAAAGTATTCGGACGACGACGACGACGACGACGACGACGACGCAGACGACGACGCCAACGTGATAGCAATATACGACGAAATTTTTTTCAAATTTTGCGGTCGTATAAAAATCTAAGTACATGTTTGGATTCAGCATATCAAAGAACCCCAAGAATTCATTTTTTGTTAAAATCAAACTAAGTTTAATTTTGGACCCTTTGGACTTTAATCAAAGTTTAATGTATGCCAATTTGAAAACAGGACCAAAAATTAAGAATCTACATACACAGTTAGATTTGGCATATCAAAGAGCCCCATTTATTCAATTTTTGATGAAATCAAACAAAGTTTGATTTTGGACTACGATTTGGACCAACTTGAAAATTGGGCCAATAATCAAAAAATCTAAGTTCATTTTTAGATTCAGCATATCAAAGAACCCAAAGGATTCAATATTTGTCAAAATCAAACTAAGTTTAATTTTGGACCCTTTGGACCTTAATGTAGACCAATTTGAAAATGGGACAAAAAATTAAGAATCTACATACACAGTTAGATTCGGCATATCAAAGAACCCAAATTATTCAATTTTTGATGAAATCAAACAAAGTTTAATTTTGGACCCTTTGGGCCCCTTATTCATAAACTGTTAGGACCAAAACTCCCAAAAATCAATACCAGCCTTCCTTTTATGGTCCTAAACCTTGTGTTTAAATTTCATAGATTTCTATTTACTTATACTAAAGTTATGGTGCTAAAACCAAGAAAAATGCTTATTTGGACCCCTTACTAAATATTACACATATGTACTCTCACACTTCTAGAATATATCGATACCTATATTTTAAAATTGCACAAAGTCATGTTTCTCTGACAGTTAATGATGTCTTTAACTTAACAAATGATAAAGTCATTTGATGTTTGATGTGTCCGGATTGATATTCTAGGCATAGGTACCAGATTTTTTTCATTAGTTGTACATATTATTGACCTTGAACAAGCTTCCAGTAACTGCGAATAAACTCAGATCGTTTCCTTTCTGGACATTTATTCATTTGGATAAACGTTTGATTATGTTATAAATAAGATTAAAAAAAAACCGGTCGCAACGATGAAAATAAATTTGACAGCTGACGCCCCTAGGAGAAGGTATTGACAAAAACGCATACTTTTGGGATTGCATCAAATTGAAGAAAAATTAACAAAAAAGCCCAGAAAACCCAACAAAATCAAATTCGTAACTATATCAACCAACGGAACGAACAGCAACGACAAATACCTGTCAGGTTTCTGTTATGGTACAGACATGTTCCTAGGCAAATGGTATGTTATACCTGGTGTTATAGCTAGATTAGCCCCTACTGGCATGACAGTTTTATATAGTTCCGTTGTATTGTGTTCGAAGTATTCTGTTTATCTGCAGTATTACATCTATCAATAATTCTTATATGATTTTCATATTAGGTTATACGTTCAAATGAATGCCTGAAAGCGTTCTAGTGGTGGCTTATGTTTTTTTGTTTTTTTTCCCTGTCTTTTGGATAGATGACGTTTTTCAACCAATGTATACAAGATGGAGTCGATAAAAACAAACCCGCTCGACGTTAAAAATAGTAAGTCCACTTCGGTTTTGTTGTTAAATAAGATATCAACATAAAATAACTATTTGAATGATAATAAGTTAGTCATTTCCAACAACAAATATGTTCATGCGTCAGCCCAACTCAATGACACAAATATACAACTTACATGTGATCGAGACTATGTGTGGGGAAATTAATTTTCTTATCTCCCATTTTAAAGAATTATAAAGATCAAACGCATTATTAAAGTAAACTTATTGGTAAATAGACTGGACTAAGTCACTCACAAACAAGTAAAAATGACTCCTTTATACTTTATACACATTGACTATCGGAAATATCTACAGAGTGATTATGACATTGTTTCTGCTACTTGATTACGCAGCGTCTACGTTTTGAATATCTAACCGATAAAAATGTGTTTATCATAATTCAGTAAACGCTGACTATCAATCTGTGTGACCAATCAGTTGAGATAAGAGTGGAGCACAGCACGGACATGTTATGTAATATGTTTTTCATTTTATGGATCTTTTTCTGCTTTTTAGTTGCTGAAAGTGGTACGTTATTCTTTATTTAGTTTATGTTGTAATCTGTCTGTATGAATTTAAAGGCATCATCTTAACAATGAAAGAATATGATTTTTTGGGATAACAATTATGGTGCATTTTATCAAATATAATTGATTGATTGATTGTGAACTTTCAAGGTACATATGTACTGAGTTGAAATACTAAATATAATTGCGAATTCATTGCATTAGAGAATCAGAGTGGTACACAAGATATTAAAAAAGTTCAAAACTAGATATTTAAAACCATCAAAACAAAGTTTAACTTTATTTAAGCAAGTGTCAATATATGCTTAGGAACCATATAATTCACAGATTTATGTATTCATACACTAAATGTTTGATATAAGATTTATCATTATAATCTTTCTTTGCTGAACTGAGTTTGAAATATTTTTGTTGTTGTTGGGAGTTTAGGGTTATAATACAATCTTTCGTATGTCCATACAGTTTCACTGTTTGATAACTGTCTGATCTCGGTTTGTTTTCAACATTTTAATCGGATATGTTTTGAACTGACCGCGAAGTTTTATCGGAAGTCGTTTTTATCTCGTAGCATTTCTTTTATCAACTACTGCCAAGACAAAAAAACTGATAGCTGAAATAATAAAAACATTGCTAACCGCATTTATATTAGAAACTTACGGTTTTAATCCATCCTTTTATATATCCTCAGCTGACCAAACTTTTTCATTTCACCATTTTACTCAAAACGATCTGATTCTGTATTTTTGTAATGCGTAATAGACATTAATTTGATGAATACATTGAATCGTGTTACAATGAATATAACTCTGCTCTTATACGTTAATTTTCCTGTTTAATGTGAAATTTTCGGAAGCCTTACGTAACAACACCTACTTATTAAATAAGGTTCGTAGTGTATGTTCATGATGAAAGTTTAGCATGAACACATCATGTTGATTTATATGTAATTGTTGGTTGTTAAACGTCGAGGGGTTTAAATTTAAAAAAAACCCATCCAAGCATCAAAAACTAAAAGAGTTCTTTTTTAGAATAACCTAATCCTGATCCAAGAGTAACTTCTGAAGGGAATTGCAACTTTAACATTCTCTTAAATAATGACATTAAAATTTACTTAATAAATGTATATGCTTTAAAAAATATCATAACAAAACGAGTAAGGTGTAAGGACAGAGGGCACCCTCAGTAATCATCATAACAAAACGAGTAAGATGTAAGGACAGAGGGCACCCTCAGTAATCATCATAACAAAACGAGTAAAATGTAAGGACAGAGGGCACCCTCAGTAATCATCAGTTATGAGTGCACTTTAAAAAAAGTTTTATAACAAAACATTTGATTGTTCGTATGTTTGACATATAAACATACTACAGCAGCTGATGTTGTTGTGTCAGACATCAGGGATCCAATAAATTAAAAGTTGCATAGGTCGTGAATAAGTAAAAAAAGTCTTGGTTAAAGAAACGCCTTCAGTCTACGATCACAAATCATCATATTTGACAGCAGAGGAAAAGACCATATTAAAAATAAACATAACTGTCATGATTAAATATGATGCAACCCAGGAAAAACTTTTCAATATCTGTTTATTGACAAAAAGAGGCGGCAGCATAATTCTTATATCTGCCTCTTCACTCACTTACAGATCCTACACAAAATTGCTTCACAGTCTATACATATTGAAAAGATTCAGCTAGAAATATTTCGTCATGTTCTTGTAAATCAAAATCATTGTAGTGCGATAGTGCACGAAGAACATTTTAGATCTATCACCATTTGAAATAAACCTTATTGTCCCTTTGACGCCCTAAGTGTTATGGGATTTGCTAATTGTTGAAGGTCGATCGGTAACCTATAGTTGTAAATATCTATGTCATTTGGTCTCTTGTGAAGAGTTGTTCCATTGGCAATCATACCACATCTTCTTTTTATATATACCAATGTCCGATGTAAGGGGAGGATTGGGAGCCCACTGAAATTTGTAACCTCGCCACATGTATGTGGCTGTCCCAAGTGAGAAGCCTGTTATTCAGTTGTTGTCATTTGCTGCTGTTATATTTTTGTTTTTTTCGTTTGAATGTTTTTACATTTGTCAATTCGGGCCATTTGTTGCTGACTATGCGGTAAGGGCTTTGTTGAGGCCGTATGGTGACCTATAGCTGTAAATGTATGTGTAATATTTGGTCTTTTGTGGAGATTTGTCTAATTGGCAATTATACCATATACTTTATTTATTATGTTTTAAAGCAGTTATTGGCCAAATCTCAATACCTGTTGTACCTTTTTACATAAAGACTTTGGACAATACCATTACCATTTATCTGATCAGGGGTGTATGGTATTTCATTATATAAATAACACATAGCTTTAGAGGGTAATAGAGCAGATTGTTACCCCGAGAAAACATTGTCACGGTGGGTATGGTTGTCCTGCGAGAGAACGTACTGTGCTGGTGATTCGGTCCTGACGGGTGCTGGTGATCAATAAAAAAATGTAAACAAAGACGAAAATGATGATTTTTGACGTTTTCACTCATAAAAAATGGAAGAAAACAGTTGAGATTTTTTCCAATTTCGTTTCTTATGGATTCATATATAAACCATTAAAAAATGACCCTCTAAACTGTTTCAGTAAGTGTAACACAAAAATGCTCATTTTCAGAAAATCTCGAACTGAAAAAATAAAACAAAAATGCTCATAGAGTCCGCTTTCTATACCGCAATCCACACGATAAAACAATTTTGTGAAAAAACATTGCAATTTATTAAAATTTAGCATTTTCTCAATTTATTCATGTCCTGATACTGTGCTGGTGGGTCCTGTCATTTGCTGGGGGGTCCTGATACGGTGCTGGTGATTTTGGATAAGAAGTTGGTCATATTTGAAACAAATGGTACAAAATCATTAAAATTAGCCAGATAAGTTGCCAACAGGATCTATGACTCCTATTTTAGCTCTTGTGCATCCATTTGGCTGTTTAATATGTGTTTTCAAATGATTGAACTTGTATAACATAGTAACATAAAAGGGCAACATCTTTCGTCCAATATCAGATAACAATATATAGTATCTAAAATAAGTCAAAAATTCCACAATACTATATTATTCATTTTATGTGTCAATTTGTTCGAAAAAAGTCGAAAAGAAGAGACTATTTCTAATGTCATGATTATATGTCGCTTTCTAGATCTATGCTTAGCATTTATTTCAGATGACATGGACTCCTCACACTGATGACCCTACTGCCTTTCATAACTTTATCCGTATACATATATTTTTAAATAGATAAACAAAAGGCTGCATGCAACACGTATTTTTGTATTTAAAATGATTCGTTGTAATGAGAATATTTGTGGTGACTGGAAACTGTGAGGATCACAATCTTAAATTGCATATAAATGTTGCTGGAACCAGTTTCGTTATCTGATCTGAATTTTCTGAAATTTGCAAGGTAGATAGACATTTTGATTTTTTTTACTCGGTAATGAACCATTGTGTTGATCCCATGCTAAACATAACAAAAATCTCTGTACAAAGGTCTGTGAATTTCTACAAAAATAGTGATTTTATTTTCACTAAATTCTCTTTTTCTACTAAATACAATAATGAACTATAAATAATAATGCTTTGCAAGAAGTTTCCCCTTGATATATGTACAAAATTATATCTCTATTATTCATTTTCTGTGCTGTTTTGATACTATTGCAGTTTGCACATTTCAGAATTGACAGGTCACAGGAGGGGTCATAAACCGTACACGAAAAGATAAAATATTGATATAAGTACTTAATTTGCATCTTTGAACCCCCACCCCGGCTTGTTTTTTTAGGAGCCTGGGGTGTCTAAAAATGGTCGATTACAGACAGCCGAGTACGCATTTTACTTTCCAGGCGTGTTATTGTTGATTGTTAAAGTCCTGAAAACGGATAGATGGAAACAAAAAAAGTTTGATATATCTGGCTTTAGATTCAGTTTTTTTAAATATAAATTAAGGCTACATTTTAATATAATAATTCTATGAATTCACAATATAAAAAATGCAGAAAATAAATGAACGAAGTGAAATATCTTAGTAAGGAGTCATTTGACACACAAAACTTAAAAGCTTAGTGATATTACCAATATTAAAATAAAAGTGTATTTTAGTTAGGTATTTTTTCCATTTACTCATTTTCAATTATAATCAAGGCACATTTTATTTTTATTCATGAAAAATATTTATATATAGAAAAAAAGGACACATTGTTCACTTCCTCCCCCGTAATTCTTTATCAAAAATATTTATTTTGAAATGAAAAAAAGCTAAGAAATCTTAATTTTATTAGTGTTCTCTAGGTTATCTCGTCTTCATTCTCTGACATATTCTAGCCTGCCCTTTCATAAAATAGTGACTTTTTTTAGTGTTCTATCGAACTTTCGAAAAAAAAATACCTGATAACCGTTTAGACAAAAAAAAAATTGTTGGAAAAATCTTACAGCAAGTGATTCTTAATAGCTATAAGATACATTTTTCTTTTACAATACAACTTTTAAATCTTACGGGAAACTATTTCCAAGCTTTCACTGTAACCTCGCTCTAACTTATCCCCATCCCTCCCCCACCCATCACCAACTCCCCCCCCCCAAAAAAAAACCCCACCACACACACCAAACAAACAAACCCTCAATACTATTGTCATTCTTATAGTCAGCACTCAATTGTTCACAAACAAATGTGTTTTAAGCTGCTAAAGACATGATTCAAACGCTCAGAAAGTCCTTTGTTCTATATTTTTGCTCTCCATTTCTATGCAAAACCTTTTACATTTTTAGTTTATGGGTTATTGTTGAAGGTCGTACGATGACGTATGGTTGTTAACACATACTTCCTTTGGTTTCTTATGGAAATTTGTCCATTGGCAACAAACATACCACATCATCTACTTTATATAAGTATTGTATAAATTACAACGTATCTTGGTGATCTTGCAAAATGATCGTAATCCCGAAAATCGTAAACATAAATAGGGGTATTTTTCTCTCATAATAACAGTAAACAGATTCACAACAATGTCAATTTCAAGAAAGCAGACAACAGCTAATAAGTCAATAACAGTACAGCATCAATGATCTTGAATATATGCCACTTTTAACTAAAATATAAAAGCACAGAACCAGGACATAGGAGCACAGAACCAGGACCGTTTTACTTATCACCAGCACAGCGTCAGGACAATTCCGTTTAACGAACTTGCACGACTTTTGCAATATAATATTGTTGTAATATACTTTGCATGGTACTTATGACACATCAGAGAAAAATTAAGCAACAAAACAGTCGTTTTATTGCCGTTCTGATACAATGTAAACAAACCCACCAGCACAGAATCAGGACCCACCAGCACCCGTCAGGACCAAATCACCAGCACAGTACGTTCTCTCGCAGGACAACCATACCCACCGTGATTGTCAACCGCGGCGAATCGAAGGTTGACAATGCTTTTTCGAGGGGTACCAATCTGCTCTATCACCCTCTCAGCTATGTGTTATTTAATTTATTATACTGAATGTCCTATCATTATCATGTACAGTCTTTTACAGATTAATTTTATTTTAAAAGTATTTTCTATGACGTCATGTACATGACAACGTTATACGGGTATTAGAAAAAAAACCAAAAGTTAAGCAACATGTGTTTTTTTTTTATTTTGACAGTCAAATTATAAAATCTGAGCAAAAACGTAGAACTTTAGCATTGTATCTAATTACTGGATGTAACTTCAATTCATTGTCCTTTAAACTATCGATTTTTTATTGGTCTAAACGAGAGGGTAACATTAAAAAAAATTGTCACCCTCTCAGAAATGTGATAGAGTACATTAACACCCTCGTATCAGCCAATCAAAATATGGCATTTTAACGTGAAGAATATTAAAAAGGAATTTCACACACTCAGCTAAAGTATACATTTCCGTTCAGTATCAAATGAGAGTGCATTGTTATAATTATCCATTTGAAAATAATTGTCATCTACTAACAAAATATTTATCAGAAAGTTTGTAGAGTTCCAAATGGTGAAGTTGAAATCATCCCTTCGTAAATTTTACGGACGCCATCACGAGTTGGTTGACCGTTATGGAATAACCGTTTCACAAATGATATCGGATATGTTCCTTACGTCGTAACTACAATCCCCTTCCCTTTCATGAATTTGACCTACCGAATTAGACTATTTACCGGATTTGTAATCACATAAGCAACACGACGGGTGCCGCATGTGGAGCAGGATCTGCTTACCCTTCCGGAGCACCTGAGATCACCCCTAGTTTTTGGTGGGGTTCGTGTTGTTTATTCTTTAGTTTTCTATTTTGTGTCATGTGTACTATTGTTTTTCTGTTTGTCTTTTTCATTTTTAGCCATGGCGTTGTCAGTTTGTTTTAGATTTACGAGTTTGACTGTCCCTTTGGTGTCTTTCGTCCCTCTTTTGTAAAACATTATAAAGATAGAAATAATTTGAAATTTCGAACGATCGTAAACAGCGTTTCACATTTCTTTTTCTCGCGAAATGCAATATATGTAAACAAATGTAACTGGCAAACTATACGACAACGAAAATCTTTCTTTTAAGAACAGATCATCATGTAGACTTTCTATTAGTATTTTAAAAGCAACATCATGCCCCGATGAATTTGAAGCATCAGAAGTAAATAATTTTTAATTTCATCAAGTAGTTAACAATGCATGCTGACTGTTGAAGCGGCTTGTACTTGAAGTTATCTATGAAGAGTAAACTCACCACTTGACGGTCTGCCTGAAAGTTTTCGTCAGTTAAAACAAAATCGGCACGCTCAAATGACTCGACATGCCATAATTGCTAAGCTTGTATGACTTTTGCCTGAAGAAAAGACATTTTTTTACCAGTCATGGTTATCATGGTAATGTCATGAAACGTGTTTTAACGAAAGTTGATTCATCGTTACACGCAAGTTTTTTTCCCCACTAATTCAAATGTATTAAAATGTTTTCTTGTAAACTTTAAGGCTTAATAACACGATATAAGCTACTTTACTCGTTCTTATAAAATGTAATTAGCACTGATAATAACTTTCTGGATTTGTTCGGAGTTGTTCCAATGTGGTTGAAACAAGAATAAAAGCACGTAAAAAGTTGTTGAACCTTAGCATCTGTACTTATTCAAGCACACTAACACAACTATTGATACAAATATATATACTTTTTTATTATAAAACTTAAGAAAATGCGTACTAAATTCATTGCATTTCATATGACAGGGGAAAATAGGAAAGGGGAACGTTAAATGACTTATGATAAGGTGAAACAAATGAGTAGTAATACTGCTATGTGATGACTTTTATAAAAATGCTTGTAAAAGTTGATTTGTATGTTCTATCAAACTTGTATATATCAAAACTTCTTAAGTATTGGTTGTTCCACATTTTTGTGAGAATTTGTGATATATATAAGAAATGTAATATACTTTATAGACAGACCAAATCACTCAATTGATATGTTCATATGATATCAAAGTTTGATGTAAAAAAAAAAGCTGATGCATCACTCTTTCGTCTGATACTAATTTTTTGATGATATCTTCATTCGGGAATTTATTATAAGCGTTCCCGTGTTCGAAAAAGCCGTGATTTTTCAAAAAACTGCACCGTGGGAAACTCTACGACAAGGCTAAAATTGAAGTATACTGTTTACTTTGTCCTCATGCGAATTTTCAGCCGTGAGGTATTTCGGTTCAATAAACTCTTTTTCCGAATTGTCACTCCAGTACTCGGTTTTACTTTGTAACCCTGATTTGTTTTCACTAATGCCCGCGTCACACTGTCCCGATTTTTACGCCGATTGCAACACGATTATGGAAATTTTCAAAATCGGGACTGATCGTTTCCAGATCGGGCTATTCGTAGTGCCATCTTTCACCATCGTTGAACCATCGGCCACTTTTTCGAGCCTTCGGGGACAACTTCGGGAAGGCTTCTAAATTTTTTAACATGTTAAAAAATCCCGAAGGTGCGTCCGATGTTGAGGGTTCGTATTGAGTTCGTATCACCATTCTCACCATCGTAATGTCACCGGGAATGCATCTTTAAACATCGTATTGCATTCGTGTTTGCATCGTTTCCATCGGGCAGTTTCGACATTACGATGTCTACACGAATGAATCACGAAGCTACCCGAAGGTCTTACGATGGCAACATGACTTCTTAAAGACCTCGTAATCCTGTCGTGTTGCCATCGAATAAAAGTACGAAGGCGACAAGATGGAACAAGATGGAACTACGACGGCAATAAATCCAGCTAAATGTAACTTAATTTTCGGCCTAAAATACATTTAAAGTGCCATGCGCGATATGCCCTGGTCAGTCTAATACGACAGTTAAGGAAGACGTTCACAAAACATGGAGCCCATATCATATGATTCTATGCGAACAAGAAAGGCGACAGCGTTGTTTCTATTAATTAAATTGGAACAAGAAGAGCAGCTATTACAGGCTCAGGATTTACTTTATACAAGTTATATATTATGTTTGTCAATTTTTCATATCAAGTAACATAATGAAAATCATAAACGCTTCTCGTACACCAACACTGCAGATACACGTATATAGAGAAAAAACCAACGTTTTCTTTATTATTCTGATTGTTAATGTATCGTCTGAGTTGTTGTCGCACGAATGTTTACTCCATAACCATTTTGTTTTTAATATGTCATAATTTGCCTCATTTGATGCTTTCCCCACACCCTTCCTTTTGTCTATATTATTATGATATTCTCCCGGAAAGAGCTCTTTTTTAATAAAAGGGATCAACGCACACAAATATTTACCTTTAAGATAGATCAGTAAACATGGGTATAATTATGGGTGATTATTCAGACTAGTGCATACATTTTACGGTCCAAACAAGACAATGCAAAGCATGGTATCCCCTCGTATGTAACATATTAGGGACACATATGGACATTATATTTGTATATGACACATGCAGAAAATGGTAAATTGAATATGCATATTTGATACATAAACTATTTCAGAAGTCATACCTTTAATATTGTCTTTAGAACCAGCAGGTAAAAAATTGAGCAACCAATTTCCTGTGTATTATGCTATTTCAAGGAGAAAAAAACAAGTCCATCTGCATGACCTTGTACGTTGTCAGATCATTACAACGAGGAACAATATACCAAATGTGGTTAAAATCTTTTGAAGCATATTGGTTTTAAAGTGTCCACAAGGGTGGTATTGCCTTGTATTACAACAACCACTGTGACCTTGACATTTGAACTTTAAAGTTAATAGCGATTAATTTAAATGCATCGTAAGCTGTACACGACGTCTTTTAGACATCGTATGGCCAGCGCACTATCATCGTAATCCATCATGTAGACTTCGTAATCCATCGTGTAGCCTTCGTGATCCATCGTGTAGGCTTCGGCTGAGATATGAAGCTTAAATAACCGTCTTCGGTTACCTTCGTATGTCCATCTTTTGCTATCGTATATAATTTCGGCACCATCGTATAGTCTTCGTTATTCATCGTACTTGAATCGGTCACTTTTTGGTATTTTAACGAGATCGGGACCAACTTCGTACGAACTTACAATTTTCGCATTCGGGTGTCCATTGTATATAAAAATCGGGACAGTGTGACACGGGCATAAAGGAGGCTCGCGGGTCTAAATCAACTTTTTTTTCTTATATAGGATTTTGCTATTTTCTTCTATGATCTTATACCGTATAGAAATATAAAATAAAAGTATCATTTAAGCTCACAATCTGCCTCCGAAAGAAACATACATTTTTGTAAATGTCCTTTTTTTCTGTTGAACTAATAGGAGAAATATTGGTACTATCGAAATAAAAAAAAAAACTCGCTTTAATTTTACAATTATTTAGTTTATGTACAGCTTGTTTGAAAACAATAATAAGAAATACAGGTCATTGATGAGTTAAAAAAGATATTTCAATTTAAAAGTAAAAAAATGTCATTTTTGCACCAAAGGGAGATAATTTGGAGCTTTTTCAATGATATAAACATTTTTAAAGTCATCTGTGGCCAAACCAAATCGATTTGTCTGGGTGATTTTTGTACCATTTTATAAAGTAATAACTAATAGTGTAATAAATAAAAATTTTAATAAAAAAAATCCAAATGTTTTTTTTTTTGCTGATTTTTTCATACCCACGAGCCTCCTTAATTGATTTATGACTATTCAACAACTGCTTTTGCCTATAAATAAGAAATGATCTTACAACATAATCAATATGGAACAGTGTTAGTCATTGAATTATTATCTTAATGCAGCAATTATTAGCATATAGGTTTGTATGATGATCAAATTAAATTTTTAGTGTAGTAAAATAGTTCTACATGCATTTTATTAAGTGGATAATCAGATTTCAATTGTCAAGCCACTAAACAATTTATTGACTTTTTTTTATTCAACTTAAAGCAATTATTGAAAGAACCAATTTTCGGCAAACATTTTAGTCATTAATGCATCTATGGCAAACATGAACAACATTTGAATGCACATTCTGTTTGTCTTAAATTGTAAAAACGAACGTATATAAAATGCAATCAAAAGGTATAGGTATAGGAGTCGACAGGAATGACGGTCGGGGAAATTGGAATTACACCTCTCAAATGATCAGGGTAGATTGAACTATTTTTTCAAGTAAATTTTTCTTTCCAACTGGTCATATACGGAGCCCTAAAAAAGGGTTCTTAAAGTTCAGTGCGTGACAGTCTTTCTACATAAGGGATGGAAATAACGTCAACATTCTGACGGAAGATGGCTGCATACTGATATATCCGCACAAAAACACGGACCAACACCCACACGAAAGTCAAACTGCCGACCAGAAGAAGACCAAAGAAACGCATTTATATTCCAAAGTTACCTTTGGGATATACAACATAGGAAAGCACAAGCTATCTGGCATTAAAACAATACAACCAAACTTGAATCAATTCATGTTGAGAAACGAAACACAAAAGTAGTAATTACATTGTAAAAGATACAGCAACTGCACAAGAGATGCAGAAATAAGAAAATTAAAACAATTATGAATTTAGAATAGCGGTATACTACTGTTGCCTTTATATATGGCTATTAAGACAAATATCCATAGACCAGCTGAACAAAGAACAAACACGTCCACACGTGGTCACCAAAGGGTCTTCATCAATTCATATGTCTTGTCCAAGTTGAAAAAAAGAAAGAAAACCTTCCGAAAATAGGAGAAGCAAAGGTGAACAGGATATCAAGTTCCACCTATTAAAATGTTAAAAATAATTATTAAAAAAAAAGCATTGTGTTAAAATTTGTATTGAAAAAAAACCCTGAAAATATTAAAGGTTCTGTTTACAAATGAAGAGACATTCTAAAATTATGTACTGGATACCACAGTCAATCCAAAAAATAAATAAATCTGTATTTGTCGAGTAATTGACGTGTATTGTATTACATTGTAGTTATTCCGTTTTGGCCGAGTTATCCCATATTATTGGAGTTGACACTTATGTTTTCGTATAGGCATATTGCATAGTAGTTAGCCCAATAACATACTAGAACTAGTTAATTAATACTGTATTTTATCTTATATACATATTGTAGATACATTGGAAGTTGCAAGAAACAAAGCAACCAAACAGTTAACAAATTCAGGCCTTTACTACAGACCATCTTATAATGCTGTGGATGGAAATATAGTACAGTGGATGACATCGTCAGCCTCTACTTGTACATCTTCAGTTTCTGGAGAAGAACCATCGTGGTGGGCAGTAGATCTTGGTGCCATTTATGACATCAGTCACGTGATTATCTTTGGCAGAAATGACTGTTGTGGTAGGTTTTACATATCGTGAGAGTATAAAAGACATCTAGCTTTATTTACAGAGTTTGTGGTATTTTGCACAATTCATTTCTTTTTACGATTACAAATGTTTTAAGAAGCAAATATAATATAATTCTATAAATTGAAGCACTGTAAATTCAAATATAGTAAACAAATGATCATTTAATTTGATTTTAGACAAGGAATAAACATAAGGCGGTGTAGAGAAAACACCAATCAAGCAACCAATATAACAAAGCCATTGTTTTTGTAACATTTCCTACTTTAGATCAAATTGTAATATAATGTGTTTTTTAGTAAGCGCAACGTTTTGACCTGTCTACGAACTATTAGCAGATTGTCAGACCTTGAAATTAATCAAAAATTTGATATATTTTTTGGTGGTAATTGAATGCATTGGTTATTTCTGTCAGGCTTGATATACATTTTTAGTTTTCCAACTTTTCTTGTTGATATTTTCAAATTCAGTTCTCCTTTTTTTCAGTTTGGAAACTTTCGAATTTCGACATTGAGGTGATTAAACCGTGTAGAAACAAAACCAATTGGTTTGAGGACGGTGTCATCCAGTTGTGTTATCATCAACAAGCACCAACTACATATCTAAATGCTACATGCTATAACAGGATGATTGGACAGTATGTTCGCATACGGCTCAATGATCCAAATATATTATCACTTTGTGAAGTTGAAGTGCATGGAACATTTATTCGTTATCTACGTTCAGGTAGTTCTTCAAGAAACTATTCCTAATTTATTAATTTATTATAATAGAATCATCCAATACCTTACATTGTTTAAACGTTTTAAATTAATATTGTTTTTATTGATTTTTAAAACCATTTAGTTGATCACTGGAAGTAACTGTATTGGTCATTTTTTATCATTTGCAATAGGTTGCATTGACAAAGCTGTGATGATAGTTTGTTCGGAAAACTAATTAAACTCTCTATTTTAGAAGCTTGCATATTGTATAATTGATAATATGTAAATGTTTATCTAAAGCCCAAACACTGAAAGTATCAAAAAGTAAGATCAGTTTTGAATCACCTTTATTTATTATCAAATTTATTCGACTAAGATCAACTGACGACTGATGCCAAAGACAACGCATTCTTAAACAAAAAAGAGGATATATTGTTCTGTTTATTTTGCAACAATAAAACGTGTGGACATATGATCAAAATAGTTTATCTTTTTTTTAATTGGATGTAAGCTGTCAAATTCATGATTGATCTAATTCAAATTCTCATATTGAATTTATAACATACCAAAACGTACATTCAAATAAAAAAAAATGATACAAACAGTAAGCAATGCTGGTACTGGTTATAATATATCAATGTTTCGTGTGTGTTAAGAAAGACATAATAGACAAGCAATCATGTTCGTTCGTACAATAACGATTTCTAAAGTTTTATTTCATACCATAGATTCAATTTTATAGATGATTATTTTTCAGGCCGGATTAATACTTAATAACTATTCTTCGTGTTTCAGTTTTAAATGTTGACATTATTCTATTTTAAAAGAATAAACTTTCACTTGGGAAAAATTAAAGGTAAATGAATACGGATTCGAATGCGGTTGAAATATTGACTTTCAAGTCACTCATACTCCAGTGATGTTTATCTAAATCATTTTGACGAAATTGCCGCAAACTGACTGCTAATACCGCATTACTTTTTATACATGTTGCTTCTATAAATGTTGAAAAATATAGTTTAATTTTTCATTGTTCTGAATCGTAACTAATACCCCTTTAAAAAATAATAATAGGAATAACAATAGTATACAATTAATTGACATGTTTATTTTTTCCATTAGTTACGATTCCTTATACCTGTGGATTTCAAGGTTATAGTTATACAGGACATAATGTGACCCTTAGCAGCACCATTGTGAAAAGTGACATTTATTGTACCTACAAATGTGCCATCATGAAAAAATGTTATGTTGCAGGCTTCAACAACAAGACCTCGAATTGCACCTTAATGCAAAAGAAAACTGGATCCAATTTCGTGGCTAATTCTGATCACAACGTTTATATTATCAGCTAAAGATTGTCTTTTTGTCGAGGCTGATGATTTATGCAATTCTGAAAACTCTAACAGTTCAACAAGAAGACTTTTTCTTTCTTATATATAACAGAAAAACCAGAATCCAGTGTACTAAAGCTTTTTATTTAAGAAAGTGGAAAAGCTAGATTTATATCTTGCAAACAGCGGCATAAATTTTTCGTTGGCTTTTGACCGTAAACCTAAATCTTATTTTCGAGGTTTTTTCGAAAGCCTAAAAAACATTATAGCTTTTGTCCAGTAATTTTGTCTCTACCATGTTGATACCCGGAGATAACAAAAATATGAACAGCGCTATCGAAAAACTGCCAATGAATGAAGAACACTTCATTATTTTTTACCAATGAACTTATCTACATAGAAATTGTCTTTTATTTTAATGTAAGAAAATGCAGATCTGGTGTAGTAATAGTGTAAATTGAAAGTCACAAGTTCATATCTCTAAGCGATTTTTACCGATTTATTCAACTTCAAAAACGCATTGTTATGTCAAGGAAAAGTCAGAAAGTACTATGGAAAAATTCAAATATTAAAGGCCAGACAATGTCATGCCAGGATAACAAAATACAATAGGTAAAAGAATTACAAAACAGAATTGGTGATGACTTATTTTGATAGTTTTAGATTACCATTCAATAGTAAGAAAAAATATCTCCAAAAAGTGATGCAATTTTTGAAATCATGAAATGAAGTTTTCCATGTAAACCGTATATATTTGTTTTAAAGTAAAAGCAAATCTTTTGATATATTTTATATGTGCTTTTCTTTGGATGTGGTGAAAAAAAAAGAGCAACATAGACTGTATTGCCAAATGTCAGTGCATGCTTCATGGCCTTGTTTCTTTCTACTTTTGAACTCTGTACAATATGTTAATTATTCTCTTGGAGTACCTGTATAAGGCTTGTAAAATGATATGAGTAGATTGGAAATTAACCGGATTCTAGTGTCAGGTATGATGTCATTTCGAATGTTTTATATAAAAGCATGTCGATTTGAATACTTAAAATAAAAATACATATTCAAGGTGGTGGCAAATACAAGTAGATCACCGTGAAGTATTTAATTACATTGGGGCTAGGTCCATTTCAAATCAATTTAAATATTGAACATGTATTTCACATACACGTGAGATAAACAAAAAATCCGCTGAAATAATAACGACAAACGACGTTAATATCAAAGTCATATGCGACTTCAAATTAAAATAAAAAATGATGCATCTGTTTTTGATAAATGAATGGCTAGTTTTTTTTATTGTGAAACTTCTTTTACTTATTTCTTAATATTGAACAGTACTTTGTTTAATTGTTTGCTTCCAGTTAACAATTCGCTGATATATTTTTTCAATGCAGTGAAATCAACGTGACCTTTCTCGTAAAAATCCGGTGATCTCAATACGCATGGATCTGTCATTGAAGTAAACTATCATCTTATTATTCATGTAATACACGTGCTTAATATCCCTGCTTCTTTGTTTTAACCCCTAAGGTGACAATTGGTATAACGTAAAATCACAAAAATACTGACCTCCAAGGAAAGTTCAAAGCGGAAAGTTACTAATCACTGGTATTAAAACTTATAACTGTAACTGGAATTACGACTATCCCAATATGGCCATGGCAGATATAGGTAAAACCTTTACAGTATTTTTTCTCAAATGTAGCATGTTTTGTTAAAAGTTACTCAGCTGCAAGGTTTTTCTATACCATTACATCATATTTGAAACGAAACGGTGCACTGGAATTGTCTAAGCGCTTTGAAATTTGCAGTTAGAAAATTCGGTATGATAATCGTAACTCTATTGCGTTTTTCTTGTTGGGTAATCGTAATTTCTTTATCGGATTATAGTAACTAAAAAAATAAAAGTGTCTTCCAGTATTTCAATGGTATTTTGTGTGTTAAAATGCAATGTCCAGTTTAACGATGACATTAACACAACTAAAAATAAATGAAGAAACTTACAGGGTAATATCTAGGACAAATTTATTTATATCTCGATTTATAACTGACACTAATATGCATAAACTTTTTATATATACATGTACCTGTTTAAGATATGGCAAATGAAGCAGCTGTCGATTCATATCCCAAAAATGCAATCCTTTCAATTCATTGCTCAAATGAAAGCCCCCCGTATACTACATTTTAATATGCCATATGTTTTGCCTCCAATATCACGTTTATACTAAAATTTTGCTCGAAATAAACAAAAGTATGCATCAATAACTGTATAACTGCATTATAGGATTTACCAGTTGATTCTTTGATCGGTGGATATCAGTGTTCATATTGTCCTTTTCCTTATATTTGAATAAAAATGCATATAGTTTAATTTTTGAGTGAAATGTGTTATTCCGGTTGAAATAGGCGTTCATATTTTTTCCCGTGGATTCACTTTTTTATATATATACAAGTATGGACACAGACGCAAATTGTCAGTGGGGTTAAAGGTCGTTACAAATGTATTGAAAGCTAGACTGGAAATGTGTATTAACAAATTGAGTTGATGTCTTCATTCAAATGCATTGACTGATAAAAAAAAAAGGGGGGCTTCAACTTCCACCCCTCTCTGTGAATTAGTTGTTTGAGTGTTTGAATATGGAGTTTGTTAATAAATAGCTGCACTGTAAGCGCATGATATGTCTTGATTCCTTTTAAGCTTGCTTAAAGGTTGAACTATTTTGTTTTGTACAATTATTAGTCTATTTGTTTTCTCATTTCAGTTGTTTTATATTTGTCATTTTAAGGTCTTTTATAGCTGACTGTGCTGTATGAGCTTTTGTCATTGTTGAAGGCTATTTGGGGACCTGTAGTTGTTAATCTTGTTTTAAATTTTGGAATGTAGCTGAAGTCAACAGACATAGACAATTCACCCAAGTTTTATAAAATGATGTGGAAGTGTTTATGTGAATAATTGAGATGAGAAATGAGGAAAGTGTCAAAGTGACAACAACCCAACCATAGAGTAGACAACAGCTGAAGGCCTCCAATGGGTTTTCAATGTAGCCAGAAACTCCTGCACTTAAAGGTGTCCAAAAACTATAAAATCCCTTCTTTTTTTTAGCATATATAAAAATTCATAACACAGAAATGTATAATCTGAAATTTATTACAATCAAAAGGGACCTTAGGTCAATGGTGTAAACAATTCACCAAAGTTTAATTAAAGGTGATGGATGCATTTTTGTGTTATTGTTCAAAATTGGAAAATTCTCTCTTTTTTAAGGATAAAATCTCTCTTCATAACATGATAATGAAAATTCTAAAATTTATAAAATCGATGTGGAGCTTATGTCAATAGATATAAACATTTCAACAAATTTTCTTGAAAGTAGGGGAAGTGTTTTCTAGTTATTGTCTGAAGTGTGGATGATGGACTAATAGACAACAGTATACTATATTATGTTGTGTGTGAGACATTGGTATAATAAAATGGTTTCGAATGAATAATGATTAGAAACTGTTTAATGCAGTTATTGAGGGAACGACAGTGAAGAAATTCCTGAGATCAATGCGTTTGAATCCTAAGAATTCAATTTTTGTTGAAATGAAACAAAGTTCAATTTTTGACCCTTTGGATCTTAATGTAAACCAATTTGAAAAAGGGACAATCCTGTGCAATTGAATATTTCTTGCTATTGTGCAATACTGTGCAATTAAAAATTTCTTGCTATTGCACAATACTGTGCAATTGGAGATTTCTTGCTATTGTGCAATACTGTGCAATTGAAAATTTCTTGGTATTGAACAATACTGTGCAATTGAAGATTTCTTGCTATTGCAGAATACTGCGCAATTGAAAATTTCTTGCTATTGCACAATACTCAGTTAGTATAATAATTTTTGACCCCGATTTGGACCAACATGAAAACTGGGCCCATAATCAAAAATCTAAGTACATGTTAAGACTCACCATATCAAAGAACCCCAAGAATTCAATTTTTATTAAAATCAAGCTTATTTTAATTTTGGACCCTTTGGACTTTAATGTAGACCAATTAGAAAACAGGACCTAAAATTAAGAATTTGGACATGGTTAGATTTGGCATATCAAAGAAGCACAATACCGTATTTCATTTTTTTGATGAAATCAAACAAAGTTTAATTTTGGCCCCTTATTCCTTGGGACCAAAATTAATCCAAACCTACCTTTTGTGGTCATAAACCTTTATAGATTTCAATTAACTTATACTAAAGTTATTGTTCAAAAACCAAGAAAAATGCTTATTTGGGGCCTGTTTTTTGGCCCCTAAATCCTACACTGTTGGAACTAAAATTACCAAAATCTATCCCAACCCTCCTTATGTGGCCATAGACCTTATGTTAAAATATCATAGATTTCTGTTAACCAACTTAAGTTATAGAGCAAAAACCAAGAACAATGCTAATTTGGCCCCTTATTCCTTAACTGTTGAGACCAAAATACCCCAAATCAATCCCACCCTTCCTTTCATGGTCATAAATCTTGTGTCTAAATTTCATATATTTCCATTTTACTTTTACTGAAGTTAGAGTGCGAAAACCGAATGTCTTTGGATGAAGACTATGATGCCAACGTGATACCAATGTACAACCAAAAAGTTTTCAATTTTTGCGGTTGTATAAAAATGATGTCAAATCAAATTTTTAATGGAGTTTGCAACAGTAATTATTCAACTACTCATTTTAATACATCATAAAGTATTAAAGTGTAAATGTCATACAGTCATGGTGATGATGCCTCCGCTAGCATATAACGTTATAAAGGTACATAAATCAAGAACTGTAAAAGTGAAGCTGCTAAAAATTGAACTTAAACCAAGTTTAGAGGTACCGGTAATAAGCATTTGTATACACATTTCACTAAATTTAGTTCAGACAAACTTGAGAAATTTTTCCATTTGTGAAAGGGGATAACCCTAGAATGATAATCAAAGTGCTTGTAATCACTGAATGGCTATTAAAGACTGCTTAAATTTATCAGTTGGTAGTAAAGTGAATTTTGCATTGTATATTGTATACATAGCATTATTTTAAGTCGATTCAACTACTTTCCTGGACAGAGACAGATAACTCCAATTTTCAAAGAAGATTTCATAAAGCAATGGTTTTAGGTAATATTAATTCAACAACCATTCTGGACAAAGAAAGATAACTCCAATTTTATTGCCTTGAATCTACAAAAATGTTTGTTTTTGGCCCTCAATTCCTCGACTGTTTGCCCCATAACCCACAAAATAGACCCCAAACTTCTACTTATGGTATTAAATATTATGGTACAGTTTCAAAACAATTGAAATACTTATACACAACTTTTTGTACTGACACAAGATTAATGCTTGTTTTGGGCACCTTTGGAACCCTTATTCATAAACCTTAGGGACTATATATATATAACCGCCCAAAACAATCCCAAGCTTCCTTTTATGATTATAAATATTATGTTATAATTTAATGGCTTCCTTTTTACTTATACTGAAGTTATTATCTGGAAACCATCCGTCTTGGGAAGACGACAACAGGATACCTACATGTATTTCAACTGCAAAAATTTCTGTGGTTGTATAAAAATTTCAAATATGTACAATGAAATATAGTTTCAAAATTGATAAGCCTAGATAGGCCTTATAATTTTTTCCCCACATAGTTGAAGGACCATTTACACTCAGGACTGAGTCATAAGTAGGCAGTAAAGTCTACAGATGTATTAAAACAACCTAGCATCATATTGCTAGTAGTGGGAGTAGCATTCTTGGGTAAATTTGTTCTTTTTTTATATAATATGTTTGGTTCAAATCAAAATAGAATGCTTTTATCTCCCTAATACTTACATTGTAAATAGAGGTGGTACTACTTTGACAAATCCTTGTACATGAGAGTCTTCTGTCAAATCTTTATTTCACAAAGAATGAATTGCATAACAATGAACTGAGCTCAAAGCAAAGTACTTTAATAATACACTTAGACAAAGAGCTAAATCCAGTGATATACTTTGTACTACTGGTCCTTCATTAACATCCATTGACCAAAACCACATCTCAACGACATTCCATACTACATGGTTGGATTCGGAAGTCCTGAAAAAGACGATTTTTTTTAACATATTTTAAGTATATATATACACAGGTTAAAACTTTCTTGTTGTATAATCATTCCGTATCTAGCAACTATCAATTTGCTTAATGCACATATTGATATATGTTGAGTGTACCTCTGTTGGAAATAAGAACACACAAACCTCCACCTAGTTTTAGTCAATGGACAAAACATTCAAAACTATAAAATATTATAGATCTAAGACTTGTCAGTGTCTATTTACCATTGCCACTGAATCAGTGATATATGTATTGTACACATAATTATATGCATGCAAGACTAAAATTATAAAGTACATACATGTTTGTATATAAGACTAAAACTGACATTCAGTCTTTACAACATCTTCATTCCCAAAGTCATTTTCAAATCTGACTTCATGGTAAAATAAGATTCCATATCTACAACCAATTAAAAGGAAAAATCCCTCTGATAGACTAGCATTTAAATCCGATTTCTAAAATGGAAGCTAGGTCACCTTGGAACTTAGAACTAAAAAAAATCAAACAATATATCTGATATATTTCAAATGCATGTACATGAAATAATATAAATCTCTAAAATTCACCATATTGTTCCCTTTTTCATCTTCTGTTAGATACTGTATATCCAGTGGCGGATCCAGAAATTTTTTTAAGTGGGGGCCCACTGACTGACCTAAGAGGGGGCTCGCTCAAGTCATGATTCAGTGATTCCCTATATAAGCAACCAAATTTTGTCTCAAAAAGCAGGGCCCCCCCTAAATCTGCCTCTGATATCAACCTCTAGATGTCTTTCAATTACATTCAGTTTAGTGTGGGTTGATCTTTGATTGTTGTACATGTTACAACCAGATTCCCGGCAGGGGGCAACTTTGTAAGACCGCAGAGGTTCAAGCTTAGATTTTGAAATAAGGGGGAAAATGTAACCTTTTCAATTTATAAAACAGGTTCAACATCATTTCTGTACATATATAAACATATTCTAAATTGTGGACACACCTTCATTAAATATTCTACTTCAATTAGTGGAGAAGATCAAATTAAAAAGTTGCAATGGTTAAATACTCCAATCACAGTCTTTCCTGCTAAAATCTCATGTGTAGAATGTGATAAACGGTTTTTGGGTCTATATATTGTCCTTGATATTGAGGTTATCTTGACACAGCAAAATATAAAGAAAATGTAAACTATGATCTGGAAATTGACTTCGTTTTCCCAAAATAAGCCCACTTAAACTGAACTTTAAATGCAAAAGACCTCTAAATGGCTAACAGATATTGCTATATAAAAGAATAGTCCATGATTATACATGTATAATGATATTAAAGAATTCATGAAATTTACACTGATTCTGTCAGTTGAATGGACTAGAATGAGATAAGTTATATACATGATAGACATAAAGGTTTTTTCCAACAGTTGTGGTGTAAATTAATTCAGTTGTATTTTATGGTTGATATATTTATGTATATACATGTATGTAAATCATTGGCTCTTCAACCAATGATATTTTACAATATCAATTATTTGTTTATTTTTCTAATGTTGGTATTTTTCAGCATACTAAAAATGTTTTAGCACAACACGAGCACAAGCTTTATAGGGTGTCCTCACACAGGGTTTCCGCTGGCCGTCGCCATTTTTCCCAATTTGCGAAAAAATAATACTTGTGGCGATGAAAATTCGTCATTTGCTTAAGAATTTGGCGAAAGAAATATATAGAAAGATTTATTTTCCTCCTTCTTGTTTATTTACTTTTTTCGAGTTTCTCAGACTTTAACTTATCAGACAATACTCGGAATTCACCTTGACCTCATTAAGATTTTGACAGAAAATCAATTATCAGCTGATTGCAATTTACAGCTATCGACAACAAAGGACTAATTAATAAAGGTGTTGATTGAATTGTTTGTCAAAATGATATGGTTGAATGACTTCCACTAAATGTCACATACAGGAGTTATTTACCACTTTTCGACTCATGTGTTTGAAGAACTCTTTTGACGTCTCCTCTCCATGTAAAGATAGTTTAGAAAAGAAAGTTGTTGTTGTGACAATAAATGTTAAAGGGCAAGAAAAATCTCCGATTTAAAACTTGAATTATCCTTTGACTTTGATGTAAGTAATTGATCAGGGAGACTACTTTAATGTCGTTTGAGTGACACACGTGTTTCAAGCATAGTTTACCGTCTAAACTTTTTCATTTAAGATGGTCAAGAAAAGATGGTCAAGATGGTGGTTATGAAGAAAGGGGGGGGGGGGGGGAATGCATTCTGGCATCACAATTTCAAATGACAGAGGATAACATATGATCTGTCCATATACATGTATGGGGGTATCTTATTGAAGTATTCTTGCCAAATGAAGATTAAACAGTAATTCTTAGACATGACAATAAAAGAGGGGGGATAGGACCTTTATCGGGACTCCGGGATCGGGTGTTTTTAAGCTCGGGATTATCCCCTCTCATAAAATGTACACTTTTTTCAAGACGATTAGAAAATCAGCTGAATTTGACAAATCACACTATTTGTTTTCCAAAAATAACTGTAATTGGATGGGGGTTCTGTGTATTCACATTATTTTAACAACTCTCCTTGGGCCGAGAAAAAAAAATCTGTGTTTCAGGTAACCTGACCGACCCTGTTTTTTAGCCCCGACCCTAACTTTTTTATTGGATCTTTCAAAAAAAAAAAAACAATAATAATTATCAACCGACCCTGTTTTTGACACAGGCTTCTGATAAATGACATAATATTTTTTCTCTCTTGCTTCCTCTTGCATAGAAAGCCAGTAAAACATTTTATTAATGTCAAAAGGTATTCCAAATAGATTAAAATCCAAGAAATTTGCACAGCAGGTGCTTCAAAAACATTGCAAATGGCCCAAGACCACAATTAATGACCCCGCTTTTCGTTGTTCACGAATGTAGTTCCTTTTAATTAGAGTGTATTTTTCCTTAATTTTTTTTCTTTCCCTTCCCCACTCATTTCTTAGATTTTATTGGGTGGAAATGAAAGATGAGAGGTAAAATAATTTTTTGGATGTTGTATTTAAACTCATTTTGATATGGAATGAGTGATTAGGCCAAGTGCAAAAAGGTCATATTTACAGTTTTCGGAACATCTCTTGACTTGTCCATAGGGGTATGGATGTATATTGGCTAAATTTGTAAAAGTGATTGCTTCAATCTTTCTGAATTTTGGATATATTTTTGGACTAGTGCTATACATAAGACACACAAAAAATTTGACAAAAGTGCATGGTGCAATTTTTTTAATGATACAAAATGTTCTAAAGAAATGATAGAGAAATTAATTGTGGTCTGTGGCCAAATGGCACACTTCCGGTTTTTGAAACTAATTATGGATCCGGACTTGGAAAAAACATGATAAATACTTAATAACTCAAATATGAAATTTTGAATCATCACCAAAAAGTATACAGATATTTAGATTAATGTAACTAAGAAGTGTTTAAAGTTTTAAGCCATAATCAAGAATTGTTTTTGAGATACGGTGTGACATGTGAAAAAAACACCCCCCTGTTTAAGTTACAATGTGCCGTAACTCAAAAAGTTTTAATCTTATTTTCACCAAAAAGTATACAGATCATGTGACCATCATAAGAAACAACTATATTAAGTTTCATGAAATTTGGATAAGTCGTTCTCAAGTTACGGTGCCACATGTTTACGCTGGACAGACAGACGGACACCTGACATTTGTATACCATAATAGGTCCCGTCTTTGACGGACGTATAAAAAGCAGTACTAAGCGTGCATGTTACGCTAGAAACATATTCAAAGAATACAGTTTTATAACTTCTTAATGTCATATCCAATATTTATCAAAACCTAAAGGGGAGTTACATGTATCTTACTTCCTATATTTTTTCGTGGATGTCAATACACCTAATCGCTATTTATTCCATACCGGATGAATTCTAAAATTACACAACTTTTTCATCCAGTTGAAGCTATCTGGGGGCCGTTGAAACAATTCACCATGCACAATACTTTTTAATGAGACCCGTTTTAACTTATTGTAAATACTTAAAACAAAATAATTTTTTACTTCAATTTTCAATTTCGAAAAATAGTGGATTATTAACTATTAAAGTTTCTTGATGATCGCTTTCTAAAGTTTTTCCTCCCTCAGCTCTCTAGTAAAAAACCTTTATTTTCAGTCGCATGACCCAAACAGAAAGTTGTACATACAGTGTATTACTGTTTTTCCCAGATTGGACTAAATAGCGATAATTAAATAAAGTGTAATTTCCGGGATTGTTGAAAACTTGCATATTCATCACTATCTGATTTTGTGGTTTTAACAATCCAGACAGACAAATAGCAATAAGGTGTTTAGAAAAAGATGACCTAAAACCTCCTTCATATAAGACAAAAAACATGGGAACTCATACTGAATGGTCAAATGTGTTCAATATGAAAATTTGGTAAAATCACAAATCAGCCGTTAATGTAAATGGACTAAAAGTATGACTTTTGAGCAAATTTAAAGGGAAATGACGGGGAAGGGGCAAATTAGCTTTCAAGGGGAGCAAATGCTGTTAAAATTGGTAAGCGGGTTTTAAATATAGAGGGAAAGTGGAGTCATCTTTTTAGACTTTAGTTACATGTAAATATAACTTATGTAGACTTACCTTCTAATTCTATAGACTATTAAAAAAAAAAACACACACACAACTCGGAACTATTTCTAATTCACTTGGACTACTGATATGCAAACCTAAAAACAAAAAGAAAAATATAATAAAATAGTGATTGAAAGATTCATAACACTTTAAAAGGATAATTCAGACACGTGTTACACGGGGAGCATGTTTGTTTACATATAATAATGTCACGTGATCGCGCACTGACCTCGCATGCTGCATCGCCCTTACAAATTTCACTAATACATGTACATAACCATTTTCATGCAAACATGCAACGTGAATGTGATTGGTTATCAAATAATACAAAAATAATGCATGAACCGTTGAAGAAGAAATTATTTCATCAAATAGAGTGGATTTTCACTTTCGACACGAATAGGTCGAGTTGACATTCCTGTCATCGGAGATAGTATTGAGATAAAAGGGATAAAACGGACCGTCAAAAAGGTCTAGAGAATCACATCAGTAGAACCTTAACATAAATAAGTAATACTTGCCAACATTTCTCTAATTGATAACCTATAGAACTGAAATTTCACACAAATACCGGTAAATAATTTTGTTGTGATGCTGGTTAAATTGGCGCTAAATAAATATTCTTACTCCTATTGCTTCATGTAAAAAAAAATGTATAGAATTGAATTCGACTACAGTTCAGAATAAAAAATAGTGAATATGCAAAAGCCAGGTAATATGTTAATGATAAAGTGTGTATAAATTTTCGTAAACGAAGTTACCCGTATACTTCCCCAAGAATTACATTTGAGCGCAAAGTTCTGTAATTGTGTGATATGGTTTTGGGTTTATGTAACATAATTTAGACTGGGATCCTGGCTAATCTTGACCTTACGACGCGCAGCTAGATTGGGCCGGATCCCAGTCTAATGTAACATCGTATAGAACTCAGGGTAACGGAATTTTTTGCGTTGCTATTAGATCATTGAGGCCATCTATTTTTATTGCGGGTTCCACATATTTAAATCGGAATTATAGAAAAAATGGAATGTTGTGAGCAGAATCAAAACAGAAATGATGAACACTGCAACATTTCCAGAAAAATATAAATAGGATGGAGGATCTGTGTATTCACATTATTTGTAAAACTCTGCTTATTCATGTGAAGCGTGTGCTTTACATCGAGGCTTATTCTTTACATCGAGGCTTATTATGCTAATCATTGACGCCACAGTACTTCAACCAATCAGACAATGTTTATTTGGGGCATTCGATCGATTTTAACTCAGATTTTGGAATATTTCAATCGAAATTATAGAAAAATGGAATGTTGCTGGTACATATAAAATAGAAAATGATGAATACTTTTAGCTAAAGATAATTTGGATGGGGGTTCTGTGTATTCACATTATTTGCACAACTCTCCTTACTGATGCCATATTTTGGAATTTCCGTGACCTAAATGGTTCGCGAAAATTAATATTTTTATATATAGTATAGTAAATATATGATTCTAAAAACTAAATTCAAATGTGTGGATCAAATTCCCATGTAATTTATGACGTTTCCTTAAACAGTGTGGATGGTAAAGGATCTAAAATAGTTAAATCCAGAAAAACCTAACACAACAACGAGTAATCTAGGTCTACACTTTTGTTTCAAAAAAGCAACGGTTTCAACAAGTGTGTTTTTTCCAGAGTTTTCATTTATACGGTTTACTCCTCATGTCTCAAAATATTCACCTTTGTTTAAAGACTATCTTACATTAAAAGTTAATAAATAACGATACTTTATCAGCATAAAAAAGTATAGGTCTGTGTCCTGAATTTATAGACAGAGTCATTTAAAATTTGGCGGGAAATATTTATCTCTAGCTCTTATTTTACATTTAACTTTGGGTCCCTTTTTTTTCTCAAAAACTATGAAAAAATAACAAGGATGTTTATAACATTTTCAAAATGGCCTTTAAAAATTCTTGTTTTAAATAATAACAAGTATCGGGTATTTTTTTTATTGGCACTAAGTGGATAAAACAAGAGGATTGCGAACATCCTTTTTATAAAGTATAATATACATAACCATCCAATAGGAATAGTATAAAATCCAAGAGAAATAGGACGACTGTTACAAAATGACACTTACAAACTATAAACAATCAACAGTAAAAAACATGTAACATTGACTTAAAAATTATAAAAGAAAAACAAAAGAAACCCAAAGGATATAGGATATCCATCTATGACACAAAATCATTATATGCACGACAAAAACAAAGAAAAAGCAAAGAAATCGCGTTTTATTGCTGATCTTTGTCTTAAAGTCACAATGAGGCTTCTAACAATGAGCACAAATATCTTACCTCACTATAAGTTTGAGACGGCCTCTAGAACCGGCTTGAACGGAAGTCTTTCCATAAATAATTCGGATAGACTTTGAAAGATCTAAAAACTACACAAACCGACCCTTTCAAAAAGTACATACTGTAAAGTTGTTCATATTTAAACAAAAGAGTTCCTACGCATCGATGTGAATATCAACCTGTGTAGCACATATTTGAGTAGTTTGTGTATCACGTGAGATGTATTGGTAATCCTTGTATAACACATTTTGACTGATAATTTTGCATGATTTTATTTTGGAAGTAACGCGTCTTCTAATTGGCTGATGTCGATTTTTTCAGCTCATAGACATAATTTTGTCATGTGACCGTGACGTAATCAACGTTTTTTGATGATTTACTCCGGTTTAAATGGAATTAAGAATTAAATTATAAGCAATGACTGTAATATTTTTTCTGCCTATTTGAAATAACATAAAAAATGTTGTGCACACTTTAAAATAACCCTCTACGCGGGTTATCCAGTGTGCACCACATTTTTGTTGTTATTCCTTCATAGACAGAAAAAATATTAGTCATTTCTTAAAAATACACAAATGTATGATTTCAAAGAAAGGTTATTCAAAAGAAAAAAAAAGCCAGAAACTGATTGAACCATATCAATTTAGGTCATGCTGAATTGAACAGTTGTTTCTTAATTATAATTCTCACTTATGCCTTGAGACAAAATATCAAATTTATTGTTATCTGCTGCACAAGAATAAAATTATTTGTTTCATTACTCATTATAATAAAACAAATTTATATATCAATAATTTAATTAATATTTTGATTTAGATTTGACATGGGGGTACAAGGGAAAAGGATACCCAATAAAAAAGATGACATCATTCGACGTTTTTTTTTATTAATATAGCTTGTTGTTCGGTGTGAGCCAAGGTTCCGTGTTGAAGGCCGTACTTTAACCTATAATGGTTTACTTTTTAAATTGTTATTTGAATGGAGAGTTGTCTCATTGGCACTCACACCACATCTTCCTATATCTATATAGACGTTATGTCTAAATGAGGTAGTTTAAGTTTTTCTTATACCAGTTATTTAATAGTTCTGTTTACACATTACCATAAAAATGATTTAAATCTAAACACACAAAAGAATTGTGGGTCTGTATACATTATGTCTAACCATGGACATGTTATAATTCATTTTACGTCCATGGTCTGATGAAGTACAGTGGGATTTCATTTTTCCAATTGGTCTTTTTGATTTTTGTTTTATACCTTTTTTTATTTTCCACAGGCTTGTAGGCATAATTCGGCAAAACATTTTAAAAATATCCACGAACATGTAAGTTTTCCTCTATCAAAGAAAATTGGTTCCAAAGAAAGAAATGAATCCACAGTACTTCCAAATATATATAAAATTGAGAATGGAAATGGGGAATCTGTCAAAGAGACAACAACCCGACCAAATAAAAAAACAACAGCAGAAGGTCACCAACAGGTTTTCGACAATGTAGCGAGAAATTCCCGCACCCGGAGGCGTCCTTCAGCTGGCCCCTAAACAAATATATACTAGTTCAGTGATAATGAACGCCATACTAATTTCCAAATTGAACACAAGAAACTAAAATTAAAATAATACAAGACTAACAAAGGCCAGAGACTCCTGACTTGGGACAGGCGCAAAAATGCGGGGGGGGGGGGGGGGGGGGTGTAAACATGTTTGTGGATCTCAACCCTCCCCTATACCTCTAACTAATGTAGAAAAGTAAACGCATAACAATACGCACATTAAAATTCAGTTCAAGAGAAGTCCGATATGTATGGATGACATTATTTTCATTTAAACTACTATAAATAGCATGTTCAAACATAGTTAAAGTATTACATGCATAACAAAATATAAAACTTGAGTTCATTGTAACACCACTTTAATTATAAATGTAACTTCATTAGATATTTCATTAGTTCTAATGTCAAAGTATTGCAATTAAGGGGGTTCGCGGGTCTAAATCATTTATATAGGATTTCTCTATATTTTTCTATAAACAAACTTTATCTTATAGTTAATAGAAAAATAAAATAAAAAAGTGGGGTCACCTTTCATTTGCGCTCACAATCTGCCTTCGAAAGAAGCATACATGTTTGTAAAAGTGGTTTTTTTTCTGTTGAAGTCATAGGAGAAATAAAGTTAATATCTAATTAAAAAAAAGAAAATTTATTACAGAAATCGCTCAAATTTTAAAATAATTAAGTTTAAGTACAGCTTATATGGAAATCATATTAAAAAATATAGGTCACCGATGAGTTGAAAAAGATATTTCAATTTTAAAGCAAAAAAATGACATTTTTCCACCAAAGGGAGATAATTTGGAACTTTGTCAATGATGTATACATTTTAAAAGTCATCTGGGGCCAACACGAATTGATTGTTTTGAATGATTTTTGTACCATATGATAAAGAAACAACTACAAAAGGTAACAAATAAAATTTGTAATGAAAAACAAATGTTTGATTTTTTTCTGAAATTTTTATACCCTCGAGCCTCCTTAATATAAATGATTAAGATTAATTAGTTCAAATTATTATCCTAATGGTCTGTAGCTATTGTGCTTTTGTGTTTGTTCCATTTCGTGCATCTCAACTATAAATATTGTATGGTACTTTAACTGATAAAATGTAACTTCAATAAATTTACTGTCACGACCCAGTTGAAAGTGAAATTATTGCATTGAACATATTTATGACTATGATATATTAAAACTTTCACAATTCCACGAACGATATTTTCCCCAAAAATGTCCATTTATTTTTATGAATATTTTTTTTTATTTCAAAATCTAAAAGTAGTTGTACATTAGGGAAAAGGAAAATACTTTATGGAAACAACGTGCTGTTAAAAGTGAAAGTATTGCATTAATATATTCATGACTATAGATTAATTCTTTAACATTTCACATACTATCATTTCCAAAAATTAATTCCATTTCATTGCTTGAATATCTAGTTTTCTAGTTTCCAAGTAGTTTTTTGAAGAAAATTTATTCCATTTTGCGAAATGAAAATACTTTATGGAATCAAAGTGCCAGTTTTTACACCAAACCATTTAAATTTGATTGTTATGGTAAAAATCGCCAAAATATTTCTTCCCAAAGATATCTAGATTTGTTTTTAGTTTCAGAAAAGATTTTATGTTTTCGTAGAAATTTCTAATGCTAAAGTACTATCATGAAGATTTTGAAGTCTGATACGAATGTGTCTGTAGGATGCCCAAAATACCAGTTGAAAAAAAACCCAGATCTTGGAGCCCCTGTCTGTCTTTAATTTATTGGAAGGAGGCCACTACTAGTTATCTTAATACATAACTATTGTTTGTTTTTACTTGCCACTTAAATAGTGACTGAAAATAAAAATTATTTAAATAAAATAAGGATATATGTTTTAAATACCAATGAATGGAGTCAGAACTAAAAATAAGGATGAAAACAACTGAATGTTTTTTCTTTGAATGTCATCCTGATCAATATTATTATTATTATTATTATTATTATTATTTTTATTATTATTATTATTATTATTATTATTATTATTATTATTATAAAAGCGCATTATATAATATTAAAATTACCCTAAACACTTTAATTTACAACATATATCCATTCAGATATATAAGTATTAACAATGAAATATAAGCCTATGTTATCAAATCCTAAAACAAACAGATTTTAAAAATATTGCATTGATAAACACTAACATTTATATAAAATAGTCATTTTAAAATTAAGGAGAAATTGAAACTGTACCGATAAAAATAGGTTTAAAATTCTAAAATATTTGCTAAAATTCTAAAACGACCAATACAAGTAAGTTAACAAATAAGAAAAAAATATTGCTGAAAAATTCAAAAGTTATATGATATAGAAATTATTTTAAGGACTATGAAAAGCATGTCTAAATAAATGGGTGTTCATGTTTAAAAAAAACGTAAAAATAATCGGTGTTCCGTAGATCACTTGGTAAGTCGTTCCACAGAAAAGCTGCTGCTTTGTCCAATCTTCTTTCCCCATTTGTTTTTGTTCATACACGTGGTGTTGTTAAAATCATGGCATTTTCAGAAATTAGTGCTCGCATCGGTTGGTATATATGAAAGAGTTCTTGTAGGCAAACTTGTGTATCCTCATTCAAAGCCTTGAACACATACACAACATGCTTATGCTGACATCAATATGTTACGGGCCGCCAATTGAGAGACTTCACGATTGGTGTTATGTGGTCGTACTTCCTCTTCCTTGTGATTGCCATGGCTGATGTGTTTTAAATAGATGCTATAGGGAGTCCATACAATAATGCGTTCTCATAATCCAAAAGAGAGGTGACAAGAGAGCATACTAACGTTTGACGTGTTTTATCGATAATTAACTTGTTCAATGTTTCTGATCTGATTGAAACATGATTTTGAAACAGCACTAATTTGTTTGTCTATTGCCAATGTAATAGATAATTCGTGTGCACACAACAAAAAACGGACCCTCTTTAGCCTCTGTATGTGATATTTGCGTATTAAGAGATATGGGAGTGCTGTTGACGCCTGAATTGTTTATCTGTTTGACTCATTGAATGATGACTAAAGAGGCAAACCATCAAGTAACTTTTTACTGAAAATAGCACTCTGTCTTGGATACTTTTATAAGCAAAACCCCAATTGTCTATGATGTTTATAAATTGTTGATTGAAGATGACAATAATGCAAAAAAAGGGGTTTCTTTTGTTCCTGACTTATATATGTTTTTTTCCCCAATAAAGTATTTATTCCATCATCTATATCAAGATATCCATGACGTCGTCTATCTAAGCAGTCAACAAACATCAAATTAAAGTCTTAAGAATTTTTGATTAAAGCAGTTATGATTTTAAAAACTATGTTGATGTGAAACAACATTTGCTATTGATAATTAAAATGATTGCATTTTAAACTTCTGCAGTTTATTAAAATTGCCGTTAAATTGATCTTATGTTTTTGGTGGAAACGGTTATTGAATGAGAATGAATTAATTTAATAGTTCCAAGGATATTATTCGAAGTCAGAATATCAACGAAGACGATGTTTTTAAATTTGAACAATTACCTCCGAAATATCTAAACAAGCTAGGCACATTTTGTTTCCCGTTAAGCATTTTGTATAAAAGTTCCAGTCTTGGGCAAACGTTTTGACGATGATCTGACGTCCAGCAACGAGTTGACATTTGCTTGTTTTAGCATTGAAATTAACTCCAAGACATGCTTCATTTTTGGCACATTCCAAAAGACAGCTAATTGTGGAGGGCTGCATAACGATATTCAACAGTGTCATATTACCATACTTTCCAGGCTCGCCACAGTAGTATCCAGTAAACACAGCTGAAATAATAAAAGATTATATGTCATTACTTCACAGGTAATATTGATACATATTCTTTTTTGTCCGTGGTTTGTATGTATCTCATGCGCTGGCAAACAGAGCTTTCACAGTGTTTTTGTTTACATATGACTGTGAAGTTTGATGTACAAATACTTTTTTTACTGTAGTGTCCTGATTTCAACACTAATTACCATGTTTATCTATATTTTCCCTTACAAGGAACACGAGCTCATATTCCATGTTAAAGGTAACTAATCAAATTCAGGGATATTTCACCCCAATATAATATATGTAAAGTTAACAGCAGTAAACCTTTGTTCAAATGTCTTAAATCGATTGAAGGAAAACAAATCCGGGAGAGAAAATAAAACCGAGGGAAAGACAACTATATAAAGAGGACCACAAAGGAACAACAGAAACAATTAAGTGCAACAAAAACAAACGCAAACATACATAGAAACCAAATATTGATAAGAACTGCCATACTCCTAACTAGGTACAGGACATTTAAGAAAACAACGGTGGTTGTAATCTGGTTTAATGACCAGCCAAACCTCCCACTTTATGACAATGTTATCAAATATCGCTGAAAGGACAACACTATGTGACAAAAATACAGCTCAAACACACGCAAGAACATTCGTTATAGATAAACACACCAACAAACGATATAATAGTCGACACAACGAGCAAACCACAAAACAACCACGAACACATTCCATAAACTACAAACACCACATGTTATATTATTAAAACAACATTGACGCACTTACGTAACTTGCAATCTTGCATGCAATTAAATTTTAAAGATATTTATTACCAGTTTATTAAAAGAAGAACAACAAATACCTATTGTATTATTTATTTAACTTGGGTATGATCACTGAAGATTTGATACTTTCCAGATGCTAGAAGTGATGGAAGACATCTAAGTTTACTTGTTATTTGATATCCAGTATGTGGCAAATACGTTCGAATCAAATCCAAATTGACAAGGATTTGTCATTTTCTGCGAATTGTAGTTGGTCTCTCTTGACACTCCTGTTTTTATTCATACACCAATAAAAACTGACCACACGAAATAGCCATCAAAATCACGTAAAACTTTACAAAAAAAAATAACTGTTTAAACCTTACGATGAAATATAGTTGCTTTCTGTCAAGTCAATTGGCGTCTAATGAATAGTTGTATCATTCACAATCATGTCATATTTTTCCTTATTTTCTTTTTATGTCATTTGCTTATTGAAAGTCTATATGTGGTTGCAAAGATCTTGTGAATTTTCGTTATGGTAATACAAGAAGCAAATACAAAGGAATATTAAATCAATGTATCAATGCAAAACTTCTACACTGCATATGGTCCGAGACCACCATTGTCGTCCCTTGATTTTCGTTGTTCTCGAATATAGTCCCTAGTGTTAACAGTGGGTTACTTGCCAATAATTTTGATACCCCTTCCAAATTTATTTCTTTATGTTTAATGCCTCAAATTGTAAGAAGGGGGGTGAAATTACACTGTAAAAAAATTTGGATTCAGAATTTTACAGGAAAGTAGTGATTTGGTCCAGCTGAAAAAAGGTTAAAAATTAGCACTTCGGAAGCTGTCAAAAGATTTCAAGACACCGTAAACACAAAATTGTCCATGTTTTGAGTTAGAGGCGATGAAGTTTTCTATAATTTTGATATAATTTGTCCCAAAAGTAGTACAACACACTGTAAAAATTTCATTGAGAAAGCGCAGGTGGGATTTTTTTAATTTTCATTTATGTTCTAAAGGAAATGCACTACGAATTAATTGTGTTCTCGGACCATATATAAGTATATTAAATTGTTTAAAATAAAAGAATGTCATTAAAACGAAATAAGACCTCTGGAACTAATTTTAGAAATTTTTGAAAGAAAGCGATGTCAGACACTACAAATTTTGTGTTCACGAAATAATTCAAAGCAGACAAATTTATTGCAATCCATCATGATGCTTATATTTCATCTAGATATCTTACAATGTACCGGACTGATTTGTCAAAGTAGAATTTGTCATATAATGGTAATTTTCATAAATATTGCTATTTATTATGATGGAGATTTTCTACCACTCTTTACCATGTACCAGTTGCCAGAATAATATAAAATGTCGACATGAACCTATTAATTGATATGAATTCGTTAACCTTGTTTAGCTTTCCTTCTGGTTTTTTTTGTCGTATAGGTTTTTCAACGTTCGCATTCGGTTTTAGGCTCGCCAATATTTCGTCTCGAGCAAAACTGAAGGGGTTTTGATAGTTGAAATGCATATTTAGTAACAATTGAAATGGTTAATTTTATTGCAGATTGATTATGGGTTATCTAAATTATTCTTATAACAATTCTTAATGAGTTTCATATTAGAGAATGCGATGATAAAATTATGATTGGTCGAGAGGACTTCCGGGAGTTGATCTTGACGGTTTTTATTTTTCGATAGACGACGTTGAAATTGAAATATACTGCAGCTTTGCTATTTGAGCATATTTTTATTTGACTATATTTATATGTGATATACAGTCACTGACCGTATATCACCTTGTTTATGACATTGACAATGCTTTTCCGTACAGTTTTATTTATGACGTCAATAAAACATATAAGTTCGCGGCAATTTTACGTTGTCCGCTCACAATTAAAGAATGACGGTTGTATCCTAAAAACTTCATTTTGAACAGTTATAAGAGTTGCAGTATATAAAGAATAACCATACATTGTCTCGAAATATCAATCTGTTATTTGTACTCCATAAAATGGTATACATTGATTAACCTATAATATATGTGTGTAATTGTTCTAAACCAGTTATACTATAGTTACAATCTGTTTCTTTCTTTCTTACCTAGTTGTTTGTTTCACTTTGATTAAAAAAATCTGAAAGTTCTATGAACACTAGTGCTATAACACAAATGTCATGTAAATGCTACGGTTGATTAGTTACTAAATTGGCAACATACATGCAGAAATATAGAATAATCATACATTGTCCCGAAATATCAATGCTGAAATCGAGGCTGTGCCGAGCATTTCTTCCTGTTTCTGAGCCCTGTACAAATAGCATTGATATTTCGGGACAATGTATGATTATTCTATATTTCTGCATGTATGTTGCCAATTTAGTAACTAATCAACCGTAGCATTTACATGACATTTGTGTTATAGCACTAGTGTTCATAGAACTTTCAGTTTTTTTTTAATCAAAGTGAAACAAACAACTAGGTAAGAAAGAAAGAAACAGATTATAACTATAGTATAACTGGTTTAGAACAATTACACACATATATTATAGGTTAATCAATGTATACCATTTTATGGACCACCTAGGTACTGTATTAAATGCAGAAACTGATCACTAATGGTATCTGGCAATCGACAACTCAGTTTTTATTACATTTTGCAGTAAAAAATACAAAACAAAAATGAAACAAAAAAGAAACATGAAATCCTATAAAGTTTTAATTATGTTTTTTTCGATAGTTGAGCATCAATAAACCCTGCATCGATACAGCGTACAATAAACGGTGCAAACTAAGTAAGATGACAAAATTATCGAACTTCAAAATTCAAAACGGAAAGTTGTTTATTAAATGGCAAAATAAAAAGCTCCAACACTTAAATCGAATAGAAAGCTATTAACTATCATATTTCTGATTTAGTACATGGACTTCCATTTGTACAAAATGAAGGATTAAACCAGGTTTTATAGAAGATTAAACCTCTCAATTGCTGGACACACGCTTTGAAGTCTCTACTTTTAACAACAATATGTGACCAAAACAAACAGACATTATATAGAAAAATGTAATACATTGGAAAACAGCAGTTAAAAGTTTTTTTGTTTTTTCTTTTATCTTAACCAAGATAAGAGCAAACAACCATTTCAACAAAGAACAACAAAATGGCATAAAAAAAACTAAATAAAAATAAGCACATCAGCAACAATTAAAACAGATCATGAAATTTGAATCGAAGAGTTATGACTTTTAATTTTTGCAGACTCAGTTTAAGTCTTTGATTTGTTTGTATAAATTTCTTGTTAAATTTTAAATTTTATATCACGAAAACCTTGACAGTGTTAATAAATATCTTTGATCACACCTTTCTGTACTTAAGGTGACTCATAGCTTAATAAATTTGAAAAGCAAAGTTTAAGACCACATCATATTGCTTTTTAATGTTTATGACTTTTAAAACATAACTTGTAGGTGTTAACAACCTTGACCTTTGGTATTTGGTAGCGAATAACTTTCCTTTTCATAAAAGTGAAAATCTCATTGTATGTCTCTCTTGTTGTCGAGAAGACCGCAGGAACTGCAATGTCGATCTCGAAGTACGTTTAGTTTAAACATATTTTATTTTTTGTTTAAACTAATAGTATTTCGAAATACTATTGTATCCAAGGTCGACTTCATACTGGCGACGTAACCTTATCTTTTGTTGGTAACAAGCCTAAGTAAACGTTTAACTGTAAAGCTATTTTATTAGAGTGATATAAGAAGAAATCATCTTAACATGTATGGTGCCGTACCCAATGGATCTAAACAAGCTCAAATCGAAACAATCGCCGAACAGATCTAGAAATGCTGTTACCATATTTTTTCGAAAGATAGATGCAGCGAAGCTTGGAACAGATTTTGATCCAAATGAATTAACCGCAACATTTGACATACTTCAGGAGCAAAGAATACTGAACAAATAATATTGACAGATACTCAACCTAACTTAAGCAAAAGATATAGATAAAAAGCCTAGACTCGGATGAGTATTGTATGAATTGAGAAACAGAAATCAGATAGATACGAAATTCTATTCAAATGATCAATCCACATCACAAACACGTGAGAGTGAAACTTCATCACAAATACTAAATGTTGAACATCAACCATTCGTCAATAAAATTGAGAATACAAATGGGAAATGTATCAAAGAGACAACAACCCGACCATAGAACAGACAACAGCAGAAGGTCACCAACAGGTCTATACATTCTTACAGGAAATATATGCACGCAGTCCTTCGAAAATCCGTTCTTACAGTCTTGTAACACAGGTCAGTACTACTTTAAATTCGTAAACATCCGCTGGCAATCAGTATCACTACTGACCCACTTAACACTTCCGATATTCATAGGAAACATATTAGAATGGCAAACTTTTTGGAATTCGCATGAATGCGCCATACATTTAAACCCTTCATTGACAGTGCCCAGAAATTTATTTACCCCAAAGCACAATTTGGCCACGAAGTTCACTGAAGAGACATGTTTTGCCGGAATGCGCATCTGGTGCAGAAAAATTGGTACCGTTAATGTTATTACAGAATGAAGCATTACGAATAATATCAGGTTTTGCGCTAACTAACGCATACTACACAGACGCCATTTGTATGTTGAAGAAAAAATTCGGACATCACACAAAACAACTCAAGTGTACATGCAAGCTTTATTAGAAATTACACTGCCAAAAAAACATCTTGTCACTTTGATATCAAATTTAATGATCAAATGGAAACTTACGTAAAAGACCTAGAATCTGTAGGCTAATCACAAGATTCTTAAGGAACACAGCTTGTGCCAATAATTTTGAGTAAATTAACCGGAGAATTTAGAAAAAAACATTGCCTGTGAACATGGAACAGGCGGCTGGTTATTACGGGACCTTCGAAAGATAGTCTTTAACGAAATAAACATACTCGACACAGGACAAGACATTGAAACTTCCCACAGTATACTGAGCACGTCGTCTTTCTTGACCAGAACAACATTGATAAAACTCCAACCAAATCAAGCTCTAGATCTGAGACATACTTACCAGCACTTGGAAACTAAACCTTGTTTATTCTGCCACGATGTTCATGCACCAGCGTATTGCATGAACGCATCTGATCTTGAAACACGCATGAATATTGTAAAACGCGAATAAGTATGTTTCAACTGTCTAGGTACGCATCGTTTACACGAATGTAATTCAAAACACTTTTGACGCAATTGCAACAAAAGACACCACACAAGTCTGTGTACTGAACGTCCATAAACCACGATAATGACAGCCCACAGAACATAAATTTTCCTATAAGCAATGAACATTTACAGAATCCACCAACTTTGATAGACCACTTATGTAAATATTCACATATACTTTTTGTTGAGGAATCACAGTAAAATGTGTTACAGAGGACTAAGCGATAGAGCTAAATTTACGTTCAAAGGGATTTGAAGTTTTTAAATTATCGTCATTTGAAAATGGAGATAAAAACGTACGACACTTACATCCCCCGATTTCAAATGTTTGGCTTTGAGCGTTTCTAATGAAGGTTAATCTAGAAAAGCGATTCGGACGCAATTAATTATTAAACGTGTTGTTTTAGTGGTGTCAACGGTAAACCGGTCGAACGACCAAATATAGAATACTAAAAACGCTAACCGGTTAACCGGACTTTTGGTAAATTTTTTGTAAATTTATATTGAAATCATTAAATAGTTAAGTTTTATTTAAAAAGTGTCATGGTGGTAATTACAGGGGAGAAAAAAGGTTTTTTTTATTACCAGTCCATCCGCCCGTCCTTTTTTTTTTTATTGTCATCAATATTGTGATTTTAATTAATTAAAAATTGGCATTTTTTTTAAGAAAGAGGTAGGAAAATTATTTTGACATTAAATTGAAATTAACCCTAGAATTCTTAAGAAACTTGAGCACTAAATTATATGTTCAATGCAAGTAAATACAAGTTAAAAGATAATGCTATTTAAATAAATGAAATAATCCTCAAAACTAACTGTAGCTTTCTTTCATCGTTTTTTTTTCGCAGCATAATTATTTTTTTTCATACAATATAATAAAATTGAGAATGGAAACTGGGAATGTGTCAAAGAGACAACAACCCGACCAAAGAGCGGAAAACATCAAAATGTCACCACTGGGTCTTAAACTGGTTCTTTAACATAATTGTGTACTAGTTCAGTGAAAATGGACGTGACACTAAAATCTGAAACCTACAAATGAACAAAAAAAAACATAAAAAACTAACAACAGCCACAGGTTCCTGACCTGGAACAGGCTTAACAAATACGGTGGGATTTAACTTGTTTTGTGAGTTCTCAACCATCTATTCCTCGAGCTTATGCAACATAAGCAAATATACATCAATACGCACAGTAAAACTCAGTGTAAAAGAAGTCCGAGTCCGATGTAAGAAGACGTAATAGAAGAAACTAAGCACAATTAAAACTAATAAAGCACTTCTATCAGTTACTGGTATGCCAGGTACAGACCAGATGTTGTTAAGGCTGTCTACATTAAGACCGATAACACATTTTAAGTAAGGTTTTATTTATTTACCCTGGGAACAGTTTTGCAAAATTTGCATACATGGTCATTATATTTTGGAAAATATAAGTATTTGATAAAGACCATATGGTTAACAAGTAATGAATCTGCATCCACCAGTATAGACTGCTAACATTAAATTTTGAATGTAAATTTATAGTCGATAAGAAAGATGTGACGGAAATTGCATAAAACGAAAAGACATACAGATAGACAGGGAGAACACAATGTATCCCCTCAGCCGGGGTGGGGTAAAAAGAATTATACATTGTATTTACAATACATAGAAACAGAAACAATATGCCAGCAGGTCGTTTGAGATACCTAAATTTCATCAATTTTATGGCCTTATATTAAGTTTAACGAAGAAGGACATAGTGACAGGTGCAGTTTTTCTGACATAATGAGAATTTTCACTATTCATTGACCTTAAGTGATATACATGTATTGTGTATTTTATGCAATGAATGCAAGGAATGCCTTAAACAGATTATATCTGCATATATTTATACGTAATAAAACTTTTACTTACAAACGTGTTTCAAAATCCAAATTCCGTCATTTCCCCATGCCGTCATAATACCCATTAAGGGTGTAGGATCAGTCCAATTTATTATTACTACAGTTTTATTGTCTGTATCTTTAGTAAGGAATATTATTCCGACATCTGTCCAACGGAGTGTTAAGGTCACGTGCACTGCACAATTTGTTATTTCAGGAGTAAGACGACGTTTGAGTTTCACCAGTATTATACTTTCGACGAAGATATGTATACGAGGATATATATCCACAGCCTACGCATATTTCATAGAAGTCGGGAGAATTTAAATCAACGGCAGCAGAAAGAAGAATAAAAACATGATGACATGCTTTTACGCTGAACTTAATGGATCTGTTTTGAGCGGGAAATAGATGGTAGTCTGACAGACTGGTGTAATAATCATAAACATTCTCTGTGTCAAGGGCATGAACGCTTCCAGCGTTCTTGGTTTTTATCCATATTTCTTCCAAAGCTTGACCTGCAACTATAGCCATTTTCAGATTAATTATTTATAGAAATTATTCCAAAATACTAAAAGTTAATAAATCAATATTGTGGTGATTTTCTACATATTTAGGAGATAATGACGGCATCAATTAGGGATTTGAACAAATTAAGTTTACTGGCGACGCGTTAGCGGAGACAGTAAACGGGTATTTGCGACCATCAAATTTCATATTGATGCCATCGGAGCTTAAAATACAATATCGTTATCACCATTCTAATGAAACTGACAGAAATCAAAGTTAAAACATGTAATTGAAGTCTTGCATATGCCTTCTGCGCTTGCGCGAACGTCCCATGGCATCAATTGTCAATTGATGTCATGTAAAAAAGGGACGTTATCCAATCAAACTGAAAGTTACAAACACTGTTGCAATTATAATTCTTGATATCCTAACTGTTCGCTTATGTACGTCCTTATTACTTTAACTCCATAACCGTCTATTTCTTTTATAATCAAATATTATGTTAATATCCATCATTTAATAAATAAATAGAAATTGTACACTCTATTGTATGCCTTGTGTGCTTTTAGTCTTCTAGATTTTGAATTAATTTTATATTTAGTGTTTAATGTAGTTTGTTACTATATTGGTACATACATATTACCATGAGTACAAATAGTTGCTAGTTAATGCTGTTGAAATTTTCCTAATAACTTAGTTTAAACGATAAGCAAAACTTTGTATTTTTCGACACACAAACATTGTCTACCCCAGATTACCTTAGTGGTTTTCGGCAAAACGTTTTGAATATTTGTTTCCAGAATGATCTTCAAACCTCGCAATTTATCAGGCATTTTAAACATTCTATCATAAGGTTAGTACTTTTGTAAACGAAATGCGAGCCTTATGTACACATTGTTTATCGTATTATCTATGATGTATTTAGCAGTATCCATTTTAAAAAATCTTGAAGGGCAATAGCTAAGAGATATAAAATGAATTTAAAATATGATTTTTTTTTTGTTCACTCGTTAATGAAAGTGAAATAGCAACTCGCTTAAAGCAGCCAGATTGGTTCAATCTTGTCCGAATAAACTAAGAAACATCGTTAATGAATAATTATAATCAAGTAAATAATTCGACCTCATTACATCAGTCTTCTTGTGACCTTCAATTCAACTCATTAGCTCGAAATTGGTTATGCATGAATAAGACGTGTTGGTTAGGTCCGAAAAAAACTTTCTTATACAGGGAAACAGGATCATAGACATATACCATTTACCTAATAGTTATCAAAAGTAGAAGGATTATAATTTAGTACGCCAGACGCGCGTTTCGTCTACATAAGACTCATTAGTGACACTCATAGTAAAATATTTACAAAGTTGAAGAGCATTGAGGACCCAAAATTCCCAAAAGTTGTGCCGAATATGGCTAAGGTAATCTATGCCTGGGATAAGAAAATCCTTAGTTTGTCGAAAAAAATCAAAGTTTTGTTAACAGGAAATTTATAAAATGACCACATTATTGATATAAAATATAGAACAACGACACAACATGAAAATGTAACACACACAGAAACGGACTAAGCATTAGACAAAATCCTATAAGAATAAAAAAATTTAACATCAAAACCAAATACATGAATTTGGGATAAATAAGTACCGTGACACGTCTTATAGCAATGTGAATTCACACTAAAAAAAAAGAGAAAACAAACAAAACAACGGAAACACAACGTTAAAATGTAACACACACAGAAACGAACTATGATATAACAATGGCCATATTCCTGACTTGGTACAGGACATTTATAAAGGAAAAAATGGTGGGTTGAACCTGGTTTTATGGCATGCCAAACCTCCCTTTTTTAAGGCCATGTGAAATATAACATTAAAATGACAACACAACATTACAGGATTACAATATGAATAAATAGGAGAACACAATAGACAAAGAAATTCACGAATAATAGATAACAAAAGGCAACAAATTTAAAATATTAATACGCCAGAAGTGCATGAAACTTACCTACAACAAAAGTGATAACCATCAAAAAACATGTCCCTATTTCCATTTTACACTTCCGTATTCTATCTGTTTATTATGGCAAGCTGGATAATTATTTGGAAACAATACAAGTTTTGTCAACCAAAGTTTAAAAACTAAGTCATATAAATGAACAATTTAGCAAGTTATAAAATATTTTATTAGGATCAATAGAATTTTCCGATAATTTCTCAATTGATCCAGCATACGTCCGCCCTGTTTTTCTTTTATGGTGTGACATGACTTTCTATTCGCTGTCCATATATGGACTAAATTCTCCGCAGTAACTTTTTAGGCTAGGAATTTAATTTGATTATTTTTTTAATTGATTTCAAGGTTTTTGCAAAAAGAAGTCAAAGACGCACAGATCATAAATGACCTTCTTTTTTCTTCCAAATGTTACAGTTTGTATATATTTCAAATAACGTTGTCAAACCAGACATGTATACCTTGCATGGTAAATATAACTAATTATTGCATGTATTTACATGTCACAGTACATGTCACAGTTATCACCGTGATAAGAAAAGGTACAAATTTACAAAATTGTACATAAGATACATTTTAATACCTAAAAAATACTAAGACTTTTCTACCTCAGACATGGATTACCTTAGCTGTATTTGGCAAAACATTTAGGAATTTTGATCCTCAATGCTCTTCAACTTCGTACTTTATTTGGCATTTTTAACTTTTTTGGATTTGAGCGTCACTGATGAGTCTTTTTTTGAAGAAATGCGCGTCTGTCGTATTTACAAAATTTAGTCCTCGTATCTATGATGAGTTTATTTAATACGGTAATCTTAATTTTGACCAGCTGTTTTAGGGACATTTTTTCAATGTGTTAGATTGTGGTTTGTCATTACGTCGTCTGATCTTTTAGTTACCGAACGTGTCTTATTCCCGATTGCTGCGAGTGAACTCGCATTGCTATAACATGTATAAGACGTGTCGCGCTACTTTTCTATCCTAAATTCATGTATTTAGTTTTGATGTAAGATTTGTTATTCTGATCGGATTTGTCAAATGTCTTATTGTTTGTAGTTGTAAATGTTTTTTTTTCTGTTGTATTCGTGTATATGGTAGAGATAATTAATTATCCAGTTCACAGAGAAAGTAATTCATTTGCTAATCTCACTGACAATGACAAAGTTATATATATACTTAACCCATCAACACCAAAACAAGTGAATAAACAAGGATCCTTTATAAAAAAAGTCAATGGAACTGAGGACAGGGGACCCTTTAATATTTACCTGAATTTGTGTTTATATATTGAGTTACTTAGTTATTGTCTTTATTTGTTTTTGTTGTTGTTATATGTCACAAACTGTAAAGTTTATATGGCAATAAAACTTTGAATTGAATTAAAAAGATTTTAGTTTATACGATATATTTGGTTTACAGTTTGATTTAGAAGAAACACTGACATAGCTAGACAATACAATTAATTATATAATTATTACAACAATTTTATATCAATTAGTATTGTAATTTTCATTGTTGTTAATAAATTTCATATCAACATAACAAACCTAATCTTAAATTCTATCCTAATTCTATCCTATTTGTTGGTAATTTTTTTTGAAATTAAAATGTGACGTCACATAAATTTGTGCGAAAAAATTGTCGATATGGCTAACGAGGGTGTGGATTTTTATATTCTGGTTTAGGAGGGGCGTAAAGGGAGGTATCAGCACAGAATAACGCGAAATAAAATTGAAATTTCACGATGAAAGAACAATTTAAAACTTACACGTTGATCTTTTTATCGATTTCACGAAACACGGAGAATAACGAAACTTTTTCATGGCTGAACGTGAAATAAAAATGACAAAACACGTTGCACGAAAATAACCCTTTACCATCCTCGTTTAGGTCACCGGGGTTATATTATTCATATCTATTATATAGTCATTTTATAAAAAAAAAATACTGTTTGCAAAATTATGAATTATTCTAAATGATAAGAATGTTCTTATCCAAGGCAGACAACCCTAGCCGTATTGGACACAAATTTTTGGTCCTCAATCCTCCTCAACTTTGTATTTTTTTTTTGGCTTTCGAACTTTTTTTATCAGAGCGTCACTGGTTAGTCTTGGTGGACGAAACACGCGTCTGGCGTATTAGATTTTAAACCTTGTGACGTATTGTAATTTTACAACACGGGGGAACTAGCGGTAGATTTAAATAAATAAGAAATACACAGGTTGTACTTTCAATGTTCTATTGTTGAATCAAATTATCTCAATATAGTTACATAAATCAAAGTTACATATGGAAGTCCATAAAACAATAACAACGGCACAGTCCGCTTGAAAGTCCTTAAAAGTAGCAATACGAGTTCCGTATTCTAACGTTCGGTAATCCTCACTGACCATAATTTCTGAATGTTTCTTTTTATAACAAATGTTGAGTTACTCTAATATAGAATGACACTAATTAATACAAATTTGACAAATTTGGTCTATTCACGAGAACTTGTGAAGCTTAATCCGTTATCTCAAAATGACATTAAGTTCTATTTTACTAATTGTACTATAAGAAGATTACGACATATGGATTTGTGAAAGTTTGTAACAACATAAAACAGTATTAAAAATTATGAAATAAAATCACAGAAATTTACACCATGACACTTGCACCTTTTGTTAGCTATTATTCGTTTGTTTTTCTGTCCTGTATGTTCTCCCATTTATTTGTATTGTCGTCCTATCACGAAGAGGAGATTGGGGATGTGAACATGTGGGGTAAGTGGTCACCGCGTTCATTATTTCCGATGGCTGTCTTAAAGCGAGTTGTCTCCCGTCGGACATGTAAATGATCAACACAACGAACAAAGACGAAGAAAAGTCGAAAGTTAGATTGAAGGTCAATGCACCGTAGCAGTAAATATTGAATGCTTATTAAAAATTTTTACTGGTTGCGATAATGGAAGTGAGAGATTCTTAGTATTTCCAATGAATAATAAATTTGTTTCAATGACATAACACACAAAAAGGTGGCCCGTTTGGTGACAAACGTTCATGAATACATACTTGATATTCTCAAAACGACCAATATGCCTTAAAATGAGACTTTCAATGATGCTTTTGATAGTACAATGGCATAAAAATTACAGAACTAGCTGAATGAAATCATCCTGTTTCTGGAATATGGCGGCGTACATGTCGTTTACCCGCCGAATATGTACGTTCTTAAAATTGTCTTTTTCTATAAAAAATGGAAAACAACACGTTTTATAATTTATTGCGTCCGAAGCGCTTTTCTGGATTTATCTTCATCAGGAACGCTCAAAGCCAAACATTTAAAATCCGAAGATGTATAAGAACCGAAAATCGTTGAAGAGCTATATGTCAAAAATACCAAAAATAAATAGCCAAATTAGTCTAAAGCCAACTTTGCCTGAGGGAGTTGAAACCTTAGTTTCATAATAATTTCAAAATTTATAAACAGACAATTTTAGTAAAGTATGTTAAATCATGTCAGTACCGAAGCACTGACTACTGAGCTGATGATACCCTCGGGGACTGACAGTCCACCAGCAGAGGTATTGACCAAGTGATGTAAAAAATGGAAAACAACACGTTTTATAATTTATTGCGTCCGAAGCGCTTTTCTGGATTTACCTTCATCAGGAACGCTCAAAGCCAAACATTTGAAATCCGAAGACATATAAGTACCGAAAATCGTTGAAGAGCTGCATGTCAAAAATACCAAAAATAAATAGCCAAATTAGTCTAAAGCCAACTTTGCCTGAGGGAGTTGAAACCTTAGTTTCATAATAATTTCAAAATTTATAAACAGACAATTTTAGTATAAATGATTTTTGGATTCCGTTGAAAATAACTTGACTTGATCTAAATTTGATATCAAGGATTACGATTCAAACCCAAAGATTTGCTTATCTGTGCGGAAAATTTCTACTTTGAGTGAATCAGTCGGTGAGAAGAAGCGGTGACGTGTTGCAAGTAGCTTGCAATATGACGTCATAGCAATCAATAAAAAAACATAAATTTGCATAAAACATATTCTAAAGCAGAACAGTGCACACAAACCCCCTTTTAAGCTTAGTTATAATGCAATAGCCACAATAAATGCATCATTATAAAACGTACCGCATTAAATGGTCTACAAGGAATACATTTGTTTTCGTTTCTTGAAAAACTCGACAACAACCGAGATGTCCACTTACCCCATTACCATGGGGAAGTGGACAACTTGTATGGTCAAAAAATAAACATACTTGTTGTGTGTCTTTACTATTGTTTTGCATTGTGCATCAAAATTTATGAAAACTAGCAAAACAGGTTTTCCAGAGGATTTTATGATACATTGATATGAACAAATCCAAATGAAAAAAGGCGGGACGCGTATCATGCATAATCAGGACGAGAAAAAGAGTTCAATAGAACAAAATGGCATACCAGTAAACATAAGGAAAAGTTTGGGTCGATTTTAAATGGCAACAATCATGACTAGAATCATTGTTCCCATCGGGATATTTTAAGAAGTTACAAAAAAAATTAATCAAACAGTGCTTAATTTTCCATCCAAAACCAAAAACATTCCAAAACCAATCAAAATTTACAATATTCAAATACACTCCCACACATAACCTTCCAAAAAAAACGTCAAAGCCTAAGAAATGAATTCAAAATCTCTAAATTTTTATTGCTTAATTCGCAGACCCATTTTGACACGGAGATATAGACACTGAATGCATAAGACTAGTAACATGCTGTATTAAAAGCTCAGATTTTGGTCAATATTACCATCATGTAATTAGAAGTTGGATGTTTGGCGCAAATACATTTTTTTATGATGGGTCATTCTGACAGACATCGGAGGTAGTGATAAAACGTGAAATCGAGGCGATTAACCCCCAAAAAAGGATTAAGAACACTACTTTTACACCTACTCATATATGACCACTTACCCAAATACATGGGATTAGTGGTAATTTTTCGCTGTTTGATCTGGTCCTTGATCTCTAACAAGCCCGTGATAGGAAATGAAAAAAATATGAAGTAAGGTCTACACAGAATTTATTGGAACGCAGGTGGAAAATATTATCTATGCCCCAGCGAGCTGAAACGTGTGTATACGCTTAATGTGTCTACTTATCCCATTCTCCCCTAATGTTGTCATTTTAATGTTATATTCAACATTGCCATAAAAGCGTGAGGTTTGGCATGACAAAAAACGAGGTTCAACCCACCATTTTCTTTTTCATTAAAATGTCCTGTACCAAATCATCAGGAAAATGGCCATTGTTATATCATTCATAGTTCGTTTCTGTGTGTGTTAAATTTTAAGGTTGTGTTTCTGTTGTGTCGTAGTTCTCTTGTATTTGATGTGACTCTGATGTGTTTCCCTCAGTTTTTGTTTGTAACCCGGATTTGGGTTTTTTCTCAGTCGATTTATAATTTCGGACAGCGATATACTACCTTTATTTAGTTAATTGAGACAGACGTATAATACCAGGGGTTGGTCCGTAAATTAGCGAATCTAGTGATATAACACCAACCTTAGATTTTATTGCATATAAATTAAAATCTTAACTTTTAAAAATACTCTATCAAAAAAGCATTAAAGATTTTAAGTTTAACAGCATGACAGCACTTTTTACCTATCTCCCTCCCAAATATTATGGTAAATTCCAATTGCTAATTTCATTATTCATAAAGTTTGGTTTAACATTCACAGTGTAGATACTATTCTGTACGCTATCCGGAAGTCGCGATTTTCGAAGCGAGAACTTTTTGGATCACATTTTAAATTTGATGGATATACTATATTAAACGGTAAGATGTTCATCTGTACATTGCTTAATGATTAATTCAGCTGACATCGATATTCACAAATGGTTTATGATTAAATTAAGGACATTCATTATTCGTATCTTTGCCTTAATCAAGAGATTTTCAAGTGCATCACTAAGGAAAATCAGTCGGTGAACCTAAAAACAATCTTTTTGCACACTTACTGTACAAATAAACGTAAAAAACAGACATACTTAACTAAATAAAGTATATTTTAAGTGGTGGTTAAAGTTTCAGCCAGATATTTGAAACCAGAAATAAGAAAATTACACTTGTTTGAATTTCTCACTGTACGATCAGTCTTGCTTGTATATTTTGAAACTGTATGATCAGTCTTTATTTCACTGTATTCTAGTGGTGATTTCAAAGTTATTTACGATACATTAGAAGATGGCATTTTTCTAAATAACACAAATACATTTTAATAAATTCACATCCTGAAAACTTATCAAACATGTTTTAGCTTGATAGGGTGTACTTGACTTACTACAATAATTTTAAGGATGTTTGAAAATGATGATGAAATAAGAGGAAGGCTTGTTTTTTTATATTATTTTCAGAAATGTCCTCCGTTATACTAAAAATTGTACAAACACACAGATTTAATTGTTATATAAAAATGCATGCATTTGAAACATTCGAGGCCGTACTGTAGCCTATAATTGTAGGCTTCCTTCACTTTGTTTTGGATGTTGATCTGTCTCTTTCACACTCAATTGTACACCACTTTGTAAAGCGGTGTTTTATAGTGATAATGAAGTTCGTCTTTCCGTTCGTCCGTTGGACCGCCGGTCCAACGGACGAACGGAAAGACGAACTTCATTCGGTACAACATATTTCGCCGGTTTTATAAGCGCATCTCCTCATAAACCACTTACTATACATTGGGGTTTCCAGACATTTTCAAATGGAGAGGGGTCCAATCCAGGAGAAAAGAGGATTCCAAATATATGTTCCCATACAAATGCACTGAAAGTTAAAAAAGAGTTTCAAACCGCCGGACCCCAATTTTCTTGAATCCGTCACTGGTATAACTATTAATTATTTTTTCTCGGATTCCGTATCATAAATGATAATATAAAAAAGATGATGCGGTATGATAGCCAGTGAGACAACCGTTCACAAGAGAAAAAAATGACACAGACATTAACAAATATAGGTCACCGTACGGCCTTCAACAATGCGCAAAGCCAATACCACAAAGTCAGCTATAAAAGGTCCCGAAATGACAATGTAAAACAATTCAAACGAGAAAATTAACGGCCTTATTTATATAAAAAAAAGAAATGTATTTCGAATTTTATTAAAAATCTTTTATGGGTTTCTTCATATAAGATACGGACTTGAACATTGCATTATATGGGGGCACCCATCAGGTATTTCCAACCGTGACCTCCAAAACCAATTTTTAAACTTTTCTAAAATTGCTCCATTTTTAATCAATTAATTAATGTATTATTGACCTTCTATTTCGAAATTTTGGTAATTGTTTTTTTTTATGTTTCTATATCTAAAATACGGACTTTTTCATAACTTTATGTTGGGCGTACCTATTTTATATCCACAACTTCCTTCAGACACTTGTCATAACTAAGTCTTAATGAATCTTTTTCAGATTCCTTATCATTTAATTCAATTGTGCACCTCTTATTTTGATTTTTCAAAAATTCAGCAGTTATCTATTTCCATGATAAGGACTTTTCCACTACCTTATTGGGTGGTACCCATTTACTATACGCAACTTTCAAAAACTTACCACATATTAATAAAACTTCCTCATATTCGTTATTAAATGATGCCCCTGTGCACCTATAATTTAATTTTTTTGGTGGTTTTTTTTTCTTCCAAAACATGGACTATAGAAGTGGCGGGGTATAATTTTGTTTATTCTTTCCTCAATACCTAAAGTTTTTAAACAAAGCTTTCTCTATCTTTTTTTTGTCATTTTAAAAGAGACAAGTTTGATGTATTCTATCACCAATTGGTCAACGGCAGACGGTGTAAATAGTCTTTAAAAACGTAATAGTTCACAAGCGAATCATGTATTGCTTTTTAGGCATTTGATTTTGAATAAGACTGACGGAACAAAAATATAATTATTTTGCCGTCTACAAAAATCATCAGAAATATATTTGTATTGTCTGATGAAAGAAATTACACGTTATAGTTCAATGGACACAATCATAATATCACATACACACGTATATACCTGGTCATACAGACAAAAAATCTGAAATCGCTACTAGAATACAGTCAGTTTTAGAAAAGGAAAGCACATTTTTTATTTGAAATACGAACATTCTACTTAAATACGGTAAGAATATTGAAACAGTATATATTTAACTGTAAACTGATGCAAATATTTGCAATAAAAGATTATTTGCTTTGTACTACGAGAGCAAAATTGTCCATCGATTTCACTTTTTTCTATGAAGTTGGTGTGATGCACACGTATGTTTTATATTTTACTTCATGTTTTTGTTACAGTTACTAATATTTATGACGCTATACATACATTTAAGATGTGCAAAGCACTTTATAGATATAGGAGTAAACAAATGATGAGAAAAAGCACCAAAACAAAACCGTTCTGATAGCCAGATTGAAATCCTCGCTTCGAAAATCGCGACTTCTAGATAGCGTACAGAATAGTATCTACACTGTGACATTTCTTTGATTAATACATCCATCACACACCAATTATAAACAAAAATCGTATCCACTGAATTCAAAATAAATAATTGTTTAATCATATGACATAGTTCTTTTACTAATACACTCAAAAGTAGCTTTACAAACAACATGTATTGCTTTCGTTGTTTGACTAGTGTTTTAACTGTATATTCAAAGTGTTCGCCATGTTTTAATCCGAGAATATTCATTGGGCTTTTTAGCTTATGCCGGCATCACACATCAACGTATAGCACCGACGTACGCCGGGCGTGGTAAAACAGTTTACGCTGCACATGCTGCAATACTCTAGTAGTTTTGGATGCATTTAACATTAAATCATATATGAGTCGTGTGCACAACGAGCTTTAAGCGTGGTTAGGGAGTACGATTACAGGGACATGTTATTATAGGGTGGGTCACTAAACCAGTCATTTCAAAATAAAGTACACATTCAGAATCTGAACTTTTCCAAAAAAAAGTTAAGATAAATGCAAATTAATTTAAAAAACCAAAAGCATATTGCTTTGTTAATATTTTTTTCAAAATATGCAATCTTACCAACATCCAAGAATATTATTTTTCAAAATGGTGTGCCAGCGGGTGTTCAATTTTGTCCATCCTGTTACTTTTTTTAACTGATAGAAAAAGTGATAAGAGAAAAGAAAATATCCAATGAAAAGTGTGGCTCACACTTGCGTAGGAGTGTTTATTTGAAATCACATTTACTTTTATCAGTTATGTAGATTACCCAAAAAAAATCTGCAGATAGTCTATACGTTCAGAAAAATCATCACATTTCTTATTTTTCAAACGCTCTTAAAAACAAATTGTGGAGACAGTGGCAACGAAAATTTACTATTGTGTCCCTTTTCAATGATATTGAGTGGAAACTTAGTCAATAGATCAGTTATGTTGATTGTCAAAATTATTTTACACATTTTTGGGGGTAACAGGAATGAACAAAGGCAGTAACAGGGAGGACAAGGTGGTAACAGTAGAGACAAAACATAAATAAGGTCACAAAAATCATAACAAAAAACTCGTTTTTGAATTTTCTAGGGATATAAACGAGAGATATAAGTATTTAAATATTATGCACGAACCATTTATACGTGTATCATCCCTGACTTGGTCAAACAAACAAAACAAAACAAAAAAAATGAAAAATTGGTATTGCTGTTTTTTTCCGCTAAGTATGAAGTAAGATTTGGTTGCCGCAAGTCGTAAAAAATCAATGTACATAAGTAGACATGCCTTTTTGTGAACTACCGCTTTTAAGATCAAGTTCAGCATGTTGGTTGTTATTTATTTATCATATTCTCTTCCGGAATATGCCTTTAAGTGTCCACTGGAGGCTAACCAATCACCAGAACAACCACCCATCGTACTGTCTTAGAGAAGGTTGACGATGTAGGCGTAAAAAGCAAAACTTATTTCATATGTTTATAAAAATGAGGACATGTTAAAGAACACAACAATACAACTTAATGAAAATTCAAATAAAACATTTTTTTATTGTCAATGATTCTGATATACATATATCTAGTTTATGATACATTTTAACACTGAAGGCTTGTCATTCTTGGATTTTTGGATCAACACCATAAGTTCACGAAGAGCTTCTGATTTTGTTTGGATTCGGAATGATAGCCAATATTCTGGAAGTTGTAGCAGCGTTTGTCTTTCAATGATTTTGGCAAATAAAAGCACGGAGGCGTCAAAAAAAAAAAGGGGGGGGGGTCTGTCATTATAAAAATGAATAATACACACAGATTTGACGCTGATATGGGTATTTATATTTGGAATGGCAATTAAAGGCAAATGTATCAATGACCCGCAACTTTAAGCCGAAGGCAATATATCAATGGGTAGAAATTCTTATATCATTTAATGGGGCATACGTACATGATGTGCACCGACTGTAGACTAAAATTTCTGTTCTAATCTTTTTATCTCATAATATCATCTCATTTAGGTAAGAGAGTGGTAGCTGTGAAATATATATATAAGGAGAAGGGATTTTCACATTATTAATTTATGAATAGGGCAGGGGAGTTCAAACCACAACCGAGGTATAATATACCCACATTTATATGTTGTGCACCCCCCTTTTTTTAATAAAAGACATTCTTTTGTGGCATTAGTGTTGCTCAGTGTCGTCTCGCAAGGTCTGTATCTCTATTTGCCTGTAACGAGAAAGTATCGTGTCTCCAAGAAAGCAGTACAATAGTTATCAAAGGTATCAGGATTATAATTTAGTACGCCAGACGCGCGTTTCGTCTACATAAGACTCATCAGTGACGCTCATATCAAAATATTTATAAAGCCAAACAATTACAAAGTTGAAGAGCATTGAGGATCCAAAATTCCAAAAAGTTGTGCCAAATACGACTAAGGAAATCTATGCCTGGAATAAGAAGATCCTTAGTATTTCGAAAAATTTAAACTTTTGTTCACAGGAAATTTATTAAAAAAAATGACCACATTATTGATATTCTAGTCAACACTTAAGTGTTGACTACTGGGCTGGTGATACCCTCGGGGCGAAACGTCCACCAGCAGTGGCATCGACCCAGTGGTGTAAATAGTTATCAAAGGTACCAGGATTATAATTTAGTACGCCAAACGCGCGTTTCGTCTACATAAGACTCATCAGTGACGCTCATATCAAAATATTTATAAAGCCAAACAATTACAAGGTTGAAGAGCATTGAGGATCCAAAATTCCAAAAAGTTGTGCAAAATACGGCTAAGGAAATCTATGCCTGGAATAAGAAAATCCTTAGTATTTCGAAAAATTTAAACTTTTGTTCACAGGAAATTTATAAAAAAAATGAACACATTATTGATATTCATGTCAACACCGAAGTGTTGACTACTGGGCTGGTGATACCCTCGGGGACGAAACGTCCACCAGCAGTGGCATCGACCCAGTGGTGAAAATAGTTATCAAAGGTACCAGGATTATAATTTAGTACGCCAGACGCGCGTTTCGTCTACATAAGACTCATCAGTGACGCTCATATCAAAATATTTATAAAGCCAAACAATTACAAATTACAAAAGTTGGCAAAATATGATGATAGTTTTATAACCAAGTTGAACAAAATAATAGAGTAAGGAACAAACTGAACCAAATTAGGTTCAGGTACCAAAGAAAACATCGCAGTACAAATCGCAAAGGGTAAAGTATTCAAAGAGCATTGAAAATAAACAATGTGGCTTGAATAATAGCTGTACAGTAATATCGGCAACTGAATTCTAAATAATAGTTGCACAATTAATAATTTTGTCCATCCTGTTACCAGTCAAGGTAGCACTTGACTTATTCCACAAATTCCTCAATATATACAAATGTACATTTTATGAATTAATATACCCTACGGCAATAAATATCTGTAACAATTTATTTGCGATAATGTATTAAAGAGGCATTTTGAGTTTTCTAACAAAGTATGTCCATCCTGTTACCATGTTTGTCCCTCCTGTTACCATTGTCTTTGTAACAGGAAGGACAGTAACAGGATGGAAAATTAGTACATAATCCAAATTGGTTTCAAAATAGTCGCTACCTAATAATTGATGTAGTGTTTTTTATACACCCGGCCCATGCCTAAGTTACGGTAAAAAACATTTCATAAGTCTTATGCAATTAAAAATTATCTATCAACTGATAATATTAAAGACATTATAAAAAGGTACGCTAACATCAGTACTTATCGATCTTTTGATTCTGATGACCAAAATCTTTCCACATAAAAATTTTCACCATGTCGTTACGTCTAGTATCCACGCCTACGACGTCACCATACAAAACCGCCGTTATTGAAGGGAGAAACTAGTTTTATTCCGTAAACAAATAAATAGTAACAGGAAGGACAAATATTCATGAACAGACATTCCAGTGACTGTGAAATAAAAGTTTTCATGATTTGAAACATGGAAAGTCATTTATTTTCAATTATGATGTTACTAAATAAAATCAAATCATTTTGTTTACCTTTAAACGCAGTTTTATCTACAGATAATTTGAATGAATTTTGATAAACTGGTTCTCAATAAATAAAATGAAAGCAAATCCAGAAAAATTTCAGGCAATAGCTGTAGGTAAAAAAACTAAAGACAAAAACCTAAAATTTAAATTAGAAGGTAATGAAATAGAGTGTGAAGATAACGTTAAACTTCTAGGTGTAACCATAGATTTTAAACTAAATTTTAATGAACATGTCTCTATAATATGTAAAAAAGCATGCAAACAATTAAATGTATTAAAAAGAATAGGTAAACACCTGACTAAACTCGGAAAATTAACAATTTATTATTCTTTCATAATGTCCAACTTTAATTACTGCCCACTAGTTTGGCACTTCTGTGGGGAGGTAAATACAAAAAAGATAGAGAAAATTCAAGAGAGAGCACTAAGGTTTATATATGAAGACCATTCAGCAAGTTATGAAGATCTACTTTGCAAATCAAAATTACCATCTTTAAAAGTAAGAAGAATGCGATCTTTGGCGATTGAAGTTTTCAAAATTATAAATAAAGATTGTCCTGTATATCTCCATGATTTGATACACTTAAAGGAAAAAACTTACTCTTTCAGATACCAGAATACAGCAGATCTACCACATGTAAGAACAACTGCATATGGCCTACAATCTTTCAGGTATGCGGGTGCTAGGCTTTGGAATGAGCTGCCAGATGAGCTTCGTAAGCAATCATCTTTAAATCAATTCAAGAACTTGATAAATTCTTGGTCTGGCAGCTCATGCCAATGCGTTGCCTGCAAAACCAGTTAATCTCTGCTTATTAATGTTTGGTTTGTTACTTATTTTTAGCATGGCAAATTTATTTTGTTATCTTTACTATAGTGCTTCTGCTGCTTTTGTGCTAATTTTAGAAACTTTATGTGCTTTTAAAATGCTTTTTATGTGCAAACCATTTCATTTGTGCTTTGTGTTTTTATCTCAAAATTGCATGTATCAGTATGTGATAATCTTGTAAGATGCTTAAAGAACTTTTGTGCTGCATGTTTATATACTGATTGAACTCTTGCTTTATATGTTTAATGTTGTGTGCATGACTCAATATGTATGTTTTGTTTTATTTGTTGTTATGTCGGTTTTAAAAGCTCTTCAGAGCTTATGTTTGTAATTGCTTGCTTATACCGACTCTAAATAAAGCTTTATGTCTTATGTCTTATGTCTTGTGAATGAATATGTTAATTATCAAAAATGGCGAATTTTCATACTTCAACGAATATAAAAACAAGTTGCTTTCTTTAAAAAAAGAAAAGCAATACATGAACATAAGAACGCTGACTGCGGGGTCACCAAAAGATTGTTGCTGAATTTGTGTTTTCTTTTGAATTAAAATAATTGACTGTGAATAAAAGAAGCCAGTTGAAAGTATATATTTCCTCTTCTATTTAAATAGTTATTTTAAATCTCGACTATTGTATTTATTACTTGGGAATGTACATAATTTTTCCGATTATAACCCTTTGGCAAATCCTAATTTCTACTAACCGGATGACTTATTCAAATTGCACAAACCTACTCTGTTTGCTTTGTAATGTGGAATTCTTGATGCATTTATTTTATCTATCATACCTTTATATTTTGTTTCCTACATGAATGCCTTTATATTCTCAACTCGTATTTGAAGCTGCCTTTACTCATGGTAGATGTTGTATGCGGTGAAACCTGTGGCATGCAATTGATTGGGACCTCTTATAAAGAGACTTATTTTGGTCTCATAAAACATCTCAAAATTTAAGGATTTCCTGATTTTACTTAAATAAATTCAAACATTCTACAGGGAAACTTAGTTTTGCCGAAGAATTTCTTAATTCAGAAGTTTATGAATACCTGTACACACTTTCAAAATAACCAATTTATATAAAAAGGTATGTAGACATAAAAAGATACCAGAATTAAAATGATGTACGCCAGACACGAGTTCAGTAGATACAAAAAAAAGCATCAGTGACGCTCGAATGAAAAAAGTTAAAAGGCTAAATACCTTCAAAGTTAATGAATCTATTCCTTGGGTAGACAATCCTTAGCTTTTCGAAAAGGCCAAAGTTAATAATAGGACAGTGACTCAAAAAAAGAAACAAAAGAGAAACAACTCGAGGTCAGAATACTGTTAGAAATGATGACCGTTTTGAAAGTCACATATGAAGCTCTTTCTCACCGATACTCAGGAAAAGAATACGCATTTGCATCATCACATATCTTAATCTAATAGTTGAATTTGAATGTCAAACAGCCTACATCAAATGTTGTGACTCCTGATTCATTGACATTTTATCTGGAAATTTTGAGAACGCAAACTGATAGTGTGCTTTTGAAATGTGATCTATAATGTAAATGAATCAAGAGGTGTAGGATAGTTGGTCAACACAATGAATACAATTTTCAAATCCGTACCATATATAGTACAAATATGTAGATGCCATACGGTTAAACTATTAAAACAAACAAACAAAAAATGAATTTAAATTTTATAACAAACTAACGTTCCTGTTAGGAATTTTTTCAATTTTTTTTTAATATATATATTAATATCAATAAACACGAACGTCAAGTATTTACGTTCATTTATCGATATAATCTACTTTTAAATTCTAACAAACCTCTATGTGAAAATATAAGCAAAGACTTCTATCCATACTAAAACGGTATAAAATAATCAACATTATGGTTGTAATTAAATTTTGTTGTGATTGTTGTAAAGTTATGAGTTGCAAGGATTTAAAATCATGCTTTATGAATTGAAAACACAAAAGTATTTTTATTCACGACTGTTTAAAATTTAAATATTTACTAAATTTATCTTACTTTCCGTTTTATGGGTATATTACAATACAAAAAAATAAATAATAATTACTCATAAAACCTAAATACTAAAATGGTATGAAATAATTAACGTAGAAGTATAATGATTAATTGTTCATAAACATTTTTTTTGTAGGATGCAAGAATTTATTTAGATTTAATTTTTATGTTTCCTTTACAAATGAATATTTTAAAATACCAAAGCAGAGTATCTTGTAACATAAAATACTTATTTCTTAATTGCAACTCTGAAAATATTCTGATTTTAATCATTGTTAGTTTCTTCAAAAACATAAATACAGTATATATTTTGTATATATTTCTTTGATTCCGATTGAATTAAATACTTTTGATAAGAATATTATCTTTCTGTTTTTCGATCAAATATCAATATTTTAACCAGATTCTTCTCTCTCGTAAGTCTATGATGAAATACACACTCAGTATCCCGTGGTTAAATCTTGCAACATAATTAATTCACATGTTATCGAGACAACATACAGTACCACGTTATAATTGACCCAGATACACACTGTACAGTGGTAGTTTTAAAACAAATGATTGCGGCGTAAAGGGTCATCAAGGGACCATATCAAAGACGTAGATAACAACCTGTTAAGGGCATACGATACAGTTACAGGGAAGGCAGTGACGTTGCTAACGTAATTTGTTATTTTCGCGACGTCAAACTGTGACATATCGGGAAAAGATGCATTTTTCGACTGATTTTTATCATTCAAACTGATTTAATTTGAAAACGAGTTCATGGACCCCTATTTTTCAAAACGGCATTTTGTTTCATTTTGCAGGGAGATTATGTGACCCAAATTTTATAAAACTGTAAATAGAGGATTTTTTTAATTTTGATAAACATGCAGTAAAAAATGACGTTTTTTCCTCAATTCATGAACATTTGATAAATATGAGTTATTTTTTAATAAAAAAAAATTGCATATTTTTTAGGATATTTTTAAAACACAGAAATTACCGATTATTTAACAAAAAACAGTTTGTGTTTATCTTTTATAACAAAAAAGTTATGTCTTTCTTTCGAAAAAGAAATTACGGCCACAAATCTGAATTTTGAGCAAATATACAAAATTTCGACCTCGTTTTACTCAAAAAGTAGCACATGAAGGTATATTTTTTATTACATATTTAATTTAATCAGGTAAAAAATAGCCTATATGCAAATTGTCATGAACTTGTAAATACAGGATCAAAACTGTATCGTATGCCCTTAAGACCTGTATAAATGACCGAAAACTTTCGAGACGTTCCGAGAATTTTATTCTGACTTCCGGCCGAGAGATATCGAGTGACCCATAGACACATCCAAAACTCACCAATATATAAGCATGAACCCCTCAGGGGGCTCATGCAAAAATATGAAACTTTTTGCACACTAATATGTGAATGTACTATCTTGCACAATGTGTAAACTCTTATGTTAAATTAAAAAAATATGTAAAACTTACAAATTAAACAGACAATAGACAATAACCGAAATATGTACATTTTTTTTAAATGACTGAAACATGTACACAGTTTTATTTAGGGGCAAGCTGAGACCCACTGTTGGGTGTCGGATTTGTTTGGTGAATTTAAGACCTATATGTGGCCTCTGCTCTTGGTCGGGTTATTGTCTTTTTGACATATTCCAGTCTGAATTATATTGTGTGTACTACTTCGGGATTCAGGTTGTCCTAAAAATTTAATAACATATGCTCTTCAACTTCGTACTTTATTTGGCATTTTAAACTTTTTGGGATTCGAGCGTCACTGATGAGTCTTTTTTAGACGATAATCGCGTCTGGCGTATATACTAAATTTAGTCCTGGTACATTGTATCTATAATGAGTTTATATGTCACTATATAAATGTCACTGTCAGAGCAACTTTCGTTGAACGGTGCGTTTTATACGTTCACGGAGCGCTGAAACGACGGCAGGCGTATGTTATAAACACGTCTCTCATACTTCCAAGTAATAGTCCAAGTAAAAGTCGAACGTTCTTGAGGCGTATACAACGTGTCATAAACTAGCGCGCTTGTGACGTTTGTATTCCATGCGAACAGGTATACACATACCTGTGCATTTCGACATTTTTCAAACGTATGCAACGCGCGTCTTACGATTGCTCAGCGTTTCTCTTGCGTGCACCTAAAGTATACAGACTTACTCAAATTTCTCTGTGCCTCTGATACACCTCGGACGGTCTATACGCTGATGTGTGACACCGCATTACAGAAAATTAAGTAGATCAGTTGCAATTTATAAATTTGATTTAAAATTCAACGCATTTTAATTTTCAGGACGTCGTTTCACAACTTATATTGAAGAACTTTGCATTGTAAAATGTCACGAGGTCTGGGCAAATAATTTAAACTACACGTTCTGACAAAAATGTTTCGTCGTTATTTTATTGTCGAAAAGTAACAAGACGCACAAATGTATTAGATAAATATTAAGTGTTTACTACTCAGTCTATGGAAGGTGCGATACGATAAAAACTTTTCTTATATCAATGAGCGATATTGTCTTATATCAACGAGTTGCATTGTGGGAAATCTCACACGAATGTTTACATTTTTATGAAGGAACGAAGATTTCTCGGTATAAAGTAATGATTCTTTTCTTAAAACAGGCTGACATTTAACAAGACATACGTCTGCTGTATAATTTCCATGAATTATTTTAAGTTATACCAAGCAAGGTGTATTTAAACGAGAAAATTGAATTGTTGAATAAATGAGACATAAATGCACGATTTATCATTTGTAGATGTACAAATTCAATTAATGTCATGTAGCAAATTATGTGGAATGCAATTGAGATGAATTCAATTGTTGAATAAGCCAAAATCGCCTATAAGTCAAAGATACTGCTATATTTTAAAATGTGTGACACCGCATTACAGAAAATTAAGTAGATCAGTTGCAATTTATAAATTTGATTTAAAATTCAACGCATTTTAATTTTCAGGACGTCGTTTCACAACTTATATTGAAGAACTTTGCATTGTAAAATGTCACGAGGTCTGGGCAAATAATTTAAACTACACGTTCTGACAAAAATGTTTCGTCGTTATTTTATTGTCGAAAAGTAACAAGACGCACAAATGTATTAGATAAATATTAAGTGTTTACTACTCAGTCTATGGAAGGTGCGATACGATAAAAACTTTTCTTATATCAATGAGCGATATTGTCTTATATCAACGAGTTGCATTGTGGGAAATCTCACACGAATGTTTACATTTTTATGAAGGAACGAAGATTTCTCGGTATAAAGTAATGATTCTTTTCTTAAAACAGGCTGACATTTAACAAGACATACGTCTGCTGTATAATTTCCATGAATTATTTTAAGTTATACCAAGCAAGGTGTATTTAAACGAGAAAATTGAATTGTTGAATAAATGAGACATAAATGCACGATTTATCATTTGTAGATGTACAAATTCAATTAATGTCATGTAGCAAATTATGTGGAATGCAATTGAGATGAATTCAATTGTTGAATAAGCCAAAATCGCCTATAAGTCAAAGATACTGCTATATTTTAAAATATCAATGCGATGTTTGTCATTTATCATAGCGACATTTTTTTAATATCAAAAAGTTATGAATGCGATACTTTTCTAATATAACTGCTATAGTTTTCTAATATAAAATTAATACGATGACACGGCACAATGCATGTCAAAAGAACCGCAAACATAATTCACAAACTTAGTTCATGACCGGCTTAATGTTTGAGGATCAATATCACTAAAATTTAGTATCGGTAACAAAACTAACGCTTACACGATCTTATCATTTTAAAAATGTTGCTTGACCCTATTGATATTTGAAAGTGTTAACAATCTGTTCAGTCCATTGTTTTCAATCACATGGTTTAACCGACTAATTCTGTTTGAAGTGATGATGCAATGGTGGAATTTAAATGCGGTTGTAAATAGACTGCCAACCTATTAGATTCTATTATAGGTCCAGTGGCCGATCAATGCATTTGAATTGGGACATATAATTGGACCAAACCCCCTTATCCTAGGTTTGGAACCCCCTTTTGAAAACGGCTGGATCTGCCCTTGAGGTCACACTGCTATAGCCTATCCACATGAGTAATATCGAAACAGACAAAAAACTCAGTATTTCAAAGCAACACGAGTTGTCCCGTCTTAAAATGTTGAAAAATCTACAATAGCAATAACAAATTTGGACACAAACATGATGGTAGTATCACATGTCAAAAATCAGCTCAAAATCTAGAGGGGTATAGAAAAAGAGTCAGCATAACTGTGATTTTCAACAATTTTGTAAGTTGTTAACCCTTTATTTCGGCCAAAATTAGCGGAGCAAAACAATTTAAAATTTCATCTGCAATTCATCATAGTTAGCTCACATACAAAAAAAAATCAGTCCAATATCTGAAAGCATTTAGAAAACAAGTCTGTATAACTGAGATTTTCAACAATTTATCAGAGTCCATAGCCCGTAATTTCGGTAAAAATTAGCCAAGCAGAACAAAACTTAAACTTGATCTGTAACTCATCATGGTTAACTCACATAACAAAAATCAGCCCAATTTATAAAGGCGTTAAAAAAAACTCCGTATAAAGGTTTGTTAAGGAATGACGGAATTACGGAATTTCAGATTTTTGGAATTACGGAATTTCGAACAAGGGTAAAGCTATATGGCACCGACAACTTCGTTGCGGACCATACATATCATTACTTAAAAAAAAAACATTCTTTCAAACAGTCCAATCCAATACAGCTCCAAATGACAATAAACATTCAAATGGTAAAATAAATATTCCAAACAAATTAAATTTGTACAAATGCTGATGTCCCGAACTTTGACGATACCAACTGAGTAGGCTAGCCTCAGACTATAAGTTGAACAACTTCAGATACAACGAAAATCAAAAATCTTGTCAAACAGAAAATGTATTTATTATTAACATAGAAAAAATATTGAGAAGGAAAACAGTTCTTTTTTTATATCAAAGACTTTCCCCTTGGTAAATCGATATCACTATGAACATAATCAGCTCGCCGCCTGGACGCTCTTTTACATCGCGATGACCGTGAGGGCATTCCGTTGCTTTGTAACCACATAGATTTGACTTGCGTTTTTGACTAGTAATCGATCGTATAAATAACAATCCGTATCGCTTGTTATAAATTAATTTCTTCAATGATTCTAAAAAAAATGTTTAGAAAACAAATGAATAAGATGTAAATGTCTGTTGACGTTAAAAATGTGTATATATTTTTTCTATATTTATACATTTAGATCGTTCAGTGCTGTTTATTTGGTATTTTTGTTGACGTAATCGTTCTTGTACCATCATAACTGTCGTTACCTCCAAAACTTTAAAAGTGTGTTTGTTCATATTGCACTTAACAAAAGATTCAGCACCCAAATGACGTTTTGAAGGACAGGAAAGCAGTTATTTATAAGGGTTTTATCTGATATAAGATTTATAGATATATATTAAGAAGATGGTGCATGAGTTCGAATGAGAGAACTTTCCATCAAAGTAATAGTTTGTTTTAAGTAAACCATTATAGATCAAAGTAGGGCCTTAAACACAGAGCCTTGACTCTCAGCGAACACCACGCTATATAGGAACCAAACAAATACTAGTGTTAAACCACTCAAACAGGAAAACCAGCAGTCTAATTTGTATAAAAAAATTAGATTCAAAAATGCACAGGCCAAAATTTGGGCAGCACTCCTTTTGCGCCAATTACTGTTTTTCAGGGGTATCATTTGCGCCAAATGTATTTTTTTCAAATGTATCAATTGCGCCAGTTTTCGGAACTCATTTGCGCCAATTTACCTGAACACATATTGATCGTACCTATTATATATTAATATACATTTAGTTCATTTTTGTCTGAGAGGAAATCTTGCATACATGTGTATTTACACGAGACAAACCTATAAAAGTTAGTGCGTCAAATACTACGAACAGCATGCAAAAGAAAAGCTACAAAAGAATATATATCCGAAAGACCAGCTAATATCATAAAATCAGACATATGTTCGAAGCTTATTTCATCATGAAGAGGAACATCTACAGAAAAATGACCTGAAGTGCATAAGACAGTCTATGTACAGAGAGAGAAGATAACTGTACCCTGCCCAACCAAAAAGTTCAGTAGAATTTCATGTAAATTTAAGTGAGGTAGGAGTGATCACAAATGAAGAAGAAGAGTTTGTTTTAGTATTAAATGATGTTGAAAGTGGCATTGTTATTTGAAGTATTTCCAGCAATTGTATACAATACACGGATTCAGGAATGGACATTTATATTCCACTTTTATATTGCCTTTTTCCTTCCAAGTTAGGAGACTGTAATAGAAAAATGTGTTCTTTGATAAGGAATGTTTTTCTTTAAATTGGCGCAATCGTATATTTTATTTTTGGCGCAAATGATACCATGTAATTTTAAAACAGGTTGCGCAAACGGAGCATTACAGAAAAAAAAGTTGTGGCGCAAAAGGACGCATTTTTGGCGCAAACGGATATCTCCCAAATTTTGTCGTATCAATCTGAACGAGGACAGTATGATTCATCTTTGTCAAAAGTTAGTTTCATTGTTTTCAATAAAAAAAAGTCTTCCATGCATGCGTTGCGAGCATATCTGATATATATTATTTCGGTGAGTTCATTATAAATTTGCTAAATGTTATATATATGTGAACAATGATTTTGATACTTAGCTATTTGATTACGACATTGTTTATTAAACCCAATCGGTACTGGCATTTTCAAATTTTGAAAATGGTGGATTGAACCTGGTTATATTGCGCTAAACCTGTCACGTGTATGACAGTATCATCAAATGCTGTCATATTTACAACGATGCATGAACAAAACAGACATAAGAGGTAAAATTGTCAAAATATGGATACAGCAGTCAAATATTAATACAAATAATTACTAGTATTGATATTACAAAAACACCGCTATGATATTTTAAAAGTATCACATTGATATTTTAAAAGTATCGCATTGATGTTTTATGTATATAAGAAAAACACAGCACTTCAAATTTTACACGGACGTAAACTTTAGCTTCTAACTAACTTCTGAATGTATATTTAGACTCAATTGTTGTTTATATTTGAACAATAAATTTTAAAGTTAGTATTTTCTTAATTTTTCGATGCCGAAAAAATGCTACTTAGATAATAGAAGATAATCTTAAGGTATAGATTAATCTATAAGTGCTGAAGTTTGTATATATATTTTATCAATTTTTCTTTATTTGTCTTCGTTCTATTATGTTTCTTTTGGTCGTATGACTTCTGGCGTGATCGGCATTTGCACATCCATCTATCGAGTTTTTTGTCTTTTGACGTTTTTGCTATAGAGGGGTATAGATGTAGGACTCATACGCACAAGAGGTTATAACAGTGTTGTTTTTATTTTGTTACCCGTTTATTTATATCTCATTTGATTTGTACTTTATCGTTAAAGAGTATACTAGTACGACATTTTCAACTACAAAAACGTTTTTGTTTGTCTCTTTGTTAGATTTGCTAATCACTTCTCAAATTCATTTTATGTGTGTTTGAGTCAATACTGTTGTACACCTCTGGTGTAGAATTACACAGTTTGAGCTGCTAGATCCAAATTATGGTCACATGGTATAACGTTGTCGTCCATGTGCAGGGTCTTGACCATGTTGATGCAAGTTGGGAATTATCATGGCAAAATGAGGGATTACATATAAGCACCAAATATCTGTATCTCTGTCCGTTTATGTTACCCTACATGTAGCTTACAACTATGGCGTATCATTAGGGTCAAAAGTATATTTTGTTGCAATTGCTATATTAAATACCGCAAATGCTCTAATAGATATAGCAAATGCTATAAATAATACTGCAAATGCGGTAATTGTAACTGCAAATGCGACAAATTGTAACTGCAAATGCGACAATTGTAAATGCAAATGCGACAATTGTAACTCCAAATGCAAAAATTAAAGCTGCATATGCTATTTTTGTTTTAATTGTAGCATTTGCTATTCTCTCACGTATCAAAAGGGTCAAAAGTAAATTACTGCAAAAACAACAAATTGTAGCATTTGCACCATTTGCAATTTCATTTCGCAAATGCATTTAGAATAAATTGATTAATCTTCAATAGTCCGCCTACTTTTTGCTAAATGATTATATCTTATTAGAATAAATTTGAATATGTAATCCACCTTATTTTATGAAATGGTGAAATATGGCATGAATGAATAATAAATATTACAATGAATCATTTATTATACATTCATGCCAATTATAAAATTCTATAATGCAGGTGTGTTAGTCAGTCATCTATGCAGTGTCAATTATTGCAGAATGATACCCGAAACTAGCCAAATATCAAGGGATTCAAGAACTTTTTTAACACTTTGTTAATATCAGGCACCGACCATTTATGTTCTTCTTTTTTATCGGGTTGGTTTAGGGGTGGTGGGGGGGGGGGGGGGGGGGGATTTATAACCCTTTTCTCGATTTAATAAATTTGGATATTAGTTATTGATGAAGGAAAAAATATTTCAGTAATAAACACAATCTTTATTTATGAAACATAATATACAGTTAAACTGGGACTGAGAAATAGGGCCTGGGCCCTGACATCAAAAGTGTCCTAAGATTTGTCTTAAAATATATCTTGGGACAAATTATAGGACAGACCTAAGACAGTCTTATGATGTATCTCAGACTGTGCATCCAAGGTATCTTAAGACAATCTTAGGATAATATTAGCAGATGCGTAGTCCTTAGTGATTTTTTTTAGTTGCCGTATATTGCCAAAAAAACATGAAACCCTGACGGGTTAAAATGTAAACATAGTACATTGTATACACAAGTGACAAGAAACATAATACATGATAAATGTTTTATAAAGTGAAGTTGATATTAATAACATATATCTATATATATTGACCAATGTGGACCTTATTTTCGCTGTTCCATAGATTGCTTTATATAGTCTACAACACTAGACAAAATATCTTTATTGGGATCTAGAATAGTTTTAAGTTTAGAGTTTGAGTCAAGCTGGTTAAAATTAGGATAATGGGTTTTAATTGCATTTATAAGGGAATGTCTTACATTACTGTTAATTTGGCAATGAAGGAAAAGGTGTTCCTCATCATCTAAAATTTTACAAACTTTGCACAGTCTGTGTTCTCTTTGAATTTTTTTATAACGTCCTAATTCAATTTCCAAATTATGATCACTTACACGTAATTTTGTTAAAAGTTGACGACTATTAAAATTGTTTAGATTGTGCAAGTAGTCCTCGAATTTAATTTCATTTTTAAGTTTACTATAAAGATAAAGTTTTGAACTGTTATCAATATTTGAAAGTTTTTCAAGAGTGATGTTATGATACTTTTCCTGCACAATATGTTTAAAAGTTTTTTTGAGTGAATTTTTAATAAGTTTAAAAGGTTTATCAAAATCAACATATTCTTCTTCATCAATATTAAATTCTTTAAAAATATGCTTGGCAAAAGTGTACCAAGTATATATTCCATCTTCAGACATAGACTTATTTACTGCAAAAGCTTCTTTAACAAGAGGGTTTATTTCATGGCAGTTTATTCTACAAAAACATAATAAAACTTGAGTTTTAATAAAGGAGTCAAGTGGAAATCGTCCTAACTCAGACTTTGCAGCCATATTACATGAGGTTTTTTTAATTCCAAGAACAGTTTTACAAAATTTATGATGCACTTTCTCAAAGCTGAATCTATCTGTCAATGATAAAATATCACAGTTAGTTCCATGCAAAGTGGCTTTATTTATGGCTCTAAAAATTGAGTAATAATCTTCCATAAACCAGATCTCGCTATTATATAAAATTAGGGGTTTAATTAGTGAATCAAATAATTTACATGATAAATCAACAGGGACATGATGAAAATTAGACATATATTTTTTTAATGAAAATAACGCTTTAAGCGCTTTCTTGGATAGTTCATGTGTAGATCTCTTAAATTTTCCTTTATTATCAATAATGTTCACAAGAAAATTATACTCTTAAACTTCAGTTAACTGATTTTGTTTATAAAAAAAATTTGACTCAAAAGAATTTCTAGAATGAAAAATCATAATTTTTGTTTCATTTGTATTTACAGTCAGTTGCCATTTTTAGCAATATTTTTCCAGTTTATTCAAAGCAGATGGTAAACCGTTTTGTGATTTTGATAATATTAAAAGATCATCAGCAAAACTAAGACTACTTATTGTTGTTTTATCTAAGGACACAGGATCACATGTCCCATCAAAAATTGAATGGAGATCATTAATAAAACAATTAAACAATGTGGGGCTCAAACTGTCCCCTTGTTTGACCCCTTTATTTATTTCAAAAAATTCAGATTGTTTATTATCTATTTTAACTGAAGATTCACAACGATATAATCATTTTAACAAGTACATGTATTTATGTTTCTTGTAACATGTGTATATTATGTTTGCATTTTAACCCGTCAGGTCAATTAAACTTTAAACATTTCTACATCTTATGGTATTTATTTATATTATATGAAATAAGTACCATAAGATATTATAAATCAGTCGTGTAGTTATTTGAAAATATTCTTTTGACAAATATTGATTTTCGTCGAGATGATAGGACATTTTTGAGTGAGAACTCACTTTTAAACATTTTAAAATTTAAAATAAAAAATTATACTAAATAATATGAAATAAAATAATATTTACAATATATAAAGAAAATCTTTAATAACAAGAACCATACAATACATGATTATAAAAGTTGATAATAAAAAATAATAATATATATATAAAATGACTGAATAAATAGTCAACGATAAATCTTATGGTTCATATATTTATGATACATATAGCCCTAGATATATCAATATATATAATTATTGACCAATGTACTTTATTTTCGCAATTCCATTAATATATAAAAGTTTTACGCCTTTTTAAAATCAAATGACCGCGGTTTTGGCGCACACACGTACATTTACATCTGATAATAAAAACACTTTGAGATTATTTTGGTCGTCAATAGAAAATATGGTGCAGTATTTCAAAAATCAAGGTCAAATGTCGCATGCCGTTTTCAAGGAAAAAAAAATTGAATATCTAATGCCAATTTGAATAAATACCCTTTTTACAGAAGAACGATCGACAAATTGAATCTATTTTCTTCCTTATTCAATTTTCATCTACAAAGTGGAAATCTATTAGATCATTAAATGAGTTTTTTCGACTACACGTATGCGACTTTACAAAAAGGGGATAGTTTTCAGTTTAAAATGATGTATTTTTTTCAAGTTATAAGAACAACGGCCGTCAAAACTTTACAAAATTGATTGAATATTCCATATAAAGCTAAATCCAGTGTTGTCAAATATGGATTAAATATGTTCAATCCATTTAAACTTATGCAATTCGGATTCGTTCGATTTGAATATTGTATGGTACAAAATGGAAGAAAGTTTATGATAATGGCAAATAATTCGGTTTTCCTCTTACAAAAGGTAGCAACCTTCGTTTTCAACTGATTTATTTTTAATTTCCATTGTAGACAAAACTTTTCAAACGCTAACAGAGCTTTGATAGATCATAGACAAATGCTTATGACATTTGATCTCGAGGCTTTGCAAGTGGGAAACATCGTTCTCTAAGACGAAGTCTTCAAGATCATTTAAGTACACTGCAAAAAGAAAGGGTGAAATGTTTTCTCCTTGCCGAACTCCATTATCGCAATTAAAAAATGATGACATGTCGTCACCGTCTTTGATTCAAGATTTGACATCGCTATACAAATTATGGGTGATTTTAAACACTTTAACTGTGGTTTCTGATGTTCGTAATTTGATCCACAATTCGGACCGTGATAGAGTGCCAAAACCTTAGAAAAGTCTACAAAAGTACAGCGAAACTAGCGTAATGGGTCTATAAGAGCTGTTCGGGTCAGATGTGTCTCCTTTATTTTTGACCCCAATATCACGGTCCACTGAACAAAGAAAGTATGCCCCACCTACAACAGTAGAGGGACATTATGTTTCCTGGTCTGTGCGTCCGTTCATCCATCCGTACTTCTGTGCTGCTGTACGAACGGACGCACAGACCAGAAAACCATTATGCCCACAAATGGGGCATAAAAATAGGTCGAAAAGGGCTGAACTCATCATATCGATAAAAAGCACACAAACTTTTAACACAAATACACACTTATTTTTCATTCAAAGATTGGTTCCATGAAGAGAATTATTTTGATATCATTGATTTTATGAAAAGGCCGTTTATATTGTTAAAATTTAAAGAATTAAGATAAACATGTTAAATCTTCAAAATTTGTTTTGATGTTAACACAAAAAAAACTTAACTATAATGGAAACAAAATGATGATTGTATTGGTTGTTCTTTTGACTTATGTAGAACAGGTCTTGATACTGTTATTTGATATCAATGTGTTAGTTGTTATTTCTATTTTGTTTTGGCTCCGACTCTGACTGAGGCTTATGGTGATATAATAATAACTATATTATACTAGTATTGTAATATCTTAATGTTGACCCAATCTATACCCTCCGTGTGGGTATACTGTTTTACCTCTGTCCGTCCATCCGTCCGTCTGTCCCGCTTCAGGTTAAAGTTTTTGGTTAAGGTAGTTTTTTGATCAAGTTGAAATTGATAGTTCGATTTCGGCATCCGAGTACTATGGACTCATTCTTGTTATAGTTTGTTTTTCAGGTTGTTGTACTGTTACACCATTGTCCCAGGTTTAGGGAGGGTTGGTGCCTCCAAATATTTAACCCCGCCACATTCTTAATGTGCCTGTCCCAAGTCAGGAATTGCCCAAGTCAGTATATCTGGTAGTTAGGTGGTTGTCGTTGGTTCATGGCTGTCATATTTGTTTTTCGTAACTTGTTTTATTATAATTCATAATGCTTGCCCCTCCCCCAACCAGTATAAAAGTAGCATGTTTTTCGGGATTTTAAAATAAGCTCGCGATATAAAATCGGTACCCCTATATTGAGTGTCATCATCTATGTCTGATTGGTCACCACGATATTCATCAAATCGCACGGTTGGGTGTCTTAATAAATTGATAGAATCTGGAATTGCTCATCTTTTTGGAGCACATATTTCATCCTATTTGTCATCTTATTTTTTAAGGACCTGGGTTTGAATTTGTCTCCTGATTTTCTCATTTTTCGCTGAGTTACATTAGTCGCTAATTTTCGCTACAAAATTAGATAAAACTCACATGAGTGATACATGTACAAGGGGTAGAAAGTGTTACGACCAAAGAAGGCGGGTACATAGGGTTATCCAACTCTTATATTTTTATTTGTGTAGTAAATAGTGGTGAATCAATCCGTTGAAACGAAAGGGGGATACCGAAGATCTAGTAAAAAGAAAATAGATCAAGATAAAAAAAACCCAGCGAACTAGAACACCACAGAAGGACAGTGGACACACAAACAACGAAAGAAGAACGAGGATAACTGAGCAGTTGCAATAAGTATGTGTATCAACTCCAATATACTGAGACAAATACCCCGCAGGAGAAGAACAATCGGAATCTAAAAACGGACAACCATACATATTATAGAGAACGGAGTTGGTCTTTTAAGAGAAAAATTTATCCATACACTTATGAAACCATCTTCGCTAGCCAAGGGTTACGATCCACTCCCCTCCTCTCCAGAGAGAGGGGAATGGATCGTACCCTCCAGAGAGAGGGAATGGATCGTACCCCTTGGCTAGCAGAGAAAGGGGGAATGGATCGTACCCCTTGGCAAGCAAAGATGTTATGAAAGATGCATTGTCGGAATAATGAGCTGTCGGAATAAAGGGATTTCGGAATAATGGTCTGTTGCAGTAATGGGCTGTCGGAATGATGGGGCAGCCCTGTTATTCCGACGCCCCATTAGTCCGATACACCATTGGTCCGACATAGTCCAACGCTCCATTAGTGCGACACCCAGTAGTCCGACATTGAATAATTGAACAATATTTTATATAAATAATCTTTATTTCAAGAGAATAACCCCATTAGTTAAGAGCTAATCCCTTGAAATAATAATAAAATATTCATAAAGTATTTAAGATATCAAAATTTTGCTTTATGTCCAGTGGCAAATATTACATGCATGCTCAGGTTGAAAACAATGTAATAATAAATAGAATAGGTAGGTCATGTAACAGATGCTATCCGCGATGAAAAAAGGTCAATAAAAACTTGGATTGCGACTGGACACTCAGAATATTGAATATGGACAGGAAATTGCCTTGCAACGGCTCAGACAAAAGCCACCGACAGCCCCTCAAGGAGTTGTTGCAATGGTTCTTAACCTGCAGTGAGAGATATACACAATGCATGGGATACCACGTCACCACTCTGCATGACATTTGTTGCATCCCGCACAACCAAACGGACGTCCAACTTTGGCAAGGGTTTACTACCATTCGGAAAAAGACCAAAGTGATCATATTTACTACATTGTTAAGTATAGGGAGGTTGAGATCTCACAACATGTTTAACCCCCCGCATTTTTGCGCCTGTCCCAAGTCAGACCTCTGGCCTTGTTAGTCTTGTATTATTAATTAGTTCTTGTGTACAATTTGGGAATTATATGGCGTACATTATCACTGGACTAGTATATATTTGTTTAGGGGCCAGCTGAAGACGCCTCCGGTGGGAATTTCTCGCTACATTGAAGACATTGGTGACCCTCTGCTGTTGTTTTTTTTTTTTATTTGGTCGGTTGTTGTCTCTTGACACATTCCCATTTCTCTCATTTTATTCTATACCACTTCATTGTAAATATATTAAATCACTCGACCTGTCCACGAATGACTAAGACAGATAATGCAATTTATCAAGGTTGGTTGGTAGATATGCTTCAGTGAAAATAGTGGGATATATTTACCCAAACAACGTTTAATGTATGATTTGGAATAATTGAGACGCGGAGTAGCGAACATTTTGTCAAACTAAATATACTCTGTGAATCAATGGTTGTCGTCTCTTTATGTGGTTCATAAGTGTTTCTCGTTTCTAGTTTTTGTTTTTGGTTTTACACTAGTAATTTGTGGGGCCCTTTATAGCTTGCTGTTCGGTGTGAGCCAAGGCTCCGTGTTGAAGGCCGTCCCTTGAGCTATAACTGTTTACTTTTACAAATTGTTACTTGTATGGAGAGTTGTCTCATTGGCACTCATACCACATTTTCCTATATCTATTTGTGAAGTTTTGTCGAATAACTAACGTGAAGAAACGCAGCTATATATCTCTCCCAAATATGTAGATTTAATATTCAAAGCAATGTCTAGCTAAATAAAATCTATGAACGGTCAGCACTGATTTAAAGTAGTGTCTCCTTCATGCCAGTCTTGATTTACCTGATAATGGTTTACTTTTACAAAGTGTGACTTGGATGGAGAGTTGTCTCATTGACACTCATACCAAATCTTCTTATATATATTGATCAGTAAAACACAATATTGAATGTAAGACTGTTATTTTCAGTGGTACAGGTTGACTGTCACTGGGACAACAGTTCAACATAGAACCCTATGCAGAAAACCAGAAAACTCTTTTTGTCAGAAAACACTGTCAAACATCAAAACGTACTATTGACACTGATCTGTGTCAACATTTGTTTGTATAGAAAAATTGTCACCGATTGAACAATTTTACTATCGATGTCACAGTTTAAACTTAAACTCGCCAATTTTTGAGTGTATTATCAATTAACAATTCGATAACTCTCTGTTTGTTTTAAAAGTTTTTGATCTTTGTTTCGTGTACAGTATAGCTGATGAATGTAAATAATAATGTTTCGATACAATAGTCCCACTTTATGGTAAAATGACACTTTAAGTTTTTACAGTTTTGACTGTATCCGAGACCTAATCATGTGAACATTATTCTTTATGATGAGAGACATCTCCACATCTGATGACATGTCCTTCTTAGTACAACGTGTTCCCATATAGATCACATTTTGTATATGTTTACCAAAACTTGCAAGGTTCTCGAGTCATGGTATTTCTTTAATAGTAATACCAGATAGGTGGTATGGTATTATCTGTTCTGTGATATACTTACAAAAAAAAGAGTAGTTCAAATACCACGTCAACAACGATTCTACGAAGGAGGGTCTGGATTTGAGGGGGGGGCATACATTTCTGTATACTTTAATTTGTATGTATTTATATTTTAGCATCTTATTATACGCTTTTCTTTATTTCTTGGTCCTTTTTTCTCTATTCTGTATATATTCGCCCATTATGTTCTCTGTTCTGTAAACCCCATCCACACCCTCATGAAGTAGATTTTCAATTACTGCAGTTATTAAACTTTGTCGGACTATTGGAGTGTCGGACTAATGGGGTATCGGAACATATCGGGGCGACCCCCGTATTTTACATTGAACCCCCTACTATGGACGTTAAATTAAAAAAAATCCCCCATATTGAACCCCCTACTATAGACCTTTTAATTTAAAAATTCTAGCTGTTATAACTCATTTTCGTAGTAATTATACTTCAATGAGTAGTTTGTATGTATTTTACTTGCTCGAACAGATGTTTTGAAAATTTTATTTTCAATGCATTCAGCCGGTTCAATGCAACATCCATAAAATTAAAGGAACCATCGTATTTTCTAAAGCACGTTCTTTGTCATTTACAATGTTTTGAAATACGCTCAGAAATCCGTGCAAATTATTGTTATACGCCATTTTGAAAACAGTTAACGAAAAACGCTGCACATGTTGTAGAAGTTTACCAAGTTTACAGGAATAATGTCAGAAGAGTTCTTATTCTGCCATGTCTAGCATGTAGTGAAAAGTGGTTGAAATAATTTTAGAAATGGGTGGAGACTCAAGTAAAAAGAAATAACAAGGCGTTTCCATAATTCTTGAAAATTTAAATAATTTAAACTATTGCAAACGCTTTATTTATAACTTGAAATGGTAACTGAATTAGTGCAAATGGTATTTTAATTAGTGCAAATGCTATAACTATTAGTGCAAATGCTATACTTATAAGTCCAAATGCTACATTTATGATGGCAAATGCTAAAACTATTGGTGCAAATGCTATACTTATTAGTCCAAATGCTACATTTGTGATGGCAAATGCACCATTATATACTTTTGAGCCTTTTGATACGTAGGCATACAGCATTTGCTACAAATTAAGGTAAACTACCTTTTGCTATAATAATTACAGCATTTGCAGTATTTATTATAGCATTTGCACTAATTATATAGCATTTGCAGTATTTAATATAGCATTTGCAATTGAAGATATAGCATTTGCAACAAAATATACTTTTGACCCTTATGATACGCCATATACAACGGTATATATAAGAACTTGCAACCCCGTGCTGTATGTACACCACCAGCACTAAATGTTAATTTGGTTATATGCCGTTTTATTTCCCGGCGAAATTCGTATTATGGCATCTACTGGCCGTAACAGAAACCGACTCTATCTGGTCTATCTGACGAATGAGTATTTTGCCAGCTTCTCGTGTTCAAGCATCGATAGTCATTATCCCATTGAAACCTGACTGTACAGTGCCTGCCTGCCGGCAAGGCAAGTCTTTTGACAATACGACGTGCTCTACGGTTGATTCTATGAAGTCGACGGACCAATGTTCGAACAATAACACGACCACCCGAAGAAACAGTGTAGTTATAAACGCGCAGATGCCCTTTAATAAAACGTTGATTGACTGCTTACTGATCGGAGTTCAATCTTTTTGGTCGTAATGCATTACATCTTAGTTAGTGTATGTTAAAGGTAGTTTATAACATTTTAAATTAATAAAATTGTCGAAAAAGTGCATGTCCATGATGCAATTGACACGGCACAAAATACAGCTGTGTGGTCCGAGTAACACTTATCAATTTAAAGTTTTAAAAAGTTTTGTCATTTAAGATTTTTGTAATTTTGATCAAAGTTTTAAAATATCAAAATTCCAAATTGTGTAAAAGTTTTTAAATTTTTAAATTTTAACCAAATTATTAAAATATTAAAATTCTAAAAATCGTTTTTAAATTTGAAAGTTTAGGAATTTGACCAAACTTTTAAAATACTAAACCTTAGGTGCAATTTTGATTATTTCACTTTTTGAAAGTTTGATTTTTTTAATTTTTGATTAAAATATCAAAAATAGAAAGGGGCGAACAGAGGGGTACCTGTAAAAAGCGAAACGAAATAAAAGCGGAACGAAACGAAACAATATGAATTAAAAAACATACTGGTACTTAAATGTTTATGTATTAAATAAAACCACAGACAGACAGTTGTAGGCGGTGAAAAATTGGATGGATGACAAAATAAATATTTCCCAAAAGAAGAGAATTCATTTCGAAACCAGACGTACGGCTATGATATTGGCCATTTTACTTGCTGGTTTTTCTAGCACCCATATTTTAGGAGAAACAGGAGTAGCAGTAAAAATTGAACAACTCGCAGTAGGTCAAATAGTATGGTTAAGTTGAGCATGTATATATATTTTCTACTAAACTCAATAAAAAGCAAAAAAAAGTTCTATACACGGTTTATTATCTCATTTGATTTCTATTTTTTCTGTTTTTCTCTACGACTTCTTTTTGCAATCATGTTGGCTAAAGAATACATCATTTCATGTACATTATGAACGATCATCTTTAACGTTTTAATCTGTTCTTTGTAAGTTATTGGCCCTAAATATTCAGCTTTGGTCGTTCCCTATTAAGAAGGTCGATTTTACTAAAGTAGTTAATATATTTATTTAGTACGGTAAGAATACTGAATGCATGGTGTCCCAATTAAGGTTGTGCTAGATAGATAGATAGATATTTTATTCTCTAAAAACTATAGATACAAGTTTACAGAGAAACATACAATATAAATACAGACACAATAGTTAAGGTAACAAATACAGTTAATATGATGACATACATGTTTAGTAACATGTATAATTAATGATATAAGAAGGAAAAATGGTCGGTAAGATGCTTATGCGATTACATTTACATGGAGGGACAAACTTTTTTATTAATACACTTAATAAATAAACACAGTTTCCTTAAGACAGATTGTTTTTTACTATTAAATAATGAGCAAAATGAAATTATATTTGGATTATTTGAAAACTTGATTTGTAGAAATAATTGTCTTTCGTTCTTCAAATGCGAACAGCAAAACAAATAATGAAATTCGTCGCCTATCTCACCGGAACTACACAACGAACATGTTCTTTCATTTCGGGCAATGTTTTGCCATCTTCCCTTTTCTATAGGTAACGAATGGTTACCTGCTCTGAATTTACATAATGTAAACAAATGTTTATCTTCAAGAATATTCAAGTAGTTCTCAAACTCCAATGTTTTTTTGAACAGTCGATAGTTAATGCATTTTGGTGAGTCTTGTATTGAGGAGTACCACGTCTGCTTGTATTGGTCGATTAGCCTCATTTTGATGCTCTGGTTTAGCCGCTTTGAGAAATGTCCATTTTGTTGTTGAAAAATATTTGAAAACCCGCTCATGTTAAGAATATTTTGAACATACTTGATCCATTTAATGCCTTGATTTTTCACACAGTGTTGGTAATATGCAGTCTTGTAAATTAATGAAGACAGTTTGTTTTCGTCTGAACATACGATACATGCTATAGTCTACAATGTGGGAGGTTTTTAATATATATATTATATATATATATAAGTGTCTAAGAATGTAACTTTAACACACTAATGAGTGTTATAAAATTAGGTGTTATATTTTATATATTATTCACGCAATATTTCGCTAAACAAATTAGCTTCATCGGGCGTGTGCATCTATCTAGGTGAAATCGGATGCATGACAAAAAATATCTTTGTAGCTTGAGCTACACAAAAGTTTAACATATTGATTAATGATCTGTATAAAACAAATGTTTGCCGTTTATTGTACATAAACATTTTTTCAAAAATTAAAACAAATAGTTGTTTTAATTAAATAGAAGTAAAATTTATGAGTTCTTCCTTTGGTTTCGGGTAGAACTGTTTTTCATCCCTCTCATTAAGTCCATCAGGTTCAAGAGTACGTAGCTGATGCATCCAGAACCTTTCTCTCTTTTTTCTCATTTCTGAGTCCCAATTTTGGTTTACCTCAATTATTTGAAAGGTGATATTTTCAAAAGTATGTCCTGTTCTTAAGAGGTGTCTCGTAATTGGACAGTTTCTTCCTTTAGTATAGAACGACCGATGATTGTTTAGTCTGATGTTGAATGTGGTTTCTGTTTCACCAACATACTGCAGCTTGCAAGTTCCACAAGTAAGAATATAAATACTATTTTCCGTTTTGCAATTAGATGTAACATAGATGTTGTATCGCTGCTTTGTTACTGTGCTGCTGAAAGAGTGGTCAGTGTTGGCGGCTTTACAGCACTTACAGTTCCTTCTACCGCATTGTTTGTAACACCCAAATTTTGAAGTTTCTTGTTTCTTTACTTTTGATGTCACAAGTATGTCTTTGAGATTTTTGGGTCTGCGATAGGCAATAAGAGGAGGTGATGGGAAAATTTCTTTTAAGAAAGAGTCATTTTCGATTAGACTCCAGTGCTTTCGGATAGAAGATGAAATATTTGTCAAATCGGGATGGAAAGTTACAACAAACGGAATTCTATCTGCACGGGTCGCCTTATTTTTGTATTCCATGAGGCTAGCTCGATCTTTTTCTTTAGCTTTATCAAAAGCGTCTGTGATGTTTTTGGTTTTATATCCTCTTGATTTCAGCTGTGTTTTTAGTTGTCCCAAACGATAGTTAAGTTTGGATTCAGAGGAGCAAATTCGCTTTAGTCTGATGGCTTGACTGTAAGGTATACTCCTGGAGCAGTGTTTCGGGTGACAACTTTTTGGAGAAAGGAACTGGTGTTTATCAGTTTTCTTTGTGTGGAGGTCAGTTGTCATGACCCCGTTTTTTACAAATGTGGTGGTGTCGAGAAAAGCAATTTTCTCGCTTGAAAATTCAGATGTAAATTTAATTGAGTGATGGAACTGATTACAATGATCTAAGAAATCTTGCAAATGTTCTGCAGTATCGTTCCATTTCATGTCAATATCATCAATAAAACGGAGCCATGACAAAGGTTTGTATGGCACACTCAAAAGGATGCGTTCTTCGAGATCCCCCATAAAAATGTTGGCAAAAGAAGGTGCCATTTTTGTTCCCATACTAGTTCCGTCAATCTGTAAAAAGTGCTTGTCGTTGAACAACCAGTCAGAATGGGGCGTGTAAAGAGAAGCCACACTGTCAGCTGCATGATGGATTTTTCCTTTTTTTGGCGGACACCAATGTTGCTCTCGAAAAACCCGTACAATGTAAAACGCTGAATTTTAAGTACACTGAAGCTGAAATTCGAAAGTCAAGAAAAATCATTTTAAAGTTAGCGTATATATATATATGTATATCTTAATTATGCTGAAATTTTGAGTACTAATATTAGTAGATTGGAGCCAAGATACCGTTACAAGGTATCTACAAAAACTCATCATAGATGGATACCAGAATATAAATTTTACCGGTTTTTTTTTGCGCCAGACGCGCGTTTCGTTTACAAAAGACTTATCACTGACGCTCGAATCAAATTAAGTTAAAAAGCCAAATAAAGCCAAATAAAATTAAAAGGGACAAATAAATTAAACGTTCAAATCCAACTTATAGATCTGGTTTTGTAAAAGTTAAAACCTTTCATATCATATATAAACGTATACTATAAACAATATTTTCACGAGCATTCATATGTATGTGATAGGTGCCGCTGAACTACCTCCCTCACAGTTTTGGAGGTCAAGCTGTGTTGTACAAGAATCTATAAAATATTTTGGAATGCTATAAAGAACAAAGACGCTAAATTCATCCAAGTGCGGACATCACAATTAAATATAGCAACTAATTACATAACAATAAATCGTGTAATAATTATGTCATAAAGAAATTATCACAATTTGAAAGATTAATCTTCTTCTTTCTTTTGGTACCTTATTTATAAAATATACTGTGAAGGATGAAATAAATTACATCAGTTTAAAGTTATTTGATTGGGATTGAAAAAATCTTTGTATTGTGCTACCTTAATGGATATTATTGTTCCGTATTTTTATTTTGTTATTTGAGCATTTTAAAGTTATATAGCGTAGGCTACGACAATCGACTTTGAGCAAACTAAAAGAGCACATGTACAACCAGTCAGAATGGGGCGTGTAAAGAGAAGCCACACTGTCAGCTGCATGATGGATTTTTCCTTTTTTTGGCGGACACCAATGTTGCTCTCGAAAAACCCGTACAATGTAAAACGCTGAATTTTAAGTACACTGAAGCTGAAATTCGAAAGTCAAGAAAAATAAGGACCGAAACAATTGAAGAGGTGTTTGGCCAAACTGAAGTTAAAACATATCAAAATGCATCTATAAGGACTACCTTGTCCTAGGGAGTTGAATCCTATGTTTCTTCGTTATTTGTATGTAAACAACCTATTTTAAATTATCGATTTTTTTTATGCCAGTGACAAATATTTCATGAGTGTTCTTGAACAAATTAGCAATAAATGCAACAGGGAGAGTGTGCATAATGATGAAGATATATAAAACCTTTCAATTAGTTTAATTGATGCATGAAGCCGGCGTTTGGTAGTAACATCTAGCCTTATTTAATAGTCCTCTGTGAAATTTTCATCATTGTCATTTTGATTAGTTTCTTTTGTTTCCTATTCTGACATAGGACTTGTATTTCCTTTTCAGTGCGTTTTACTGTTCCTATTACTGTGTGTTTTTCATTCTTTATTTGCTACAGGTATAGGAGAGGGTTGTGATCTCACGAAACATGTTTAATGTGACCCTGTCGCATTTGTGCGCCTGTCCCAAGTCAGGAGCCTCTGTCCTTTTAAGTCTTGTATGATTTTAATTTTAGTTCATTGTTATATTTCGGAGTTATATAATCTATAATCACTGAACCAGTACACTTTTTTGTCTAGGGGCCAGCTGAAGCACGCCTAGCACAACGTTCATTGCGACGCTATATATTAAGAGTCACTCTCTGTAAATATCAAAGGATTAAAAAAAAATTGGAAATGGGTGGATTCAGAATTTTACCAAACTTTTAGAAAATGGTAATGTATTGCATCAATTCATACAAAAAAAGTTTATACTCCAAAAAAATATTCGGTTGCCATGGTAGCCACCATCAAAGATTTTCCCGCAAAATTTCAATTTTTTACTCTTATTTTTCTTGAATTTTCAATATTTTCCCATTCAATTCACTTTAAATGTGTTCAGTAAGTACAAACTATTTTTATATTTTCTTAAACAACTAACCTTGCCTTTTAAAAAAAAATCAAAGTTTTGGAAAAATATTTTTGCAATTTATAAAATTTAGTCTTTGTTAAAAAGGGGGAATTACCATTTTTTCAAAAATTGTAAAAAACGAAATTTTCTCAATCTTTGACGAACAATAACAAAAAATTGCAGCATAATTTTTTTTTAAAATCTTGCCATTTATTGATAACTATGTCTTATCTGCAATTTCAAGAAAAATTAGAGTGGTAATATTTGATTTAACAAAAAAAAAAAAAAAATGAAAATTGGGGATAAATTAGGTTTTTAATTATCTTGCTTGCCAATTTAAGGTAAAAATTATCAAGTGTTAACAATATTACAGCCAAAATATGCTTTGAACAATGAATATCAGGGTGCCATACATAACCATGACATGTTTTCTTACAATTCATTTTTTTTTAATTTTGAGGCTCAAAAAGGGGTAAATTAGCTCATTATCAGCTGTTTATCTTCACAACATACTAAGAACCTTTTTAAAACGAAAAGGATAATCGGAAATTATTTTTTTCTTTTTATTTAGTTGATGATATGACTGTTTAAACACTTTTATTTTACAAAATAGCCTATAAGTAAGGCTTTATAAGGGCGAACATATATTTAAGCCTATAGGAGCCTCACGGTAAAACCAATCTTGTAAAAATGAATGAATTTGCTGCATTAAAAATATTTTTTTGGTCTTCAGTGTTTTTTTGTTCTCCTATTGTTATCTTATTCAGTTTTGTGGAACTAAAAAAATCAAGTTACTTTGATGGAATTACTATACCTTTCTTTTACAATGAATGAAATGCTGGTTCAAACTATCTATATTCTGGATTATAACAAATCAGGTAAAAAGAATTAGATGGCCTGTTTTTACTCGAGGTGTGCCTTAACTTTAAGTAAAATGAGTGGAGATCTTTATCATAAGTAACAGTCTGTGTATGCTAGAGGGACATTGAAAGTCATACATCAAAAATAAATTAACAACACTATCCTGCTCCACATGTAGCACCCTTTGTGTTGCTTATGTTATCCAGTAAATCATCTAAAACAGACAACCTTTTTTTCTCACTTTTTGTATTTTATTTTCATGATGATGTAAAATATGTATGTCCTTTGGAAAATGCACTTTTACTTAGTAAAATAAATGACAACAAAGTAAATAACAAGAATAAATTTTATTTGAAGAAGAAAAATGCATTCATAATGACATATGGTTAAATATCAATTCAGAACTATATGCATATTCAGGCATTTTGTAAATTATTTATTACATGAAAGATTGTTGACTTTAATATATCTGATGTTTGAGGGAGATACTAAACTTTAGTGTGATATAATTCTATATGATACATTTATTAGATTTATAAAAAAGATCAGCATGGTATTATTTAAAAACAATTCAATAATAATACTGCTTGTAAGCAAATACAGTTTGACTTTGAAATCCAATACAAAATCACCTGGTTCTACTGCCTCAATAACTAAATTACCTAACTAAAAACATTTTTCATAAAAACAGTAGATGCGTTGGAGACAAAACATGACTACATAATTCTCATTCCACTAAGCATTGCTAAGGCACTTTTGAAAAGTTGTCCTCATTTTAATATGTTTGTATCATATATAGTTATCTCTTTGAAACATATATTCCTGCAAAATGTTACTAGTTAATAAAAAAAAAAAGTCACATCTTTCAGATCAAAGTTTATTTTAAGAAATCATTTTACAAATACAGATTTGGTCAATTTTTACATTTTATATAATTTTTCTATTAATTTTTCATTTTCTATGAGGCTAATGCAATAAAAAATATCTTAAATTTTATCAAGTGATGCTATTTCCTGTGCATTATACATTATATAACAGATTCTTGCCAGAGGCATGAACTGCTTAGATGCTAATATGATTTTCAAGGAATAAATTTAGTTCTATTATAAAACAATTCTTCAAAATTTTAATCATATATTCTTCTAATCACTAAAATTATATTGGTATACATATCATAAGCAAGGTTATTGACTGATTATCTAAACAAGAATGTGTCCAAAGTACATGAATGCCCCACTCACACCATTATTTTCCATGTTCAATGGACCATGAAATTGGATAAAAATATAATAAGACATTAAATTAGAAAGATAATATCATAAGGAACATGTGTACTCAGTTTCAAGTTGATTGGACTTCAACTTCATCAAAAAATTTAACCTGAAACATGCACTTTCATTTTCTATGTTCAGTGAACCGTGAAATTGGGGTCAAAATTTTAATTTGGTTTAAAATTTATAAAAGATCATATCATAAGGAACATGTGTACTAAGTTTCAAGTTGATTGGACTTCAACTTCATCAAAAACTACCTTGACCACAAACTTAAACCTGAAGCGGGACAGACGGACGGACAGACAAACGAACGGACGGACAGACGAACGGACGCACAGACAAGAAAACATAATGCCCCTCAACTATCATAGGTGGGGCATAAAAAAGAAGCCCATTATTAGTAAAATGTTTTCCCCAAATCAATAAGCACTCATATTGAATTGTATATATATATATTCTTTCTTATATAAACAATGATAAAGGTATCAGTAATCATTTTCACAAAAAAAATATTGTAAGTCATGAACAATTCAGTATACTAACCATCAAATGAATTTGTAAATATTTTTTGTGAAACTGGTAGATTTTTTGTTGATCCCAATGCTTTCAAAGTAATAAGTGGATAAAAAAAAACAAAAATCTATTTTATTTTCTATCCTATTTAAATAAGATTTATTTCACTTTGTTTCTAATGGATTAGTGTGATATTGGGTACAGTAGGTTAATTCCCATGTAATCATTATTATTCTCTATATAAAGTGTGTATTTTTTTCAAAAAATATGTGAGTAAAAACATCTCATTGTTAAGAAAACAACTGTTCAAATCAGGACAGTTCAACTTCAATATTTGTAATCAGTTGTTCTTGGACTGCTGAATTTTTCCTGTAATACCTAGAAAAAAAACTAATAATTTGTTGGGAAGTTAAAAATTCCTCTAACAAAAACAGTCTCTTCCCATCCTCTCCTTTAGCAGTTTTCATATCGGCTGCAACTTTTTCAGGATCTTCCTTTCGACCGGTGACAACACCTTTATTAAATTTCTCAACAAGATATTTTTTTTGGTTTATCATTGAACCTTTTGCATTTTCTTTCTTCTTTCATTGCCCATCCTTTTGATAGTTTAACATCATGGCATACAGAAGACACACAGTCCATTAAGATGGGCAAACTATTGGTGGCATGTAGTTTTTCCAGATAAGTGGTTTTCACCACATCAACAGATGATCTGTCTGGTAATCTTAACTGACAATCCCCAATCATCATATGTCCTTCCATACTTTCATATGTTGGAAATGAAAGTATACACTCTTCATTTTGACATGAAAATGTGCCATCTGATATCTCCGTCCTACTTGAGGTACTTGAGTGGTGGTTCAGCGAATGAAATGGAATTTCACACGAGTCCTCTTTGATCATTATTGTTGGGATTATATTAGAATCAATCTGTATGTGTTTTCCTATGAAATAAAATAAAATATATCTTACTTTTTATAAAAGTATAATATGTTAAATGTTTATATAAAAAAGGAGATGTAATATGATTGCCAATGAGAGAACTATCCACAAAAGACCAAAAAGACACAGACATTAACAACTATCGGTAACGGTACGGCCTTCAACAATGAGCAAAGCCCATACCACATAGTCAGCTAAAAAATGCCCCGATAAGACAATGGAAAACAATTCAAGCACGGTTCAAATGTAGTTTGTTAACCCTAGTTTTGGATACTGTATAGTGCTGGTAGTGATAAGCATTATTTGCTTATGATTTAATTTATGATGTAACACATATCTTCTAATTGGGTGTTGTTTTTTAAATCAGCTCAAAAACTGGATTGTATAATGTGACTGTAATGTTATCATTGTTAATCATGATTTATTTGTTGAAAATGGAACATAAAGGAATGATGGATATATTTTTTTTCTTTCTATCCGAAATACCCTTGTAAATGTGGAGCACACTTTTAAATAACCCTATATATGGATCATTCAGTGAGCACAATATTATTCCTTCATAGACAGAAACATTATCAATGACATTCCTGATATATAGCAATAGAATAATCGGTGGATGTTGTTGATTCATGTCCCTTTTTTTTTATAATTTTTATTCTTATAATTTTAAAAATTAGAGGGTTATTTTTCTCAAATGAATTGTGTCTTATTTTTCTTGTTGGACATATCATATTCTCATTGTTGAAGGCTGTAGGATTGCCTATTATTGCTTAAATTTGCTTGTGTAATTGACAATCATACCATATCTCCTTAGTTTTATATCAAGTTTTGTGTAAACATGATAAAAGAATAGAAAATATACAAAGTACATCACAGCACATCTTAACTAAATAAATATCATGCCGGTGAACTGGACACTTTCTGTCAATTTTTTGAAATGATAATTGTAACATAACTTATCAATGTGATTTCAGAAATGTTTTTATAAAAATACAGCTAGAAGCTTTTATGAGTTTTTGTCAAAAATACTGGAAAGTCCCCTTTTTAGGAATTTAAAAGTCCCAATACTCAAAAAGATTTTTTTTCTAAGTCAAAATGGCACTTATGTTAATAAATATACAAATCAACAAAACTGCCTGAAAAGTGTTTGAAGGAGTTTAAAGTTATGGTAAGAAACCTGAAATAAATCCCATAAGTCTAACATAAAATGTAAAAGTATTCCTTCCGTATCATTTCTTGGAACTAAATAATTTATAAAAGACTATATAGTATCGTCATGCAATCGATAAAAAAGAAAACAAAACGTTTGAAGCTGCATGCGACCGAATCGCTATTTCTGGATCTACCTTCATCAGGAACGTCAAAAAGGCGAATAATACTATTTGGTTTACTGCGATCGCGAGTTGGTCAGTTTTCACTGATACTTGTAAATGTTGGGCGCTGGGAACACCAAATAGGTCTGAATTATTTAGCTCAAACGCTAACCTTTATATATAAGAGATTTAAATCAACTTATGTGATTCCGGTTTAAATAGATTTAATTATTTTATTTTTTTTGATAGAAATTTCAGGATTCTGTTATCCCATGTGATGTCTAATATGTTTCATAAAAAACGACTTCTTCTTTTCATTATTTATTTATTAAATAAAAAGGATTTGATATATTTCGTGCTATTTATTTATAACTAAGAATATAGGGTTATTGCATGAATATTGGGGAATATTGTCCCGAGTAGAATTTTATATTGAACGAGCTTGCGATATATGTTCTACGAGGGACAATATTCCCCAATATTCATGCAATAACCCTTTTATTGTATAGCAATATAATATTTGAAAGTTAAAATTGGTATAAACTGACAGTGTTTACAGGTACTCCTCTTTTCGCCCCTTTTCTATTTTTGATATTTTAATCAAAAATTTAAAACATCAAACTTTCAAAAAGTGAAATATTCAAAATTGCACGTTAGGTTTAGTATTTTAAAAGTTTGATCAAATTCCTAAACTATCAAATTTATAAACGATATTTAGAATTTTAATATTTTAATAATTTGGTTAAAATTTCAAAATTTCAAAACTTTTACACAATTTGAAATTTTGATAATTTAAAACTTTGATCAAAATGCCAAAAATCTAAAATTTCAAACTTTTTAAAACTTTGAATTGCTAAGTGTTACACGGACCCGGTGTCAATATGATTTATCAGAGACATATAATACAATGTATTTATATATGTCTCTGGATTTATGAAATAAACACAACAAGTTGGAATATGAATACCATATATGTTTTAAATGTATTTTAGTCTTATTCTACAGTGATAGCAGTAACCCCCTTCTATATTTTATTTCTTTATTTCTTTCACGCCCCCTCTATCATGAAGAACGCGCTAGTTTACGACCTCAACATTTGATAACATGCAGATACGAAATGACCTTGACCTTGTTGACTAGCCATGTTAATTTCATGAGATTATTTTAAAACGGTGATCGGGAAATTCAGCTGGAAGGAAGGACACGTCATGCACGTCATGGTTGTAAGTGAATTAATATTCTAAGGCGCTTTAGTTAGTGCTCTTTGACCGGCACCGGCAAAATATTAAATTTGCTATTTAGCCGGACTGAATAAAACTGTTCATTGATATTACAGTGGGAAAGCCACGGATCGATTCTGCCGCCTCCTTCCATATGACGTAAAGGCCAGAAAATCAAGTGCGACAATCCCGATTTTTCATAGAGGGCGACAGTATCGCGCTATCGCGGCAATTTGTTTACATCGTGTACGTGTGATTTTTCGAGAAATTTATCATTAAAGACAATTAAACTTGTGTCATTTCATCATCAATTAGTTATATAGGTAAGTTTTACAGGTGACCATGCTATTTTTTCTTCTTAGAAGATTTTATTTACAAGAAACGAACATCTGAAAATGGCAAGTGACGTTGTTAATTTGGAAGATAAAAATATGGCGGGTGTTTTCCCCTTCTGAAAATAACTGACACATTTGCATCCTATTGGCTATTTAAATATAACATGACCAAAAATAGTATCAATGATGATAGGAGTCCCTAAATATTTGCATAAATACCCATCACTCCGTGTCAAATTGTAACTGAGGCTGCGAAAAGGAAGCACATAAATCGACGCCATTTTTCAACATATTAAGGTTTCTGAGCTCACGAAATCCTAGTATTATTACTTTTAATGGTAAGTAGAAAGATATGAATACCATCCATAACATAATTTATTGATCTGATCGGGTTATGGCTACATGTTTGCCTTTTTTCGATTCTGAAATCCAGTAAATTTCCGTAGACCACATGTAAATAAACGCCCCTTTTCCAGCGGTGAGACTTCAATTTGAATAAAACTTCAATTTTGGCATGTCAATGTTAGCATTTAAATTTTAATTAAAGTTTTACAGTTGTGTAAAGCATTTGTGTTGATTTGTTTGGTTGTCTCGAATAGTAAAAAGGTTAACATTTTTATGTTTGAACCCAAAAAGTGTGACAAAAATCACAAAAAACAAACAAAATAAAAATAAAGGAAAAAAAATACTATCCCCAGGATAAAGGGGGTTCCAACTATATGTCCCCATTCAAATGCATTGATCGTCCCCCAAAAAGGGAGATTCCAATCCCTGGAACCCTATCCCTGGATCTGCCACTGGGAACTATGACTATTAAAACATATAAAGAATTAGAGAATTATTACTAAAGGAACAAAAATAGAGAAAATTTACCATGAAATAAGGAAAAAATAGAGCAAATGACATGCTAGTCCAAATAATTATGAAGTCTGACAAGACTACTTTTTTTTCTGGGACGACTTCCTATGTATCCCAGAAAAAAATCTAAATATTCCTAGCAGCAAGCCAGAGGTCTGGTCATAATCATTTTGAACTATTGATGTGCTAATTTATATATTGAGGAAAGAGAAATTATGGACAAAAAGTATAAAAAAAATAGAGACAAATGAACTTAAGGATTAAATGATAAAGAAATGCAGAATACCCCATCCAGATGTTGAATTTTATTGCCACCTTCAGTATTGGCTAGGTGTTGTGGCCAGGTTTTATTGGCGTTGGATACATTTATTATCAATTACTGGTATGAAGAATTAAAGATATGAATGATTGAATGAAAAGTTATCTTTTAAATAACAGATACCTGTAAGATAATTTAATGTTGCATATTATGTTATACTTCATTTAAACATTATTTATATCTATCAAAAAGGTTGATATGTTATTATGGTGATGAATTTTAGATACTAAGTAAATGAATTTATATTAAGTAGAAAATTTCTCCAAACATCTGTTGGTGTGTATAATTATTACCTTTTCTAGAGGACCTTCTTCGGGACGTCTGGATTGGGTATTTTTTAGCTCAGGATTTCGGGATTGATCCTTCAGATTCCAGTATTTCCTTTCAACATTTTTTTTTTAAATTGGGAACTCAGAAGATCATGTTTTTGTCAGTAGACAATTCAAATATATTATAATTTACCGATCATATAGCAACTCTAGAGAAGTTTGAAATTATATTCATTTGATAATATCATCTGCATAAATTATATATTTTCAGATAACAATAGGAATAAGAAGAGCAGGATTTCTATATTGAGGATTTACATGTATGGGACAGAGGACTGTTTGACTTGATTTTACTTTAAAAAACTTTTTAATTTTAACAATAGTTCTCCTTAATTGTTTAAAATACTTTTTACATATTTTTCATTTTAACATTTTTTTTATGACTGTATTTATTCCTTATTTAATAAACTTTTATAACTGAACATTTTTATATTTTCAAATATACATACAATGTGAAACACTCCACCATTTTATATTGATAACGTGGGGTAAATGTACACGAGACACTATGCTGTTGTAATACAATATTACTAAATGTCATTGAAAAACCTGAGATTCATTGATGCAAAGCTAGCATATTCATACGGCCCCCCTTTCATAGGAAAAAATTGGTTGATTAAATAGGGAATCACTGGAGCGGGCCCCTCTTAAGTTAGTCAGCAGCAGCAACCCCCCGCACCCCCCATAGAAAAAGTTCTGGATCTGTCACTGGTATCAGACATATACATGTATGTACTGTATGTAGTATTTGAGACATAAGAAAAATAAAAGATATAAAAAGTTAAAATGATGGTCTTTTATTCTTTATAAGGTTTGAATGACTTAAATGGAAAGTTTCTAGAAATGTTCACTTCTCGTAGACGTAGTGAGGTCTCTCAGGTGGCCTATCATAACATGACCTTTCACTGTTTTGCTTCCATGTAGATTTCAAAGTGTGGTAACCCCTGCACCTAAATAAATCATTTTCAGTAGATACATATCTCTTTTTTCAGACTTTTTGATGAAAAGTTTAAACTAATATACAAATTAGAAAAAAGAAAACTTGATCAACTTGAACCCACAACATATAATTGATCTCGGGTGCTCTGGAAGAGTTAGCAGATCCTGCTCCTTGTGTAGTATTATGAATGAGATGTCTATGTGCCCTTTTCCTAGATATGTAAACACATGATTTTGCAAATTATTGCAATTGTGTGCTTTTAGAATGGAGTAAAATGTCAATGAATGTGTGGAAAGGTATTCTATTGCAGAAAAATCAGCACACAGATATAGGAATGGTATGATTCTTAATAAACTATATATCCTGTGTCCAAGATTTGTTTTCCTGTAGATTGGTGTAAAATGAAAATGTGGGTCAAGCAGTTATATCAATGCAACAAAACAGGATCACCAAAATCAGAGTGAGACATTCATATACCATTTTTAAAGTAGACCTTGGAAGTGATAGCATTTTGTTAATGCTTTAAATGGTCATATACATGTAGCTCTAACATGTATTAAGAATTTGATGTACTAGGCATTGTGAATTCCTATTGAATGTTAAACTCAAGTTCTCAAGAGTTAAATATGCCCCAGGGCCCAGACACACTCAAACATGAATAGTCAGTAGTCACAGTGTACATCAGGTTGCTTGATAAGCATAATAAGGACAGACATTTATAAACATGTGTGAGTGTTAACTTCCCACTTGCCTAGTATTTTTTATATAAACAAGAACAAAATATGAAAATTATTGATGCATCAGTAGTAGGCAGGCAATATTTGTTGATTGGTACATGTACTTTTTAAAATTGACAAGTTGAAACATTTCAGATTTATAATAATTTACAGAATCAAAGAATGACTGTAACCATTACCCTAAAAATTGGCTTAAAACAAAGACTACCTGAGTGCTTACACTTTGCAACTTTTGCATGCTTATTCAGACAACAACTTTTGACTTAACTGATTTTTTGTTGTTGAAAAAAGGGGGGTAGGTCTACTTCCAAACAATGGAAGTTATTTATATGGACAAATTCGTTCATAGATTAAACCAGTTTCAATGTACTACATAAATCTCGCCCATAAATGTGTTATACATCAGCAGCATAATTAAATAACTACAGAAAATGTGATACGAGGAGTTCGAGCAACTTGTAAACATCAACAAATGACGGTGTCGAGCCTTCCACCACTCAACATTTTAAGTAAAATATATTTAAAATCCTGAAAACATCATCACCCTTCGTTGCCTCAATCAATTTTGTGCTTAAAATCTGTAAAATATGACATAATTTGCTTGATTTTGCACCGAAATAATTGGGTCGATTTGCATGCGAGGAGGGACTGAATTATTCGGATAAACTCAAGGACGTATATAGTTAGTTATACGTCCTTGGGTAAACTGAATAAAGTTGTTTCTCGCATGCAAATCGACCCTGTGCTATATTGACCTATGTTGTTTTGTTAACTAAAACTGAGACTACTATAACACATGTGTTAGATACTTGATACTCGACAAAAAGAAATCCTCAACATGTATAAGGGCACTTTGATTAGGAAATAAACATATTTGATTTGATTATATAGTTGGAAACTTTCTTTAATAAGAACCCCCAGGGTTCGGATCCATCCATTTTAAGAAGGGGGTTCTTATTAAAGAAAGTTTCCAACTATATAATCAAATCAAATATGTTTATTTCCTAATCAAAGTGCCCTTATACAATGTGAGGATTTCTTTTTGTCCAGTATCAAGTATCTAGTTATAAAAAGTGAGTAGCGAGTTACAAAAGGCGACTATCGAGTTATTAAAAGTGAGTAGCGAGTTATCAAAAGTGAGTAGCGAGTAACAAAAAGTAAGTAGCGAGTTATAAAAAGTGAGTAGCGAGTTACAAAAAGTGAGTAGCGAGTTATAAAAAGGGATTAGCGAGTAACAAAAAGCGAGTATCGAGTTATCAAAAGTGAGTATCGAGTTATAAAAAGTGAGTAGCGAGTAATAAAAAGCGAGTATCGAGTAATAAAAAGGGAGAAGCGAGTAACAAAAAGCGAGTATCGAGTTATAAAAAGTGAGTATCGAGTTATAAAAAGTGAATAGCGAGTAACAAAAGGTACTTATCTATTTTATATGATTACATCATAATCCATTGCAAGGGATATTCATTTTACTTCATTCGTTTAAATTGATATATTTTGTTTGCCATTTTGAAAGAACTAATGTTAAAGTAATATACTAATATATATATCATTCTTCTAAATGCAGTACGACTGTGCAAGACCCCCATGGGTATTTAAGTTTGCTTACGCCCATCTCGTTGTGTCACAGCCAACTACCTTATCCCTAGTTGATCATGTGTCTATATTAAACTATAAACAGACACATCTTTATTTAAAAAATAGTATGTAAGCTTGAAATTTCCAATTAGTATAAAAACTCAATGAAAATAATAGTGAAAACATATCTGTAAAATACAACTTGTCTATACAATTAAGGATCTGAAAATAGATACAAGGAAAGAATTTTACCTTTCAAATTAAATTTTGAATTTGTAAACTTATGACAAAAATAATAATATCGTTATCCTCAATTGGAACTTTAATGTTTAAGGGACATACATGTAATTAAGTCATTTTTTTACCTATACAAGTACATAAATTTCACTTGTATAAGTATCCTACAAATTTACTTATATATAATTACTTCTTCAAGTAAATAAAAATTACTAATAGAAGTAGTACCCTGACTGTACGTAGCACTATATAGCTGCTTCGATATTGAACGCAACCCTAGTATTCCACACAAGCATCAAATATCAAAAGAATATAAAAAGCTATATTTCGGACACAGAAATGAAAACAAATAGAATCATATTTAAAACAGTGTGGTTGTGGCCATTGATTGACTACCTAAATTATCCCATTGACTAGGACAGATTAGGTGAACGTTTGTCTGTAACAACCACTGCTCACTACTTACTTATTATAGAATTTAAACTGTGGGGTCACCAAAGGTTCTTAAGTGCCAGTCTTTGTAAAAATCGGGCAATTTAGGTAAAAATCAAAACATGATCAGAAAAAACCTGCCGAGCTAATCATGTTATTTAATACTAAGCATCATCCTGAATTAAAAAATATTAGTCTTTTGTGTGTGAGTGTCTGGTAATGTCAAATAACTTGGTTAGAAAATTGGTTAGAATGATAGCAAATTACAGAGTTATCTCCCCTTATTCTTTAATTTCTAGTGCATTTCAACCAAATTGTATCTTCTATTACCAGAACAGAAAACAGAAATGAATGTTATTTGTGTGCATAACTACATATTATGAACTAAAATCAATGTCAAATTGGGTGGGTTTTTTTGGTCATGTTTTCACCACTGCCTGATTCTTAGGCAGACTGGCACTTAACGCCTTTAATAATAAAATAATTCGAAAAAATAATCAGGAACAACCTTTATGTTTTGATTTATGTTATTGATATAAATCAAAACATCGTATTATTCCTGATTCGTTTTTCGAATTACTTTATTTAGGTGTTGAAAACCTTTGGTGACCCCACAATTTCAGTGTCTTTAAAAAGTACATAGTGAGCAGTGGTCGGTACAGACAAACGTTCACATAATCTGTCCCAGTCAATGGGATCATTTTTGTCGTCAATCAATGGCCACAGCCACACTGTTTTGAATATGATTCTACAGTTTTTTCAAATGTCATTGTTTTGAGAAGTTCATGGTGATAGGCTAAACATTATATGTATACAAAAATTGCATCTTAAAGGACAATGTATGATAAGGAGTTTGACCCCCTCTACAAATAAGTTTATATTAATATCATTGAAGTATTTTAAGAATAGAAACTTGAAAAAAACCAGCGATTTTATTGTGCTACAGTGATAGGAAGGCTGTCTATCAATGATCATCAATGATTTTAATTGTGCCCCCACAATCGCAGATAGAGCATTAAGTGTGTCCGTCCGTCTGTTTTAACAAGCTTTTTGTTTGAGTGTTACTGATAAAGTTAAATCTCAAAAAGCGGTTTATACGAGACAAATATAATATATAACATGTATAACAGGTCATAGTTTTCACACATTCGCACCCTATTTTAATTCAAAATGAATTATTAGATATTTTTAAATATAAAATTGAGAATGGAAATGGGAAATGTGTCAAGAAGGCAACAACCCGACCAAAGAACAGATAAAAGCAGAAGGTCACAAACAGGTCTTCAATGCAGAGAGAAATTCCCACACCCGGAGTCGCCCTTCAGCTGGCCCCTAAACAAATATATATACTAGTTCAGTGATAATGAACGCCATACTAAACTCCAAATTGTACACAAGAAACTAAAATTAAAAATTATACAAGTCTAATTGGTAATCTTCTTGACATGCTAGTGTTTTGTATAGGAAACAACATAACTCTGGGGAGGACTGAGCCTTTAATTTTAATTTGTATATTGGTGTTTAAATGAAAGATTTTTCATAATGACATTTTGTATTTTGATGAATAAATTACAAATTAGCTAATTATGGGAATATTCATCAGAACGTTTAGCAATAATTCAGGAAACATACACTATATCTGTATTAGTTTTGATAAAAAAATGCATATTAATATTGGATCTGCAACACTTTCCAGTCATCTTTACTTAGATCATGAATCCTTAAGACAGCTCTGAGATAATTTAGTGTTATTCTTATAATTATTATTTTAAATTATTCAATTCAATTTTGTTCAATGTGATAATTATTCGTTAAGTATAAAAATAAGATGTGGCCCAGTTTGATTGCCAATGAGACATATCTCCATCCATGACAAAATCTCATTGATGTAAGCAATTATAGGTCACAGTACAGCCTTCGACATGGAGCATTGGCTTATGCCACAGAAGTTATTTGTACCCCCCCCAACTTCACATGTAAAACAATTCAGATGAGAATAAACAACACCCAGATTAAAATACGAAATCATCAATAATGAATTACAGTAACAAGAGACAACAAAAATCATAGGCTCCTTACTTGGGACAGGTAAGTTAGGTACCCGTATAAATATTTAGGGAGGTTAAACGTATGCGCAGGATCCGTCCACTTCCTCTAACATAGGACAGTGGCATTACCGGTACAGCACAACACAAGAACAACCAAGTAAAACTCTGAAGAGAACAGCTTTTAAGTTTTAAATCATCAGGTGATACTAAGCAAACTATAAACAAATAATAAGGTTAGATGACGGAATAACAACATTTATCCTGATTTAGAGTAATTTATAAATAAAGTAAAACGACTATCCTTTGCAATGAATTCATATAAAATAGCAAGGTATCAAATTGTATTGAAATATTTTAAGAAGTTAATTGAAAGCCTTAAGAATTAGTAAGAAAGGGAAATGGAAACAAACCATGAGATGATCATTCGTTTAAATAATAATCTTTACAAACATATAAATGATAGCTTTTGCTACTCGATACTCACTTTTAAAAACTCGATACTCACTTTTTATAACTCGATACTCACTTTTTGTTCCTCGCTACTCACTTTTTATAACTCGATACTCACTTTTGATAACTCGCTTCTCGCTTTTTTTTACTTGATACTCGCTTTTTATTACTCGATACTCACTTTTTATAACTCATTACTCACTTTTGATAACTAGATACTCGCTTTTTGTTACTCGCTACTCACTTTTTATATCTCGCTACTTGCTTTTTATATCTCGCTACTCGCTTTTTATGACTCGCTTCTCACTTTTATAACTCGCTACTCACTTTTTGTTACTTGCTACTCACTCTTTATAACTGGATATTCGCTTTTTGCAACTTGATACTCGCTACTCGACTAAAAGTAAATCTCATAACAGGCATATCAATTACAAACAAATACATCATAATAGACAAAACATATATACATGTTTAGAAACAATATGAAATTAAACATTATAACATTTATAAAAAAAAGAACATATAAATATAATATATATATGACATTGTCAGTTCTGCAAAAGAAAGATAACTCTTCACCAAATATTATCATTAAAACCTGTTTTAATTTTCACTTGATAGTACATGTAGTCAGGAAAATTCACCATATCAGATTCAAACATTTGCTGATTGAAAACCAGATCAACTACAACTACATCATTGAATCTGAAAAGGGTCTACTCCAATTGTTAATTGACAGTTCTACAAACCTTCAGATACCAAAATCTCAATTTATATAGTAGATATATAGAAAGAATCTGCAAAGAGTGGATATTTGCACTACACACCAAGAGAGCTGAATTATTGTGAACTATGCATAACAATTACACTCTGCTTATTAACTGTAATTAGACAGAGCTCCAGATAAGAATTCACACAAATTGGGGTTTTTACCCACCATTTTCTTATCATGCTTATGTAATTGGGTGAATAAGTTTTTTAATTGCATTATCAATTCCAATTCACCCCTCAAGTTAATATCAAATTGGGTTTTCTCACCACCAAGCTCCTTAATGTATTGGGTTTTTTCATCAACACAATATTGAATATTTAGGCAATATCAAACATGTCAAGCCCAGATGTTTTCCATCTTAAATATGTTTCTCTCTTTGTATACGTGCTTGCTATTTTATTTGGTTTATTCACTGAAAAGCATTTGTAGGTTTAATTTGTGTCTAGTTTCAGACCTTCTGCTAGTTTTGTATTTTCTCACAGCTTATATAAACTGTAAAAAATGGATATGTGTTTTCTCTGGCACTCATCTCAGATTTTTTTTTCATGTAAATACATACCTTTATATAAAAAATTATGAGATGAGTGCCTGTGTGTGTATTCACTCATTAACCATCATGACCATAAAATGAAAAAAAAAAATAGTATATAAACTCTAACTTTACTTGAATGTTTTTGTTTTATTTAATTTACACAAATCTGGGTTAAGTGATCCCTTATTAGAACTTTTGGTTTCCGATGCTTTCCAACTACATGTACATGTCATGATTTGGGCTTTCACTTTTTCGAACTGAGTTTATTTTTGACGAAACCCCGTGTGTCTTAGTAATGTTCTTGTTAAGATACGCAAACACGCCTGTGGTTAGATGGACGGTTTCTAAAATCACTGGCTGATCAGTCTTGTTATCATCTTAACTTTCACTCATCAGCTATTCAAAAGAAGCTGAAAAAATGTTTCTATTCAATATTTTTACCAGACATTCACTTTCGTTTTAATTCAATGTATGTTAATATGATAAATCCTGAGCAATTCGAAAAAAACATGTCAACTTGACACACTCTAATTGGAAAGACGCAGAGAAGATCGAAATGTTTTCAAAACATGTGTACCTTCGGTCAATGGAAAATTCCAGCAGGGACCCATTTCAGCTACTTGATGCAGGGATCTATTTTTAGAACAAAAGGACATTTCCAATTATAAATATAATACAAATAGATTTACGCCACGACCTAAAACAGATAAGGGTAAATAACGCAAACATTAGCCTATAAAAGGGTTGGGAACTCATGGTTTTGGCATATAATTGGGTTTTCCTTCCATCTAATTGGGTCATTGAACCCTGCAATGGGCAATTGCAATTGGTTTTTTTATCATTTGTAATGCGGGATCACGCAAATATGCAGCTTATCTGGAGCTCTGAATTAGAGTTCAGAAATTCAGTGAAGGATAATGAACAATTGTACTTGACTCCTTACTGATGAACATCCCATCATCTAAAATAAGCTAGTGTTGGTTATGAGAATGGGTATAAATATAACTTATCTTCATGGTTTATTAATAATATTTCTCTAATTCTACGGAAATTTATCCCTTTCCGAACCCATTGTATAAAAAAATTTAATCAACGTGTGGATGCTGGTGATCTCAAAAGATCATTGGATGATTTTAAGGGTCATGACCTTTTAGCCAACTGGATGAATCAAAATATGCTAACAGGTGTAAATGAAATTGACAACTTCGTGCAATGTGAAAGGCACTCCAAGGGGATTTTCGGTTAACAAAAAAAGAAAATGTATTTTTAATCATTAGAGAAACAGATTCTTACATAGTTTCTCGTGAATTATCGGATTTATCCAATCTCGATAGTTAAATTATAAATTTTAAAGTCCTCGCTGAGGCGGCTTGGACTTTAAAATTGATAATTTAACTATCTCGATTGGATAAATCCGATAATCCACTGGTATCAATGTAAGAATCTATATATATTTTTGTTCCATTCCAACCATACATGATATATAAAATTCAATAAAATTTAGAATTAAACCTGTTGCTAAGATGATAATTTTAAATCTAAAATGAGCCTCAATGTTATAAGTGTAACAAAATTATAATACATGTTAAAAATAAATTTACAACATGAATTAATAGTTTTTTAGATTTTATATAAGCATCTAATGAGGAACATCGATTGATCTTAACTCTTTATCATCACTGCAATAGATGAACCTTAAATATATTTTTATCTTTTAACAAGTTGACTCTTATAAACCTATTAACTTTTGGTTTTATCCTTTTTTTGAATTTTAAATCTAAACAGTGTTTTAATCTTGTGACAGTAATGCTCTGTACAGTGTAAATACAAGCTTTTACCTTTTATCCTTATTATTTTTTGTTTTACTAAAACTAAGTTACATATTTAAACCTAACAATTTTAATATTTTATAAAAAACTACACATTTTAAAAATGTTTACATAAAACTAGGATATTTTTAATGCAAATAGGGTGGACTTTCGAAGAAGAAGAAGTATTATTTCTCACTTCAGTTTGAAGTCAAATAAAGACGATATGTACCCATTCCAATTCAATGCATTGATTGTTTAAAATAAAAGGGTGGTCCAACCCTTTCTGAATCTGCCATGGGGTTGGACATAAAAAATTTTGTTCAGATTCAGATGGGGATCCAGAGGGGGGGTCCAGAGGTTGGAACCCCATTTTTTTGGAAGATCAAAGCATTTGAATGGGGACATGTGGTTGGAACCAGTGATATTGTTTGCCTTAAATTAGTGGAAAATAAAGGCTTTTTTGCCTGGAGAAGAATCCCAATTTTAGAAAAAAATGGCTTAAAATTTTTCCCAAACAGGGCAGTCTCAGTAGTAATTGTGCATAAATACAAACTATAAAACCCTCACTTAATCATTTTTCATGCCTAAAATGACTATTATGTGCAAATTTGAGGGTCTATTCCTGTATCATCACTGACAAAATAGGGTCTTATCTTAAATAAGGGTTATACTCTTGAAAATGGGTCTGTAAATTGAAGTTTCAGTCAAATTCATGGTTTATTTTAAATTTCCCAATTTGATGAAAATGAGGCATATTTTCCCAATAAAAAAGGGTAGCGGTAGTTTTGAAAAAAGCCTACAATATCACTGGGAACCCCCCCCCCTTTTAAATGGCTGGAGCTGCCCCTGAGATTATTGACGAAACAAGAGGTTATTTATTTATGTGGATTTTATACAGAATGTTATAGTATAGAAAACCACCAGGTCAGGATCAAAAACAAAGAACAATTATGGGCCCAGTTTTCAAGTTGTTCAAAATTGGGGTGCAAAATTTCACTTTTTTTCATTTCAACAAAAATTGAATGTATGGGGTTCTTTGGTACATGTATGCTCAATCTAACATGTTGTTATCAAATTGGTCCACATTGAGGTCAAAATTAAGGGTGGAAAATTAAACTTTGTTTGATTTTATCAAAGGTTGAATTCTTGGAATTCTTTGATTTGCTGAATCAATCAATGGCCACGTACATTTTATTTAGATTTTGGATAATTGACCATAATAGGTAAAAAAAAAAAAATTTAATTAGACAATGTTAGAGCACATTCATTTTGTGTCAGAAACCTGTGCTGTGTCAACTATTTAATCACAATCCAAATTCAGAACTGTCATGACTGTATCAAGCTTGAATGTTGTTTCCATACTTGCCCCAACTGTTCAGGGTTTGACCTCTTCAGTCGATTAAATCTGTGCCCTGGGGAGCATCTGGATTTTGAATCATAAATTCATTATACATTTTGTAGTTTGTACCCAAATTCTCTGGTAAATGGTTAGACCCTTATGATATATATATATATATATGTAGAGAGAAAAGTCAGATGCTTAAGGACAAGACCCTGTGTTGACCCCCTCTAGTTCCTTCCCTCTCATTTTCATAAATCCTTTGTTTAAGGAAGCTGGCTTGTCATATTTTGGATAATATGTCAGATTTTCGGTATCCTCTGGATTTATCCATAACAGTTTTTGAGAACCTCAATTTGTCAATGATAAAGCTATGAAAAGCCAAGAGAGAATATTTTCCCGCCAAAATTTCAATGGCTAATATCTCGAAAACAAGCACGGTGACCTATATATTTTTTTTGCTCTTTGGATTCTTTTATTAATCCTCTATCAATATAAACTAGTGTTTTGAAAGGTTAATTACTTTGAAACTGAGAAGCAAACTCCCTTAACAATATGTATCAGTTATTTGTGTGCTGTTTTATCTATTTATACTACAAATAGTCATTTGCAAGTTCTGTTTTATTTCCTTGATATAGCAAACATTTGAAGCTATAGTTTGTGCCATGTCAATTTCATGATTGATCACTTAATTTAATTTGTCTTCTTTCTTACACATGATATATTTGCATCAGAACTATTTTGGTCTCAAATCAAAGGAATCTGCTTAACTTTTGGTTTATGAGTGCTGGTGATTCAATTTTAGCTATGATTATGTATATTACCCACCCAAAAGGGGGGGTGGGGTAGTTTTATTTTTATTTTGGGGTGGGTGGGAAGGGGGGTCAATTTGCAACAGCATAGTGTATTGCACAAAAGCCAAACGAAATGAACATAATTTCAAATCGCATAACCAATTCAAGTTTTTTGACTACAGTTATTCTGTGGAAGAAGCCTATTATCATGATTATGTTTCAAATATTTATAAATTACAATCCAAATTCAGACCGGTATCAAGTGCAAATATTGTGTCCATTTTTGCCCCAACTGTTCAGGGTTGGAAATCTGCAGTTGTATCCAGCTCTGCTCGTCAAAGAAATTAATTGTAAAATTTGGTTCAATATATGAGACATCAATACACTCATACACAACTTTTGTCTGAAACTTTGAAAAAAAGGGGTGCTTCCACTGATGCAAATTGAGGTGGTTACTTGAAGCTCATGGTAGATGGGCTTCTGGTGAGAAGAGACCAAATGACACAGAAATTAACAACTGTAGGTCATCCTATTGCGTTCAACAATGAGCAAAGCCCATACCCCATAGTCAGCTTTAAAAGGCCCTGAAATGACAATGTAAAACAATTCAGACAAGAAAACTAACAGACTAATTTATGTACAAAAAAATATATGTAACATAAACAAATGACAACAACTGAATAACAGGCTATTAACTTTAGACAGGCATGACAGGCTCATACATGTAGAGTGTGGCGTGATTATTTATGTGTCATTTGTTTCTAGTAAAAATAAATATTCTTATTATAAACCACAAGTCGTTGGCTGGATCTTTAAATCGTATCAGGTTTCTTGATTATTTATGACTTCTTATGATTAAGTTGGTGATGATAAAACATACAAGTTGTAACTGATATAAATTACTTGCATACGTTAATTTGTAGGTATTTTATTTTCTTGTAAGGTTTTAATTAACAGGTCTGAATTATCTCCCTTATGCCACTTTGAAAGTTTATACGTCAAGTAATTTTTTTAGAACCTTTGAAATTCTCAATTTTCAAGAGGTCAAACTATGCCACATGTATACATATTTAATGGTTTACTTGCATTTTTTTTAATAAGAGATTTAAGCATGTTAAGAAGTAGGTAATGAGTGTTAAAATAATAGACAGAATGCCCCACAAAATGCTCCCTAGCAAACCTGCAAACTGTCACTATTTGCTGGGAATTTCCCTCTGACGTCATGGACATGGAGGTTACCAAATTAAAATTTTGAAAGAGCAATTTTGTCCACAATTTTAAACAAAAGAATATATATATAAACAATTCCCCCAAGTTTCATGCAAATTGGTTAAAACATTTTTGAGTTAATGTCCGACATGTTGAGGACAGATTGTTGGACAGACAGACAGACTAAATTAAGTCTGAAAATAAAAACACATTTTTATGATAAATGCATTTTTTTTCTTCTGTATAAGAAATGAAAAGCATGCATGGTAAGTCAAAAACAAAATATGACTTGTTTATGACTAGAAGCTTTGACTGATTGTCACTCTTTAATCATGTTAATATAAAGTGGCTATACTATCAATGTCTTGTACATTTACACTTTTTAAATTATTTGGTATGATTTGATGATGATTGTATTTTCAAAAGATTTTTTAAAATTGTATTATTCTTGCAGACAATGGTCAATGATCGATGGTAGACATGAAAGATGTAAAAATGGACAAAAAAGCACCTAACAGATCAAAATTTGTAATTCATCAGTAATGGCAAGTTCATCATCCTCAGCAGTGCCAGGGTCATGTCTGACAAATTATGCAAGAATAGGCCATGCAGCACAACAGCTGTTTCCAGATATTCTCCAGGAACTGATCACAATTAAAGAACCTCCTCATAGGTTATCGGCCGATGTCAACACAAACAAGTACCTGGCAAAAAACTTATATCCCCCTGAATTATTATTGATAAACGATGTTGCAGCAAAGGGGTATGCAAACTTCGACATACCATTTATTTATAAATTAATAAGAGGTTTAAATCTGGTACCTCCACCTACATTAGGATGGGCCCATCCTACTGCTCTCTGTCCAACAGAGGTCACACCAGGAGATGACATTGAAAGAATTAGAAGATTCAGAAATAAAACTCTTCACAGAGGTAATGCACAAGTTACAGATACAGAATTATCTCAGATCTTTACACAGTTTAAGGAGATTGCTGGCAGACTAGAGATCTACATGGGAAAACAAACAGGAGAGTTTGAAGACAAGTTTATTGATTTGGAAACATGCTGTATGGATGAGGATACATGTACCATGTATATAGAGAGGCTTGATAGGTTAAAGAAAAGTGATGAAGATTGTAAAAAAAGATTGGGTGCTCTTGAAGAAGATGTTGACGCATTGAAAGAGAAAAGTAAGTAAATTTCAAAAATAATTAAAAATCAAATGCTGCTGTTTCCTTTATTAAGCAATAAGTGATTTAGGGATATATATACCTTGTATACCTTGCCTTGGAACTTGTCAGCTTTAATTGCCTCCAGTTGTTTTCTGCCTAATAACTTTTACTTACTTATAATATGAACAATTTAACCATTCCTTTTCTAATTTTGATATTAAGTTAGATATTATATTGAACATGTTGGACATTTTTCATTTTTACCAATCAGTATTTTTTTCATTAATTTAAAATTGGCATTTTACATTGTTTTAATTAAGTCTTTTTAATTCAATATAAAAAGAAAGCATTATACATGTTATAAGTAAAGCATTTTTTAAATGTAACCTTTTGAAATAAATGGTACCTTATCATGCCTACTCATGGCTACTGGAGCTCTGCAGTGAAGCTGATATTTCAACTGAACAATAAGCATGATTAGGCCAATTTATATGGGAAAAGATTTTCTGACAAATAGATAGCTATTTACGTTTTTCTTGATACTATTATCAAATTACAAACAACATATATAACATATGAAGTAAAGGAGAATGTGCATCAAAATCTAGACAAGATAAAGAGAAAGAACAGTTCCTAAATACAATTCCATCTGGAACCCATTGCGTATGTACGTTCGCTAAGATATAGAACAAACTTTTAACATTAATTTTGATTACATCTTTAAAACATTTAGTGCTGTATTTTAATGTACATCATATGTTTTATATTGTCCTAGCTTGAGTCTATTAAAGTTTTTTTTTAATATATTATAATGGGTTAAAAATATTTTTCTAAAATGGGTATTGACAATTTTAATTTTTGCTAAAATGGGTAAAAAATCAGGCTCTAAAATGTTTTCTATCTAGGCGCTAAAACGTCTGATATTTTTTTGTTCAAATTTCCTATCAACATGATCAATGCGCTAAAATGTCCTCTGCCTATATTATATATATATAGGTTTAGTTTGATATATTTGGTATGTATATAGGTATATTAGATTAATTTAGATTTGCTTTTTTCAACTTCAAAATTTTTTTTGTGTCATATATTGGCATGATTGGTATGACCTTGTCTTCGTCTTTGTTGTTTGTGTTGTCTAAAGACATTTATGTTTCTGGGACAATGACTTTAGTTAAAGTGAAAAATCCCTTTGAATTTTACCAGAGGGTTCAATACCACAAAGGGAAGGTTGGGATTGTTTTTGGGGGTTATTGTACCAATAGTTTAGAAATATTAAGCGGCCATAAAAGGGTAAAAAACAAGCAAATTTTGTAGATTCCGGACCATAACTTGTGTGTAAGTGTATGGATCTCTTTAAAATTATACCATAAATATGGTTTCATATCACAATGGGAAGACTGAGTATGAGATTGGGGGTAATTGCCCAAAATGTTCAGGATAAGGGGCCTGAAAGAAAGGCGACAAAAACAAGTTTTTTTTTTATAGTTTCCGGACAATAACTTGTGTGCAAGTGTATGGATCTCTCTGGAATTGTACTACAAGGATCCACATCTAAATGTGAAAACTGGGTAAGAGATTGGGGTAATTGCCCCAAACGTTTAGGAATTAAAGGCCAAAAAATTGGTTTTATATGGAAAAGGGAGTATGGTTTAACAGTTTCCACATGTTAAGGAAACCTAATTTTTTAGTTTTAGGATTGAAATAATTTAAGAGAACAATGACCAGTTAGGGATCCATACTAATGTGATGAAATAATATGATGCAAAGTCAAAGAGTCTATTACATATAATGATATAAAACTTGTGGAGAATATATTAATATAAGTCTATGCTAAAGTTCTATCATTATGATCATTTTTAGATTCATCGACTACTCATTTACTTGATACCATGGCAACAGAAATACCCAGTGAAGAATCAAATTATATAAAGATAAGTCTTCTTATACTAAAAATCTCACAACGTGCAGTTCGACTCAAGTTTGATACAGAGTTCCATCCTGACCGCTTACAAGAAACTCTCAACAGAAGTAGTGGCAAACTGAGAGAACTTCAAAGGATGAACAGAATAAATCAGCTCCAGTGGACATTGTTATTTCCTTCAAAAGGTTTGTGAATATTTGTTGATACATTTTGTGTAGTAGGTTAATAATATATTTTTATGGTCCGCTAAAGTCAAAATAACAACTAACACATATTATGATGATGCAGGCCACAGATGTGACGGTTTATGTTTCAAATCAATCATATCAAAAGATACATGTATAAAATTTGCATACACTACAATTATAAGTACCAATTATGAATTTAATATACAATACTTTCATTACAGTCTGAACCAATGAGCATATTATGTCATAATAAAAAGACAAATGTCATCAATTATTGAAATTGAATTTTTTGAAAAGTCAATTAATTTAGAGTTATCTCCCCTTGACTATAAATTTGTTAATAATAGTGTAACATCTCAACTTTTGGGAGCAGATACCCCTCTTAATGTCCTCATTAGATTCAACCATTAACAATCCTCTTTACAAGGAGGAAGAAGGGGAAGGGGGAGGGGATAAAAATATATATGAAATTGAATGTCACCAAATTTCTGTACTTGTTTCTCCTTCGGCAGCAATTTGGAAAAGAGGCTGTATATTCAAACAAGTGCTTGTAGCAGCGCCCCCTTTCAATTAAAGAATTCCAAAGAGTTTCAAGACAGATAATAACATATGTACCTACTTAACTATTTTTACATATTTCTAAAAATTTACAGAGCATGATAACACAAGACTGAATACAATAAAAGTTTACAGTCTTTATTTGTGCCATAAAGTCACCTATGCTGCACATAAGTGTATTTACGTCATTCTGCAACAAACCATTAAACTGAGTTTTTTTCTTAACACTTTCAGATATTGGGACAATTTTTGGCATGTGAGTTTTGTTCCTTCATCTGCAATTATTTTTGCAGAAATTACGCGCAATGGACTTTGCTAAATTGTTGAAAATCACAGTTATACAGACTTGTTTTCTAAACGCTTTCAGATATTTGGCTGATTTTTAGTATGTGTTTAACTCGTGATGAGTTATAGATCTAGTCGAAGTTTCGTTCCGCTCAGCTTATTTTTACTGTATTTTCAGGCTTTGGATTTTGATAAAATTTTGAAAATCACAGTTATATGGACCTTTTTTCTAAATGCTTTCAGATATAATTGGGCTGAATTTTGGTATGTGAGCTAACCATGATGAGTTGCAGATCAAGTTTTTGTTTCTTTCTGCTCCCCTAATTTTTGCCAAATTAAGGGTTTACAACTTTGAAAATTGCTGAAATCCTTTTTTCAGACATTTTTCTATATATGCTTCCAGATTTTGAGCTGACTTTGAGCTCACCTGGCCTAAAAGGCTAAGTGAGCTTTTCTCATCACTTGGCGTCCAGCGCCTGGCATCGTCGTCATCCTTCATTCTTCATCCGTCGTCGTTAACTTTTACAAAAATCTTCTCCTCTGAAACTACTAGGCCAAATTAAACCAAACTTGATAACAATCATGATAGGGGTATCTAGTTTAAAAAATGTGTGGCGTGACCCAGCAAACCAGCCAAGATGGCCGCCATTGCTAATAGGACATAGGGGTAAAATGCATTTTTTGGCTTATAACTCAAAAACCAAAGCATTTAGAGCAAATCTGACAGGGGTAAAATTGTTAATCAGGTCAAGATCTATCTGCCCTGAAATTTTCAGATGAATCCAACAATCCATTGTTGAGTTGCTGCCCCTTAATTGGTAATTTTAAGGAAATTTTGCTTTTTTTGGTAAGTATTTTGAAGATTATTATAGATAGAGATAATAAAACTGTAAACAGCAATAATGTTCAGCAAGGTAAGATTTACAAATAAGTCAACATTACCAAAATGGTCAGTTGACCCCTTTAGGAGTTATTGCCCTTTATTGTCAATTTTTAACCATTTTTCGTAAATCTTAGTAATCTTTAAAAAAAATCCTTTCTCTGAAACTACTAGGCCAAATTAAACCAAACTTGGCCACAATCATCTTTGGGGTATATAGTTTAAAAAATGTGTGGCGTGACCCGGCCAACTAACCAAAAATGGCTGCCACAGCTAAAAAAAGAGCACAGGGGTAAAATGTAGTTTTTGGCTTATAACTCAAAAACTAAAGCATTGAGAGCAAATCCGAAGGGTTAAATTGTTTATTAAGTGAAGATCTATCTGCCCTGAAATTTTCAGATGGATCGGTCAACCTGTTGTTAGGTTGCTGCCCCTGAATTGGTTATTTCAAGGAAATTTTGTTGTTTTTTGTTATTATCTTGAATATAATATTATAGATAGAGATAAACTGTAAACAGCAATAATGGACATCAAAGTAAAAATAAGTCAACATGACCAAAATGGTCAATTGACCCCCTAAGGAGTTTTTGTCCTTTATAGTTAATTTATAACAATTTTCATAAAATTTGTAAATTTTTACTAACATTTTCCACTTTAACTACTGGGCCATTATAGATAGAAATAATTGTAAGTAGCAAGAATGTTCAGTAAAGTAAGAACCATCACCAAAACACAATTTTGTCATGAATCCATTTGCGTCCTTTGTTAAATATTCACTTACACCAAGGTGAGCGACACAGGCTCTTTAGAGCCTCTAGTTTTTTTTATCATGATAATTTCCAGATCAAGTTAGAATTTTGTTCTGGTCTGATGATTTTGTGCAGAGTTATGGTCCTTTGACCTAAAAAATTCCTCAAAAAGTAAAAAAAAACTGATTATTTTTCGGGAATATTCTAAGCATTTGCTAAGTCAAAGTCTTAATTTTTATCACCTAATTGAATTGAGATGGGAAATTCTTTAGAAACAGAAGAGAATGGAGAATGCTAGATTGGATATTATTTTGAAAACCATCATACACATTGAAATAAGAACCCTATAGTCGTCATTGTTGTAGGAAGAGGCGTCTTCATTGTCAGCATGGTCAGCGTCGTTCAAAGACAGATGGTTTCCGGATAATAACTTTAGTTTTAGTAAAAAGAAACCAATAAAATTTTAATACAATGTTTATAACCACTAAACATGCTAAAGGAAGTTTGGGAATGATTTTGGGGGGTTATTATACCTAAGGTTTAGGAATGAAGGGCCAAAAAAGGGGTCCAAATAAGCATTTTTGCAGTTTTCAGTCAATAACTTGTGTTTAAGTGTATAAATCTCTCTAAAATTATACCACAAGTTTCTATTCTACCAAGGGATGGTTATGGGGGGTTATGGCTCAAGTCATGCAGTAATAGAGGGCAAAAAAGGGGAAAACAAGGGTTTGTCTGGTTATAGGACAATGTAGACAATTCAAAAGCAGTATAAGGGAGGTTATTCAATAAAAATTTAAAGAATACTGTAATACATGTATATATGTTTGATTACCTCCTTTACACTGTTTGAAAATTATGTATTAAGAAATGATGATTGTCTTCAGATGTGTAGTTGTAAATTTATTTTTAGAAGTTACAATGTCATGAATGTACTATTAACAATTAACATGCATGACATGATCAATTATTAATATTAATTTTTACCATGACTGTGTCATTTTATATTTTAATATTTTATGATGTATTTAAATGAGTAGTTATTGTTGCCAACTCCATCAGAGATTTGAATTAAAAGATTATTTTTGGAATAAGGGAAAGGGGGAGGGGTAAATAAGAATTAGTGGGGGGATGCAGTAAAAATTTTCTCATTTCAGAATTCAGAAATTTAGAAGAATTTTTCATGTTTTTCTTCAAATATTTTTCTTTTGAGGGAATTAATTATAACAGCCTAGTAGTGTATTATTGCTCAAAAGCAAAAAAATAAATTCAAAAGTTCATTAGACCACATTTATTTTGTGTCAGAAACCTTTGCTGTGTCAACTATTTAATCATAATCCAAATTCAGAGCTGTACCAAGCTTGAATGTTGATTCATACTTGCCCCAACTGTTCAGGGCTGACCTATGCGGTCGTATAAAGCTGCACCCTTGGGTGAATCTGGTTTACCATTTCTTTACACCTTTGCATTTGTCTATTACACACATGTTTTATCTTGAAGTGTAACTATGACAGACAGAGAGAAGCTTGAAGTTGAAAAATTGATCAAAATGATCAATAAGTTGGCAATTTGCATAATTGAAATTGTGAGTTGACTTCTTATTAGAGTTAAAACTCTTTCATGACAATTTTTACCAATTCTAAGCTATTTTGGCCAAAAGGTTCAAGTGAGCTTTTCTTATCACTTTGCGTCCCTCTTGAATCTTTGTTGTTTCTTGTCAATGCTTAAACTGTCATTCTTCACAAAAAATATCACCTTTAAAACCTTTTTGCCAAATTTAAGCATTTTCATGATATTTCGTCACAATCATCAATAGGTTACATCTGGTAACAAAAAATGTCCAATGATAAGCCTGCCAATCAAGATAGCCAACTTAGCTAAAAATTGAACATAGGAGTAAAATGCAGGTTTCTTCATATATATATATTGAAAACCTTTATAAATACTAATAGAGAAAATCTGTTTTGGGCTCAAATGTTCAAAAGGTTGAGCTACATGTAGCTACCAATAGTCAATATAGATAAAAACTGGCAAATGATTATTTCTAGGAATTATTACCCTAAAATGACAAATTTAACATTTCATAATTATTTTGCCTGTAATCATGGTAATCATGAAAACTATAATTGATAGGCAATAAATTTAAATTGTAAACATGATAAGCAAAACAAGTTCTACAAACACGTCAACACAATTGAAATCATTAAACGACTCCTTGATAAAGTTATTGCCCTTTGATGACTTATTTAACTATTTTTTGTGTTTTGCCTCATATCTTAAAAATTATAATAAATAGATGAAACTTGAATAAGCAAAAATAAGAATAATTTGGAGGAAATTGTCTGACAACTCTTTTTTGAGTTATTGCCTTTTAATGATGATTTTAACTATTTTTTTTTGCCTTGTATGATCTTTGACTTGATCAGAAAAAGTTTTTTTTTTTTTTTTTTTTCCCTATACATTAAATCATATAACATGTAAAAGGTAGATAAGAGTTTTGTCTCTCCTGCAATGAAAGTCTATGGGAAACATAGGTATTACTATCCGGTGGCAGAGCATGATGATACACTATTTGTATAAAGCTTTATATTTCAGAAGTTAGAAGACCTTGATACTTCATACCTTGTATGCAGATACCTAATTATGTTACGAAGTTTCCGTTTTTTATATGCCCATTGTCCAGGACCTCATTTTCACGTTTAGTGACAGCATGAAAAAAATTTACAGGTTTTTTGGTCATGTGAATTTCTCACTTATTATGAGTACATGTAATAGGATAACTATATTTGGTATATGGGTTTCCTTGCAACGTCTACATGTCTGTCAGACAGGGTTAACCTGACCTCAACCTTAATTCATGAATCAGTGATCCAGGTTAAAGTTACGTGATTTAAGGATACTACAAGCTGCAAGTCAACTATATGTGGTGTATGGAATGATTGTTAGAGGTACATGTCAGACTGGCAGGTTTTATCTTACCTTGACCTCATTTTCATGGTTCATTGCACATGTTGCAATTGGTAAACATCAAGTGTTTGTGTTTTGGTAGGTTTTTCTAAAAAAAAAAATGGTGTTTTTGTAATTGTTTTGGTCATATTTATCAATGGGTAAACAATATTTGGTGTATGGAATAATTATAGGGTGTACATGTCTGTGTGACAGTTTTTATCTGACCTTGACCTTATTACTTGTCATTGATCTTAAAGAATGTTATTAGTGTATGTGATACTTGTATTTAAGCTTTTATCTTTAAGAATTTCAGCATAAAATCAAGCGTCAGTAAAACAGGTGAGACATTTCAGCATGTGCACACTTGTTTATAGAATTTTACAAAAATAATTTATTAATGAAATTTTCTATGTTTACAGGTAAACCATCATCCGAAAAGTACGACATTACACTTATGATAAATTTGATGAGAAATCTGACTGACACACAGATCAGCAGTAAACTTCCCTTACCTACACATGTCAGTGTTGGTGATGATCTATCCAGGATACAGTATTACAGAAATAAAATTGCTCACATGGACAGTTTTATGATTGAGGATGATGATTTCAATATTTACTGGGAGGATATAGCACAGGTATGTATTCAAAGAGTAGTAAACTGGAATTTGAAAAGTGTTTGTTATATCAAGATATTTGTACCATTATCATCATAATCATAATTTATATTATACCCCACAAAACAAAGTTGGGGAGGGTATAATGTTTTGAATTGTCTATCTGTTTGTCTGTCCTGTTCTTTTCATCGCAACTTTCTGAAACCAAACAACATAATTGCATGAAACTTTGTAGATAATAAGGACATACTACATCGCATGCAGAAATGCATAAAAACAGGAAATTACAATTCAATTTTTTTTTGAGTTATGCCAGATTCCCTTAATTTTCAGGCAAAATATACTACTGCAACATTTTGTCATCACAACTTGTCTGAAACCACTCAACAGAGTTTAATGAAACTTTGTATCTTATAAGGACATACTATGTTAATGTGCATATAGACAGGAAATTTAATTTGTTTTCTATGAGTTATGCCTCTTAACTCAGAAATTTCTTGTCATTGCAACTCCTCTGAAACACAACAGAATTTCAAGAAACTTTGTAGATAATAAGGAAATACCATATGGATATGCATATAGACTGAAAATTAAGATTCAATATTTCTTTTCTAGGAGTTGTGCCCCTTTAACTAAGTATTTTGGCCAAATATACTGCAGTAACAGTTTTTTATTGCAACTACTCAGAGTTATGCCCCTGTAACTTAGTATTTTGGCCAAAATATACTGCTGTAACAGTTTTTGATAGCAATTACATATATACCCTGAAACCACTCAACAGAATTTCAATTTAACTTTGTAGATAATAAGGACTAACTTTTTACATGTGCATATATACAGGTTATTACTATTCAAAAAATTTTGTAGGAGTTATGCCCATTTTCACTAAAAAATTTGTCATAAATATACTTCTGCAACAGTTTGTAATCACAACTTCTCTGAAACTACACAACAGAATTTCATGAAACTTTGTAGATTATAAGGACAAGGAAGAATATGCTATGTAAATGTGCATATCAACAGGAAATTATGAATTAATTTTTATGCCAAATTTATTATGCCCCATTTATGGGCATTACGTTTTCTGGTCTCTGTGTCCGTCTGTTTGTAAGTCTCTTTGACCGTCCATATGTCCGTCCATTCGTCTGTCTGTCCGTCTGTCATGCTTCAGGTTAAATTTTTTGGTTGAGGTGGTTTTTAATAAAGTTGAAGTCCAGTCAACTTGAACTTAATACACATGTTCTCTATGAAATGATCTTTGTAATTTTAATGCCAAATTAGAGATTGCCCCCCCCATTTTCACAGTCCACTGAACATGGAAAATGATAGTGTGGATGGGCATCTGGTCCGAGAACACAATTAATTCGTAGTGCATTTCTTTTAGAACATAAATGAAAATAAAAAAAATCCCACCTGCGCTTTCTCAAAGAAACTTTTACAGTGTGTTGTACTACTTTTGGGACAAAATATATCAAATTTATAGAAAACTTCATCGCCTCTAACTCAAAATATGGACAATTTTATGTTTAGGGCGTCTTGAAATCTTTTGACAGCTTCCCAAGTGCTCATTTTCAACCTTTTTCAGCTGGACCAAATCACTACTTTCCTTAAAAATTCTGGACCCAAATTTGTTTACAGTGTAATTTCATCCCCCTACTTGCAATTTGAGGCAGTGAACATGGAGAAATAAATTTGGAAGGGGTATAAAAATTAATGGCAAGTAACCCACTGTCAACACTAGGGACTATATTTGTGAACAACGAAAATCAAGGGACGACAATGGTGGTCTCGGACCTAATAGGGTAGAAAGAGTTGACAAATCTTAAAAAACTTGGTATGAACAAAGCTTAATGTATTATAACACTGCTTACAAAGTTTCATGACAATAGGATGTATATTATAGACATTAAGTTAAGTTCTATACTCATCTTTGCGTGTAAAATTTTGACGTTAAAATTGAAAAATTTCAACTATCAACATTTGGGGCTTTAAAAATTTAAATATTGCAAAAAAATACTTTTTAAATGCCTTAATATATTACTTATCATGTACTTAAAGCAATAGAGTACTCATTTGATTTATCAGACTTGGCATAATTATTCAAAAGTCAAATTTATATGAGCCTGCGCCTAAAAATTCAGGTTTTTCAATGAAGGGGAGCCTTACATGAAGATGTAATATTTTCCAGCAATTTTAAACTTGTGAAGCTTTTTGGTTATAAATAATCCTTACATATGTATTTAAAGTACTTTAAATGGAAAGAAAAGTTACAAATAACATATCATATTAGTTTGAAAGGGTCTTAGGCCAAGTAAGACTGGAAAAAAATTAGGGTCAATTAAGGCCGTGCCACATATTTACATTAAAAAATGCATATTGAGGCTATAAGAAATAAAAATTTGTGTCTTTTTTATCATTTCTATACTCATGTGACATGATACAACAAATCTGAGCACAAAAAGACTCTTGCAATTAACTTTTCTTACAAGCAGTATGGGCTGAAACAAAGATTTTTGCCTTTTTAGGGAAAAACTTGCATGCAATTTATTCTCAACAGGCTTATATTTAAACCACTTGCTATCCTACAGAAGAAAAGAAATATATTATGTGAAATGGAACAGGTACAATAGACATTGTAAAGTGCATTTGATACAAATTTAGTGAGGTCTCTAATATGGACATCAAATTTTATATACCAAGCTCCCCACTATTGCGTTCATCCAAACAAGGCGTTAGACAAGGGTCATTTATACAACACATTTTGCACATTTTATCTGAGATAAACTTCTTTTCTGTAGATTCAGAGTTCATAGATAAGTAAAAGAAGCAGGTAAAGACATAGAAACACAAATATTGACACATAAAAACCTGTCAGATAGAAAGTCAGGATGCCATTTATGCATCAATATTGAAAAAGTTATAAAATGCCTATTTTGACCATAAAATGCCAAAATTGGTCGTTTTTGCAGAAATTCTATAAAATAAAAGTTTAAATCCTTTAGTTTCATGCTATTTGACAAGTTGACACCATCAAATCATTTAGGGAAGTTGCCAGAGTACAAATTCTATATTTACAGATTTCACCTCTTAGGTCCGAGAACACAATTAATTCGTAGTGCATTTCTTTTAGAACATAAATGAAAATAAAAAAAATCCCACCTGCGCTTTCTCAAAGAAACTTTTACAGTGTGTTGTACTACTTTTGGGACAAAATATATCAAATTTATAGAAAACTTCATCGCCTCTAACTCAAAATATGGACAATTTTATGTTTAGGGCGTCTTGAAATCTTTTGACAGCTTCCCAAGTGCTCATTTTCAACCTTTTTCAGCTGGACCAAATCACTACTTTCCTTAAAAATTCTGGACCCAAATTTGTTTACAGTGTAATTTCATCCCCCTACTTGCAATTTGAGGCAGTGAACATGGAGAAATAAATTTGGAAGGGGTATAAAAATTAATGGCAAGTAACCCACTGTCAACACTAGGGACTATATTTGTGAACAACGAAAATCAAGGGACGACAATGGTGGTCTCGGACCATCTGTGTACTTTTTGAGCTTTTCCCATCACTTGGCGTCCATCGTCGTCCATCGTCGTCCGTCGTCGTTAACTTTTACAAAATCGTCTCCTCTGTAACAACTGGGCCAAATTTAACCAAACTTGGCCAAAATCATCATTGGTGTATCTTGTTTAAAAATGGTGTCCGGCGACCCGCCAAAATAACCAAGATGGCCGCCACGGCTAAAAATAGAACATAGGGGTAAAATGCATTTTATGGCTTATAACTCTGAAACCAAAGCATTAAGAGCAAATCTGACACGAGGTGATATTGTTTATTAGGTCAAGATTTATTTTCAGATGAATCAGACAATGGGTTGTTGGGTTGCTGCCCCTGAATTGGTAATTTTAAGGTAATTTTTTCCTTTTACAGTTCTTATCTTGAAAATTATTATAGATAGAGATAAAATGTAAACTGCAATTATGTTTAGCAAAGTAAGATCTACAAATAAGTCAACATGATTAAAATGGTCAGTTGACCCCTTTAGGAGTTATTGCCCTTAATAGTAATTTTTTACCAACTTTTCATAAAAATCTTATTCTCTGAAACTACTGGACCAATTTTAACAAAAACTTAGCCAAAATCATTATTAGGGTATCGTGTTTAAAATTTGTGTGCGGTGACCCGGCCAACCAACCAAGATGGCCACCATGGCTAAAAATAGAATATAGGGATAAAATGTAGATTTTGGCTTATAACTCTGAAACCAAAGCATTTAAAGCAAATCTTAAGAGGTGTTAACTTGTTTATATAGTAAATATCTATCTGCCCTCAAATTTTCAGTTGAATTGGACAACCCTTTGTCGGGTTGCTGCCCCCAAATTGGTAATTTTTAAAGAAATTTAGCCATTTTCGGTTATTATCTTCAATACTATTATGGATAGAGATAAATTGAAACAGCATTAATGTTCAGCAAATTAAGATCTACAAAAAAGTCATATTACCAAAATGGTCAGTTGACCCCTTAAGGAGTTATTGCCCTTTATAGCCATTTTTTAACAATGTTCATTAATTTGGTAAATTTTGGTAAGTTTTTACAAAGTGTTTTCCTCTGGTAAGTAAAAGACCAAGTTCATTACAGATAGAGAAAATTGTAAGTAACAAGAATGATTAGTAAAGTATGATCAGATCTACAGACACATCACCGTCACCAAAATACATTTTTTTTATGAATCCATCTGCTTCCTTTGCATTGTTTAATATGCACATAAACCAAGGTGAGTGACACAGGCTCTTGAGAGCCTCTAGTTTTAGGAGTTATGCCCTTTAAACTTTATGAATTTTGTAGTTTATGTGGACTTATTTTGTTAATGTGCATATCCACAAACAAATTTTTAACAGATGACTTTTGTAGTGTTATGAGTCATTGAACTTCTGGTAAGATTTTGTATGTCCAGTGACAATGTTGGGGTTTGTGGATAGTGAGCAAGGTTCTTTAATTTAAGTCAGATTTTTAATTAATTTTCAACAGGATTTCAGAACTATAGGTATCATATCTTATTCAAGATTCAAAATTGAGCCAAGATTGTAACCTAAATAATTGAATTTTAAGATATCTGTGATTGAGTCAAGATTGTAACCTTAATAATTGAATTTTAAGATATCTTTGATTGTGTTCCATCTTAATAAAAATAAGAATTATATTTTTAGGCTTTGCATCGACTAAGTGATGGATCGTTTAACGAGGAAATTATTGAATTGGAGGAATGGCAAATTTTTGAATCACAAAAGTCAAATAGCCTACGTCATATACAAATGCAAAACAGACTTGTAGCTGTTGAAGAAAGAATGATGTCGCTTGAACTACAACAGAATGACCCTATACCTAAAAATATCAAAGGCAAGTACCTATAAGTATTGCTAAAATATTTTCATCTGATATATATATTAAAAGATTATAAGTTGACATGAAATTGGGAGGGGGTTCAGAATAATTGATTGAGTTACAAAAAAAATGACAAACAACACCAATAAAAGCTGAAGTTGGAGCAGCACATTCTTTTAACACAACGGAAAGAACTAAAAAGGTCAGATACTTTACTCTGAATAAACAAGATTTTTGTTAATATTCCATACTTATATTTATTTAGAAAACAAAAACAGTTTTTGTCTTTATAATAGCTAATTCCATCTGAAGTACATATTTATGGTCAAGATTATTTTGGAGTTGAAGTCACATCAACTTTTTCCCATCACTTGGCCAAATTAAACCAAACTTGGCCGCAATCATCATTGGGTATCTAGTTTAAAAAATGTGTGGCCAAGATGGCTGCCACGGCTAAAAATAGAACATAGAGGTAAAATGCAGTTTTTGGCTTTAATCACTCAAAAACCAAAGCAATTAAAGCAAATCTGACATGATGTAAAATTATTTATCAGGTCAAGATCTATCTGGCCTGAAATTTTTGGATGAATGGGACAACCCGTTGTTGGGTTGCTGCCCCTGAATTAGTAATTTGAAGGAAATTTTGCTGTTTTTGGTTAGTATCTTGAATATTATTAAAGATAGAGATAAACGGTTTGCTGCCAGCCCTGAATTGGTAATTTGATGGAAATTTATCTGTTTTTGGTTATTATCTTGAATATCATTATAGATAGAGATAAACTGTTAACAGCAATAATGTTCAGCAAAGTAAGATCTACAAATAAGTCAATATGACCGAAATGGTCAGTTGACCCCTTTAGGAGTTATTGCCCTTTATAGTCAATTTTTAACCATTTTTCGTAAACCTTAGTAATCTTTTACAAAAATCTTCTCCCCTGAAACTACTGGGTCAAGTTCATTATAGATAAAGATAATTGTATGCAGCAAGAATGTTCAATAAAGTAAGATGTACAAACATATCACCATCACCAAAACACAATTTTGTCATGAATCCATCTGTGTCCTTTGTTTAATATTCACATAGACCAAGGTGAGCGACACAGGCTCTTTAGAGCCTCACGATCAAGCTTAGGAATTATGGGCAAAAAAATTGTATTAATTTTTTGCAGTTGCCAGACTATAACTTGTGTTCAAGTGTATGAATCTTTCTGAAATTATACCACAAGTTTCCATAATACCGGGTAAAATCGTTAAACAAGCACAGGTTTTTTTCTCTGTCTTTGTCCCTGCGTGTTATACTCTGGTGCGCTTTATGTATGTATTTTTTTCTGTTTTCTGGACGAGCGTGAAAAAAAAATATCTGGATTTTTTTCTGCAGACAGTCAGATTGTCAAGTGCTTGCAGTGACTTGATAAATTATTAAATTATAAATGTGGCATATTTTGTTATGAATAAATATATTTACTTTATTGTTTGTTTTTTATTTCATTCAATCATTGTTGGTTTAGGAAGTTGATAACCATGTGTTCATGGTCATTTTGTAAACAAATTTGAAGAGAAATAACTGTGTTTTGAAAGAGGTACTATACAGGATATTAATTATGTATTTATCATAAATATGTAGTTGTTTGTTGATTTAATGTGTTTTAAAATAATATTTTCTAATGGAATAATAAAGAAAGTGATTGGGTGTCTTGCCAATATTCCAAGTTTCTTTTAATGACGCTGGTGATGCATAGATAGATAAGATAAGATAACTTTATTAGCACTAACACATTCGACAATAAATGGTTATGGCAACAAATTAAAGACAAACTACAATAACATATATACAATGAAGGAGTGACAGTGGATAATTATGAGAGAAATATATAAAAATAAATGAGAAGCATATACATTATTACAAAAATCAAGTATCTTTTAATAATGAGTTTCTCACCAACATGCTTTTTAAATAGTTGACAACAATTTTTAATATTGTTAAGGAATAACTGTTGTTTTTCAAAATGAAATATGTTTTTGAAATATTGTTGCCACATATTATCGGATGTTTAAATAAAAAAAAAAAATATTTATTTTTATAATTTAATCTGCTTACACATTTATTTATTGCCGTCTTATTTGAATTCCCCTTTCCAGGGCCCATATCACTTTCATTTGAAAATAGACAATGACTTGCAGAAACTGAAGTGGTATTTATTCAAATTAAAATTGAAAAATGTTTGTTATTTTTAAAACTTCAACTTTTATTTTATAGACAACAATAAAATTCTTAGGATTGATTTAATTACTTTTCTTTCTGACTTATGGGTGAACAGTTTTCACACGTGGGTACAAGTAGAAAGTAGGTCATAATCAAGATAAACACATTCCCAATGGCAGTTTTATGGCTTGGGTAACCTTTAATGAATACATGTTCAAGATTAATTAAAATCCTTAATTCCAATTTAAACAATAAACAAGCAATCAGCACCATACTAATTTTAATCAAAACAAAAAGGTTCAATGGACACCCAAGCTGTTAACACATGGCCATTGTGTTGACAAAAAACAAAAACAAACAAAACTGGCATAATTAAAATAATGAGAAAAGTATAATTATTTTATTATGATTTTTGTCCAGCCTGTGACTTTTGTCGCAGAATGCTTGACATAGGGATAGTGATCTGGCGGTGGCGGCTACGGCGGCGGCGGTGTTAGCTCACTTCTTAAAAGCTTTATATTTTAGAAGGTGGAAGACCTGGATGCTTCATACTTTGTATGTGGATGCCTCATGTTACGCAGTTTCCGTCAGTCACATGTCCAATGTCCTTGACCTCAATGTCATGGTTCATTGACTACTAATGTCTTGAAAAAAAAGTTAAGATTTTTTGTAATGTTAAATTCTCTCTTATTATAAGAAATAGGATAACTATATTTGATATGTGCGTACCTTGCAAGGTCATCATACCCGTCAGACCGTTTTCACTTGACCATGACCTCATTTCATGGATCAGTGAACAAGGTTAAGTCCATATCTCAGATACTATAAGCAGTAGGTCTAGTATATTCGGTGTGTGGAAGCATTGTTAGGTGTACATGTCCAACTTGCAGGTGTCATCTGACCTTGACCTCATTTTCATGGTTCAGTGGTTATAGTTAAGTTTTTTGTGTTTTGGTCTGTTTTTCTTATTCTGTATGCAATATGTCTACTATATTTGGTGTATGAAATGATTGTAAGGTGTACATGTCTAGCTGGCAAGTGTCATCTGACCTTGACCTCATTTTCATGGTTGAATGGTCAAAGTTAAGTTTTTGAGTTTTGGTCTTTTTTTCTAATATTATATGTTTAGTTTTCTTGGTTAATGTGACAGTTGTAATAAAGCTTTATATTTAGGACTTTCAACATAATATCAATGATTAGTATAGAAGGCGAGACATTTCAGTTTGTGCACTCTTGTTTATTTTATTTTGAAACAAATAAATATATAACAAAAACACTCTCAACTTTCTCACCAATCTGAAAATAGAAATGAAACATATTACGGTGTAAGTTACAACCGGAGAGAAACATTCATAATACTAATGTCAGTAGAATAATTGTACGTTTTCTTCGAGGTGCGCTTTATATGCAGGTGCGTTTTATGTAAGGAAAAAAAAACAATTCTCCCCCCCAAAAAAACGGCCATGCGGCTAATTTAGGGGTGCGTTTTTTAATCCGCAAAATACGGTACTAAGGGATGATTAGGATTAACTTTTGAGGGTAATGGCTGAAACCACTTAGTCATTAGGGGCACAAAGGGAGGAAAAAGGACAATTAAGACAATTTAAAAGCAGTTTAATGGAGATAATTCAAATTTATTTAAAGAATAATTGTGTATATGTTTGATTAACTCCTTTTCACTGCTTGTAGATAATGTATAAAGAAATGATGATTGTCTTATTAATAAGATGATTATCTGAAAAATTATTTATATGTAGGAGTTACTATTAATTATTATTAATTTAAGCAATGACTGTATGTCATTTTATATTTTAAGACTTTTATGATGTATTTTAACAAGTAGTTATGGTTATTAAGTCTCCCAAACAAAGTTTGGAGACTTATTGTTTTTGCTCAGTTCTAATTATTTTTATTATTTTTCTTTTTCTTTTTCTTTTTTCTTTTTTCTTTTTCTTTTTCCGCCACTTTAAAAAAATGAACTTGTCCGCAGCGTTTCTCCAAAACCACTTGTCAGATTTACTTAGGATTTCATAAAATAAATGTTAGACTAACATGTCTAGGTTAGCCATCAGTCGTTCGTTAGTGCATTTGGGTCTATTAAGGGGTATTTTGGGGGGCTGAAAGAAGGGAGGGGCTTTACTGCAGAACCCTATGGGATTTTATTTTCGAAAATTTTCAAATGAATATAACTTGAAAACTTTAAGTGATAAACACACACAGTCTTCAGAAATGATCACCTGAAATAAAGGAAGAATCTCTGGGGGTCATCCCCACCCCCTTAAATTTGAGAATATGCTATTATCTTGTAAACAGTCAAAAACCTACCCCTAAACCATATATATTCTTGAATGGGACGATGAAACAAATTTAATGAGGCTAAAGAGAAGTCTGTGGGGGTCGCCCCACCCTGTTCAATTTGAGAATGTGCTATTAGCTTGTAAACTGTCCAGATCCCCACCCCTAAACCCTATATATTCTTGTAGGGGACGATAAAACAAATCGAACGAAATAAAAGGGAAGTCCCCAGGGGATCAACCCACCCCCTCGTGTTTGAAAACTTGTAAACGGTCAAGATTCCCACCCCTAAACCATATATATTCTTGTATGGGACAATTAAACAAGTCAAATTAATATGGGAGCTTCGTTTGGGAGAATTCGTAATAGCATCCTGTTACAATTACTTCTTGTTAAGAAATTTGAATTGAGATTATTTTTGGAATAAGGGAAAGGGGAGGTGGAAAGGGGAGAGGGAAAGGGGGTTAAATAAGAATTTTGGTGTGGGGGGGGGGGGGGGTACGATTTTTTCTCGTTTCAGATTTCAGAAAATACTTATTTTGTTTTGTTTAGAGGATTACACAAAAGAAAAAAAAATGCGTAATATTTTATGTTTTTTCCCCCTTTGCACAAGATTACGGAAAAACATTTTTAATTTAAGTTTCTTCTGTATATTTTGGAGTTATGTATGACGTCCATTATCACTGAACTAGTCTACAATTGTGTTTAGGTGTCAGCTGAAGCACGCCTCCAGGTGCCAAGTCTAGAGATCTTACTCTGGGTTTTCTTTGCTAATTAGTCGGGTTGTTGTCTCTTTGACACATTCCCAATTTCCATTCTCAATTTTGTATTTTAAAATGTGGAATTTGGGTAAAAAATGGTAAACACATCGTTATTTGCCTTGTTATTTACAAAGTTAAAGTAACTGTTAAAGATAATGAAGAAAATTTACGTAAGCATTGCTTTTTACAGATTTGTATGAGAAGGAAATTAAAGATTGGGTAGAAGACAAGGAAAAGTTCTTTGAAACTGCAGCCGCCAAGAAGATATTAAGTTTTGTAACTGGAAATTCTATCACCGTCATAGCTGGTAGTCCTGGAATGGGTAAAACAGCCACTTCACACCAAATTGCATTACATTTACAACAATACGAAGGTTACCAGATTTTGCCAATTTCTGACCCAAAGGACATTGAAAAATATTATACAAAGGGACTTGCACAAATATTTGTTTTTGATGATTTATGTGGAGTTTTCAATGTCGATCAGCATTTGATTAACTCTTGGGACAGAGTTTCTAGTCGGATAGCGAGATTTTGTAAGGAAAATAAACGTTTTCGAATCCTTGTTACTTGTAGATTACAGATAACAAAAAATCCACAGTTTGAAAAATTATCTGACAAGTAAATATGAAAGAATGCAATTTGCTTTCAAAAGATTTGGCTTACAAAAATAGTGAAAAACTGAAAATTGCCTCTTGTCATATGGATCAAGAACACGTGCATAAACTTAGAAGGGAGACCATCAGTGGCCTGAACATGTTTCCATGTCTGTGTGATATGTTTGGTAAATCTGATGACAAAGATATGAAAATGTTTGAATGCCCTATTCAATATTTTGAAGAACAGTTTGATCAGATGCAGTATCAAAATGAGGAGTGTTTCCTGGGACTGGGGTTGTTAGTTATTTACAATGACAAAATAAAAATAAATGTCTTCAAAGATGAGAGTATAGACACAGTATTCAAGAAGATATTTAAAGAAGTCTTTGAAAGTTTAGAATTATCAAACCGTCCTTCTAAATTGCAAGTCCTTAGGAAATTAGACACCTTAATTGATACTTATATTACAAGTTATATTGAAAACAATCAATCAATAATAACTAGCAAACATGACATAGTTTTTGATTTACTTTCTTTATATTTTGGAAAGAAAATGACGAAAACTTTAGTGAAATATGCTACACCAGATTTTATTTCAGACAGAATCCAGTTTGAATCTCTAGAAGAAGAACATGATGAATATACAATTATGATACCTCCATACTTGGAACATTCATACTTTAATCGCATTGAAGAGGAGATAATGAAAAATAATTTTTATGATGTATTTGGAAACATGCAATCCCATATTAAGTTATATCAAGAGAAATTTATTGATTTCTTCTCCAAAAAAAAAGATATTATGGAAAAATTACTACACAACAGATGGCCTCTATATCTTTCATCGATGTATGGATGTAGTATTTTTGTACAGTTTTTGTTGGAGCAACAAAACAATATCCCATCAGAATTACTCCAAGATATCTCTGAAAGAACCAGATTTGAAATAGCAGCTCATGACAGTGACACTGAAGATATTGATACTGACTCAGATATGTATAAAATTACACACAAAAATGCACCCTTAGTAGAAGCATGTACAGAGGGCCATTTACAGATAGTTCAAACTCTTGTTCAATATGGATATGATATTGATTGTGTCAAACCTGGACTCCTTTCGCCCTTGTATGCTGCATGTTATTATGGTCATACAGACATTGTGCAGTATCTCCTGGGATGTAACTGTGCGGTGGATTTGGAAAATTGTGATGGTCAAACAGCCCTTCACGTTGCTTGTATAAAGAATAACCCAGAAATTGTATCAATACTATTAGGAAAAGGCCTTAACATCAACAAACCAGGATTTTGCAAAGAGACGCCATTTTTTATTGCTTGCAAATGGGGTAATCTAGATGTTGTAAACAGTCTTCTGGAATACAATTGTGATATTACTATATGTAACAATATGAGTGAAAGTCCTCTGCATGAAGCTTGTAAAAATGGTCATAAAGATATTGTGGAAGTCTTGATAAGAAATAAATGTGATGTTGATATGGTAAACTTTTTTGGCAGAACAGCACTGCATGAGGCTTGCTCTTCAAACTATACCCAATTTCTAGATGAGGAAGATGAAACTTGGTCTAGTGAAGGTGAAGAAGTTGACATTCAGTATGATGAACCTAAAGTTAAAAATGGTAACACTGTAATTGTGGATAAAATTTCAGACAGCATTGAAACGATTCGGAAAGGAATTGTGCTAATTCTGTTGCACAATAATATAAACCCATGTATTGCCGATAGCCATGGCGACACTGCACTTCATAAGGCAGCTGAAAGTGGTTATTCAACAATAGTGGATATTTTGTTGCAGAAGTTGCTTGAAATAAATAAAATGGCATTAGTAAATGAAGATAAACCAGTTGATCTGTACAAATCATGTATCCCGCCACTTTTTTCCTCAAGTAGTAAATGTGTTGTTAATGTATTTCTACAACATACATGCAACATGAATATTCTAGATTCACATGGTCGAAATGCTTTACATTATGCGAGTGAAAGGGGTTATTTAGAGATAGTAGAATTCTTGTATGACACTGGTTGTAAAATGGATGTTTTGAATGCTTCAGGATGGAGTGTTCTTCATGCAGCATGTAGGGGAGGAAATGAGGATATCGTTGATTTTTTCCTAAAGAGGGGATGTGACCCTAATCACACTGACAAGTATGGAGATACTCCGTTATTTGTGGCATGTGAGGGATCCAATATAGAGGTTGTAAAAATATTGATTAAATATCACTGTGATGTTAATAAAACCAATACTGTAGGCTGCAATGCTTTACAAAAAGCATGTTTGAATGGCCGTGCTAACATAGTTGATCTTTTGCTTAAAAATAAAATCAACATCAATCAGGCCGATAATTTGAACAACACTCCACTGTTTTATGCATGTTATCATGGCTACAAAGATGTGGCGAGTTTATTAATGGAGAATAAGAGTGAGTTAAATATTCCTAATAAAGACGGACAAATTGTTTTACACTTGTCATGCTGGTTGGGGCATCTAGAAATTACACAGTTACTGTTACAAAATCATTCGAACATAAATCAACCTGATAAATCAAAATTCACACCCTTACATCTGGCAGCCACAGAAGGATACAACGATATAGTTGAATTATTGATTAAAAACGGTTGCGATATAAATGCTTGTGACATCAATGGACGAAATGCTTTGCATCATGCATGCATTCAGAAGGGAGAACATGACAATCTGATTTTGATAAGTTGTTGTTCAAGATATCATCGACAGGAACATTATCATAACGACGTTGTTGTCCTTCTTCTGCAAAATAAATGTGATGCAAATCAACAAGATACTTTTGGTCAGATACCTTTGCATATAGCATGCGAGACATATACATCACATAGATATCTGAGATGTATGACAGATATCGTAAAACTGTTATTAGAGAGTGGTTGTGACATAAACAAGTGTGACAACTTGCACAGGTCACCATTCCTCGTTGCCTGTGAACAGAACGGGTATAAATCTGAAGAGATTGTGAAAACTCTGGTTGAAAAAAACTGTGATGTTAATATCAAAGACAGCAATGGACAAACTGGGCTTGAGATTTGTAATTCAAAGGGATTTACTTGGATGACTGAAATTTTGCTCCAAAGTCAGAATTCAAAAAATGAGGCTTCATATGAAAATGCTTAAATTCATGTCTTAGTTCATGTTAGTTGTTATTAATAAGATATAGTAATCAGTACTGAAGGAAATAAAAAAAAAAAAAAGATTTTCCTTAGAATTTTACCAAAGCTATGTGAAAAAAGAAAATGTCATAGGTATCTTATATGAACCTATTAAATAGTTCATAAGCAGAGTACACTCTTAATTTTTTAAGCCTCCAATCTAAATTAATGGAATTGGGGGACAAAAAATATTGAAAGATTGAAAAGGGATTTTTACAATGATGTGTCTTACAAAACACTCGATTAAAACAAAACAAAATTCAGAGGATAGACAACAGCGTGTTAATAAAAAGGGACGAAGAACTGCTTCAGAATAACAAAACATTATATGGGAAATCGAAGAATAAAAAAGGAGCTTCATTATACATAAACCAGAAGTTACTAAATATAGAATATCATATTTTTTAGCGATAGTGCGTCATATATTACTATATTTAAATGACTTCTTTTTAAAACAAAATTTAATTACAAATTCTGTAGAAATAGAAAAAAGTGCAAAAAATGATATACACAAATCAGCCTTTTTAAAAAGGTATGATCGATAAGAAGTGCGTTTGCCACCGACCCGAGAAAGTGATTTTAATGGACTTTCCATTCCAGCTGAGACGTTTGTCGACAACGTTCAGGGACAGATATACTGATATACCTTGAAAATAAAATTTGCCTGTTGCCGTTAGCCTTACTGAAACAAAATCATCCTTCTGACAAAAATTCGATGTAGACTTGCAGCGAACGCAGTCTGTGTTTAATTGCGGCATGTTTGCTGTAAATGTGCTGCGAACAACTTACTTAGGTACATGTAGATGAGTGTTTGCTGCAGAGGTGTTTAAAACATTTTTTATGCGTGTAACATCAGAATGCAGGATTTTACATATAATTTTCCAAATATTTTTGGAGGATTAGAGGGGGGCAAAGAAAACCCCCTAGCAGGTTCGGATCACTGTGTAATCGTCACCCCTGTCACAAATTTTGTTTGGTCTAGTACATATCAATAAGGGCTAGTTTTTGTCAAGCCTCCGATTTCTGTCGCTTAAAGCTCGACATAGGGATAGTGATCGGGCGCAGCGGCAGCATAAGTTCACTTCTTAAACTCATTATATTTTAGACGATGGAATACCTAGAGCTTCATACTTTGTTTATATATGCATTATGTTACGAAGTCTCCGTCTTTCATATGTCCATTGCCCTTTACCTTATTTAATAGTTCAGTGACCACTTGGAAAAAGATAACGATTTTGTGTAGTGTTAATTTCTTTCTTATTAGGAGCAATAAGATATTTATATTTAGTATGTGCCTACCTTGCCAGGTCCTCATGTCCACCAGACAGATTTCATTTGACCTCTACCTTTTTCATGGATCAGTGAACAAGGTTAAGTTTTGATGGTCAATTCCATATACTAAGTATCAGATACTATACGCCATAAGTCTTCTATATTTGGTGTATGGAATGATTGTAAGGTTTACATGTCCAACTGGCAGGTGTCATCTGACCTTGACCTCATTTTCATGGTTGTCAAATATGAAAAAGAAGTTGTGGTATGATAGCCAATAAGACAACTCTCCACAAGAGACCAAATGACACAGAAATGAACAACTATTTCACCGTACGGCAATGAGCAAAGTCCATGCCGCATAGTCATCTCTAAATATATGACAAATGCACCACAATTCAGACGAGAAAAAACTAACGGCCTGATTTATGTACGAAAAACAAATATGTGTCTCACAGACAATAATATCTCAAAGAAAGAGTCCTACATTTAATTTGTTATAATACAGTTCATTTAGAGTGAAGTGGGGTGGCATCACTTTTTCTGTATACCCTCGCAACTCAAAGTTGGGGAGGGGGGGGTATTGTTTTACCCCTGTAATTCCCATTATGGGTACATATATAGTTATTCAGAATCACTTCTCCTACAGTTGGAATCGTAGATTTCACTTTGCTGGCTGTTTGTACATATATAGAAGGTTTCTATTTGGTCAGGGTTTTAATTTTTATTAATATTTGCTCTATTGGGAGATAGTTGAACTTTGTCATTTTTGGGGTATAAGCGGTTAAATGTTGTCGTTATTTTGAAAGAACACTTTGCATCTCAAAGAAAGTCCTACATTTACTTTGTTATAATACAGTTACGTCAGAGTGGAGTGCGGGGCCATCACTTTATCCAGTTTTTCTATTTAATCACGAGTTCACATTACTACATATGCACATGATTTTTTTTCTATGTATCATTTTATTTTTAACAAATTTCAAAGATCAACTGTTAATCATGTAAGTCTATGGAAGGTCAGTCAATTACAAGACAGCACCTGCATTGGGACACTTTTTCATATGTTCACTGCAAGAAAGTAGATCGTGTCCAACTGGCTGGCGTCATCTGACCTTGATCTCACTTTCATGGTTCAGTGGTCAAAGTTATTTTTTTTTGTGTTTTTGGTCTGTTTTTCTTACTGTATGCAATTGGTCAATTAAATTTGGTGTATGGAAATATTTTATGATGTACATATCAGTCTCGCAGGTTTTATTTGAATTTGACCCCATTGGTCCAATTTAAGTGGTTGTGTTTTGATCTGTATTTTACTTTAACCATAAGCAATAAATCAACTATATTTGTTGTATGCAAGGATTGTAAGATGTTTATGTCTGTCTGGCATCTGATCTTGACCTCATTATGGTGGTGTATTGGCTAATGTTAAATTGTAATGGTCAAGTTTGTTTCTTAGTTACTTTAAGCAATGGGTAAACTATATTTAATGCATATATTGATTGTAAAATGTAAATGCTTGCCTGGCATGGTTCATTTGACCTTGACCTCTGTTTCATAGTTCATTTGTCAATGTTTAGATTTCTTAGGAAAGTTTGTTTCTAAGAATCTACAAGCAATAGGTCAACTATATTTAGTGTATAAAATTGTAAGGTGTACATGTAGTTCTCGTTTAGTTTATCTGACCTTGACCTAATTTTTTGGATCATATTAAGTTTATGTAATAGTTGTAGTAAAGCTTTATATTTAGGATTATCAACATTATATCAAAGGTTAGTAAAGAAGGCGAGATATTTCAGCTTGAGCACTTTTGTTTATTAAGAAAAGGGGGACTTTCCAGTTGTCGGACAATTACTCAAAAATGCTTTCAACAGTCTTCATGAAACTTCGGTAAATTGTTTTTTCTATTGTCTTTCGCTCCCTTTAGATTTTTATGTATTTTTATACGACCGCAAAAATTGAAAAAAATTTCGTCGTATATTGCTATCACGTTGGCGTCGTCGTCGTCGTCTGCGTTGTCGTCGTCGTCCGAATACTTTTAGTTTTCGCACTCTAACTTTAGTAAAAGTGAATAGAAATCTATGAAATTTTAACACAAGGTTTATGACCACAAAAGAAAGGTTGGGATTGATTTTGGGAGTTTTGGTTTCAACAGTTTAGGAATTAGGGGCCAAAAAAGGGCCCAAATAAGCATTATTCTTGGTTTTCGCACAATAACTTTGGTTTAAGTAAATAGAAATCAATGAAATTTAAACACAATGTTTATGACCATAAAAGGAAGGTTGTATTGATTTTGGGAGTTTTGGTCCCAACAGTTTAGGAAAAGGGGCCCAAAGGGTCCAAAATTAAACTTTGTTTGATTTCATCAAAATTGAATAATTGGGGTTCTTTGATATGCCGAATCTAACTGTGTATGTAGATTCTTAACTTTTAGTCATGTTTTCAAATTGGTCTACATTAAGGTCCAAAGGGTCCAAAATTAAACTTAGTTTGATTTTGACAAAAAATGAATCGGTTGGGTTCTTTGATATGTTGAATTTAAAAATGTACTTAGATTCTTGATTTTTGGCCAAGTTTTCAAGTTGGTCCAAATCTGGGTCCAAAATTAAACTTTATTTGATTTCATCAAAAATTGAATAAATGGGGTTTGTTGATATGCCAAATCTAACTGTGTATGTAGATTCTTCATTTTTGGTCCCGTTTTCAAATTGGCCTACATTAAGGTCCAAAGGGTCCATAATTAAACTAAGTTTGATTTTAACAAAAATTAAATTATTGGGCCTCTATGATATGCTGAATCTAAACATGTACTTAGATTTTTGATTATGGGCCCAGTTTTCAAGTTGGTCCAAATCAGGATCTAAAATTATTATATTAAGTATTGTGCAATAGCAAGTCTTTTCAATTGCACAGTATTGTGCAATGGCAAGAAATATCTAATTTCACGATATTGTGAAATAGCAAATTTTTTTTTTAATTAGAGTTATCTTTCTTTGTCCAGAATAGTAAGCAAGAAATATCTTATTGCAAGAATTTTTTTTAATTGGAGTTATCTTTCTTTGTCCAGAATCAACTTAAAATCTTTGTTATATACAATATACAATGTATATTCACTTTTTACTACCAACTGATAAATTTAAATGATCTTTACCATTCAGTGATAACAAGCAGTTTTTTTTACATCTTAATATTTTATGATGTATTTAAATGAGTAGTTATTGTTGCAAACTCCATTAGAATATTTTAATTGAGATTAGTTTTGGAATAAGGGAAAGGGGGATGTGATTAAAAAATTGGATTCAATTTTTCTCATTTGAAATTTCATAAATAAAAAGAAAATTTCTTCAAACATTTTTTTGAGAGGATTAATATTCAACAGCATAGTGAATTGCTCTAAGAGAAAACAAAAATTTTAAGTTCATTAGAACACATTCATTCTGTGTCAGAAACCTATGCTGTGTCAACTATTTAATCACAATCCAAATTTAGAGCTGAATCCAGCTTGAATGTTGTGTCCATACTTGCCCCAACCGTTCAGGGTTCAACCTCTGCGGTCGTATAAAGCTACGCCCTGCGGAGCATCTGGTTTATTATTGGTCCAGTTTTCAAGTTGGTCCAAATCGGGGTCCAAAATTAAACTTTGTTTGATTTCATCAAAAATTGAATAAACTGTGTATGTAGATTCTTAATTTTTGGCCCTGTTTTCAAATTGGTATACATTAAAGTCCAAAGGGTCCAAAATTAAACTTAGTTTGATTTTAACAAAAATTGAATTCTTGGGGTTCTTTGATATGCTGAATCCAAACATGTACCTAGATTTTTGATAGAAATCTTCAATTGTACAGTATTGTGCAATAGCAATTATTTTCAATTGCACAGTATTGCGCAATAGCAAGAAATATCTAATTGCACAATTTCAATTGGAGTTATCTTTCTTTGTCCAGAATAGTAGTTGAATCAACTTAAATCATTGTTTTATATAATATAATGTATATTCACTTTTACTACCAACTGATATATTAAAACAATCTTTACCATTCAGTGATAACAAGCATTTTTTTTACATTTTAATATTTTATGATGTATTTAAATGAGTAATTATTGTTGCAAACTCCATTAGAAATTTGAATTTAGATCGGTTTTGGAATAAAGGAAAAGGGGATGTGAAAAAAAAAATTGATGGGGTTCAATTTTTCTCATTTGAAATTTCATAAATCAAAAGAAAATTTCTTCAAACATTTTTTTGAGATGATTAATATTCAACAGCACAGTGAATTGCTCAAAGGCAAAACAAAAATTTTAAGTTTAGTAGACCAATTCATTCTGTGTCAGAAACCTATGCTGTGTCAATTATTTAATCACAATCCAAATTTAGAGCTGAATCCAGCTTGAATGTTGTGTCCGTACTTGCCCAAACCGTTCAGGGTTCAACCTCTGCGGTCGTATAAAGCTGCGCCATGCGGAGCATCTGGTTGATTTTAACGAGTTATTGGAATTTAGTTATAAAAAAGGTGTGATTTTCAAGTTTTTAAGTGATTTGAAAAGTTTTCATAAAACTCTGGTGATATCTATCAAGATAATCTCTATTTACTTTTCAAAAATTTCGGATATGACTTTGAGAGCTTATTGACCTTTACTTAATGAAAAATGGCGGGCATATTATGCGCTCATGGCGCAACCATTTATTTGATCTTCTGATCTGAAAATGTAGTAAGCTTTATTGATTTTACGCCCAGTTATCAAGTTGGTCCAAATTGGGGTCCTAAATTATACTTTGTTTGATTTTAACAAAAAAGAAAATATAGGGTTCTTTGACAAGAGGGACGAAAGTTACCAGAAGGACAATCAAACTCATAGATCGAAAACAAACTGCCAACGCCATGGCTACTAATAAAAAGACAAACAGACAAAAAGTACAGAAGACAAATTATAGAAAACTAAAGACTAAGCAACACAAACCCCACCAACAACTGGGGGTGATCTCAGGTGCTCCGGAAGGGTAAGCAGATCCTGAAATTAGATAACAAAAATACCGAATTCTAGACAGAAAGTCCATAAACATGCAGATGGCAAAATCAAAAGTTGAGATACATCAAACGATAAAAACTTTTAAATAACTTTCTTAGTACAGACATTTTCTTATATAGTAAATGGTGGAAAAAAGTCTGGCATTATAGCTAGCTAAACCTCTGGTAACCAGACACAAGTTGTTTCCTTTTTCTTTTTTCGATATTCAAATTTTGAAAATATAACAAGTTCTACCTGAATTTTTTTTTTCCTCAAAAATTTTTTTCACAAATTTTTTTTCCTCAAAATTTTTTTTCTGAAATTTTTTTTTCTAAATTTTTTTTCTGAAATTTTTTTTTCTCAATTTTTTTTTCACAAATTTTTTTTTATTATTGGTTTCTTTTTCCTTATTCCTTATTCGGTTTCTATTTCCTTATTCGATTTTCATTTCCTTATTCGATTTTCATTTCCTTTTTCGGTTTCTTTTTCCTTATTCGATTTTCATTTCCTTATTCGGTTACTTTTTCCTTATTCTGTTTCTATTTCCATATTCGATTTTCATTTCCTTATTCGATTTTCACTTCCTTATTCGGTTTCTTTTTCCTATTTCAATTTTCATACCCTTTTTCGGTTTCTATTTCCTTATTTGATTTTCATTTCCTTATTCTGTTTTTATTTCCTTATTCGATTTTCATTTTTCATTTGGTGAAGGAGAAAAATGTTTCGTAGTGCCGGGACGCTACAACTCCCATGCAGTCGTTTTTACCCTTTTTTTAAATTATATTCATGCAAAACAATAAACAAGGGTTAGTTTCATGCAATTTTCAGTATGTTTTAATCAACATAGTATTTGGTTGATATCCACTACGAAACAATTTGTCCACTACGAAACGGTTTTGTAAACTACTAAACTCATCAAAATGTCCACTAAGTATCATGAGACTGAGTTGTTTCTTCATATGCTTTAAAGTACTGTCTAATCTTTATCGGTAAAATGGTTCACTAATTCAGAAAAAAAAATGAGATCTTTCTAGTATACAATGAAAAATAAACTGGAATGCCTATAGGAGACATTAAAATGCAATAAGTCTAAAGATAGATGTGCATTTAGAAGTTGTTTCGTAAGAAAAAATGCCCCCTACGAAACAGTACATGGTAGATTATGAAAATAATATTATTTTAAAGAGTATTAAAGATTGCACTTTTTATTTACAAATAGGTCTATGATAGAGGTATTCAAAATAACTCTTGAAATAAAATTTTAGACAAGTTGATTTTCCATTTTTTTTTTAGATTTGAAATTTACGCTTTTATTAAAACACGCCCAATTATGTCACAATGAAATATAAAATTGAAAGTGGTCATTTTGTTGTATGGAAAGGCGCATCCTGAAATGCCAGCGTATTCCCGATTTTGGTTTTAGATGTCCCGTTTGTTACTTCTTTTACAGAAGCGACAAATAATAACATGATAACCTCAGTAGCCAGGTCAATATCGGAATGTCTTCTAGTTATTAAGACTCTGGTTAATATCGTTAAGGAACCTTTTTCCGGAACTTTATAATAAAAAAGTATAGGATAGCAATTATCGTTATTAAGTGATGAAAACATCGGGTTACTCAATGAAATATGAATTATAGTAGAGGGGCATTAAGTTTTAACAGCCTTGTCCGTGTGTACGTCCGTACGTCAAGAAATTAGTTTCCGTTCTTTTATCTTGAGTTTGCCTCAAAAAAATGTTAGGGGTGGACCATTTGATATTCGGGGGGGGGGGGGGGGGGGGGGGGTAATAAAAAAATGGTTTGTTCTGTGGTAGTTTGAAAATAGATTACCTGACTTGCAATGACTTGCAATGTATTGAAAATAAATAACTCAGCAGGCCTAATCGAAAGCATGAGATGGCACCAGATTCATCTTTCTTCCAAAAATAAAAATCGGGAAACACTTCCCAAATCTTTTAATAATAAAAGTATAAATATCATTTAGATATACTTGAAATGTCTGAAAATTGTTTATTACAGGGCCGTAACTACACTGAGGCAAATGCCTCAAGTAGGAAATTTCAAAACCAAACGCTTATCTTCATATCAAATTGTGTTCACCGTGAGTGCCTTGTAAGAAGCAAGTTCTGTTCTCCCTCTGACGTAGCCCTTGATTTTTCGGGCTCAATATTTCTTATTTATTTGTCTTTTGTTCATTGATTGCCCTTCTGTATTCTGTTAGTGTTGCATTCATTTTGTAATTTAGTGATTTTGTTATTAAAATGATCATGAGTTTAAAAACAAAAACAGCAGCCAACTTAACTATGTGAATTATATTTTTGCTTTATCATGCATATTGGTCTTTGATATTGTCTCTAGAAACTTAAGTCTTATACGAGCATTGAATTTATATATTTTGCTTTGAGACCAAAATATTGTCAAACAATTATAAAACAAAACTTGCATTTTTAGATTAAGAAAGGATCTGTGGAACACCCAGAAAGCATGATTTTGCATAATTTGTTCTATAGCTTCTTGGGCCTTTAGCAGTTCCAAAACCCTTCAAAAAAAATTTGCCTCGCTTCGCTCGGCAAAACATGATTCCCATTACTTTTAAAATAGCTTAATTACAACCAAACTAGTAGTATTGTAATAGGCATACCAGCACAGAATTAGCAAGGATTAGCAAAAATGTAAGGAATGTGGTCACGTGGAATGTGATCACGTGGAATGTGGTCACGTGGAATCACGTGGAATGTGCTCGCGAGGAATGTTGCTAGCTTCGAATGCAATGGTAATAGAAGGTAGAAATACAAAAGTATGATAACTGATTTTCTTTTTATTATATTTGCAACAAATCTCAAGCTGAGCATATGGCTTGTTCGAATGCAAAGTTTATAGACATGATTCCAACTGTAGACTCTTATGAAGATATGAATTCAACAAGAGATCATAGCGTTGCAGGCATCACATTTAGAACTTCGAGATTGAGGTCTAGTTTAAGTTCTCTGTACGCAAATTATGACTTTCACTTAGACATGGTGAAAGTGATGGGGGTAATTGTCCTCCTTTCAGTGACGAGTGCAACACTAGCCGTTACTAACAATCTACATGTTTGTAAATCATACAAGTCGCACAATGCTACAGATTGTATTAGATTAACACACCACCAAGTAGATTCTCTAAGACAATACAATTCATCCATATGTGACTTTTTTCAACAATTTGACCTCCCACTGGACTATAAGGCTACTGTGTGTCGATATCAGAGAGAAGTAAGGATTGATATTAGACAATTTATTAGTGAACACCCAACAATCAAAGGACTTTATTTCAATACAAGACAGTGGCAATATCTAAAGAGACTAATACCACACATTGACAAGTCTATCACTAAAGCACTGATTTAAAACAATCCATCATATTTGTGATTTTTTTATCAATAAAGCTGTGTTGAATTAGCATTGCATATCAAGTTGTTTGCTTATTGTCCATTTATACAAATGGATTGCTAGTGATTTTATCAGTTATGTGAATAATCACTGGGTTTTAAATGGTCAGTCCAGCACACTCTCATGATTTTATCAGTTATGTGAATAATCACTAGGTTTTAAATGGTCAATCCAAAAAACCTTATCTGATTTTAAATGACTGGTCAAAGGTTACAATTTATCCATTCAATATGACAAAACCAATGTGTGAAATTTTTTCTCATGATGTTTAAACAGAAACAAACTTATAAACAATTTATTTCTAAATTTTTAAGACAAAAAAAAAAAGACTCTTTTCAAATAACAATTTTACTATCATAATATCAAATCGGCTAACTGCTATATATATACATACAAACAAATTATTCAACATCATCAGTAGAAAATATTCATTGTAAAAATGTGTAAAAGTTATCTGATACAACCAAAGTATTTAAGAGGTGAATTGAAATCATATTCCAAAATAATGTTTACTGAGACATTTTAAATTACTAAGATTTTAGAAATATTGTATTAACCATGTAAAACATATGGTGGAAACAACTCACTGATAATAAGAACAAACTTTTTTGATTGAAAAAGAATACAAAATGCTATAAAAAGTGCTTAAACTTGCATTTACATATCAATTGAGAAAATTGACATTACATTTCTCATAAAAATATGAAACAACACCAGCATTAATCAAAAACAATTTCACACAAAAGTAATAAATCAGCTAACTGCTGAATATATATATATATATATCACCATCACAACCATAAGAAAAGATTTATTGTAAAAATATATAAAACTCATCCAAACAATACTGATTTTAAATAACATTGACTAGAAACTGCAACCAAGATTGGAATAAGGATTTAAGTAAAAATTTGTAAAATGAAGGACAAAAAAAAACCAAACCAAATGTGTGTCGTTTAAAGGCACAAACCTTTATTTAAAAAAGACAGGAAAAAACTCACCAGATGCACAAATATAAGAAAACGAAACAGATTTTGCAATCAAAATTTAAAATATTGAATTAAAAACAAATAATAATAAGAAAAACTTACATATATTAATCAAGAAAATTCCTCTTTCAATTACCAATAAAAATATGAAACACCAATAACATAAATCAGATAAAAATTTAGCGACAAATAAACTTGTTTTTTTAATATATATATCGCCAACACGACCATTAGAAAGTATTGAAAATGTTCAACATTGAACTAAGCAATACTTATTTAAAATAATACTGACTCAGTGCAACCAAGATAAGAATGATGATTTAATTAAAAATTTTGAAAAGAAAAAAGGGGTGACGATTAAATAATTATACCTTTATTTAAAAAAGACAGGAAAAAACTCACCAGACTCACAAATATAAGAAAACAAAACAGATTTTGCAATCAAAATTTATAATACTGAATTAAAAACAAATAATATTAAGAAAAACTTACATATATTAATCAAGAAAATTCCTCTTTCAATTACCAATAAAAATATGAAACACCAATAACATAAATCAGATAAAAATTTAGCGGCAAATAAACTCTTTTTTTAATATATATATCACCAACACGACCATAAAAAAAATATTTTGTAAAAATGTACCAAATTTATCTGAGCAATACTTATTTAAAATAATATTTGCGCAATGCAACCAAGATAGGAATGATGATTTAAGTAAAAAATTTAAATACTCACATGATGCACAAGTATAGAAAAAAAAAACCAGATGCTGTAATCAAAGTTAGAATGAATTAAAAATAGAAATTTTAAAAAGCAAGAAAAACTGACATATATCAAGAAAATAGACATACCATTACCCATAAATATATATGAAATAACAATAGTATTAATCAAAAACAATTTTACATAAAAGTAACTAGCAACTAACAGCTGAATATATATATATCACCAACACAACCATTAGAAAAGATTTATTTTAAAAATATATAAAACATATCTAAGCAATACTGATTTCATTTAGAACATAAAATTATTATCAAGATTTGAATATTGATTTAGGTCACATTTTTAAAGTAGTTAAATTTTTAAACTTATCTGAACACTAACTTTATTAACGACATTGACAAATACAACCAAAATTGAAATGTTGATTTAAGTGCAAATTTGAAAGTAGCCTAAAACATAAAACAATGAGATAAGAAAAACATGATAAAGGTTATTGATGATATTTCAAAATAAACTAAAACATTTGTTTTAATCAAGAAAGTTTACATCATGAAAAATATGAAACATCGAGTCTAAGTGTAAAGTAAATTAAATTGTGAATGGAGTTTCAAATACATTTAATTGAACAAAAGACAAAGTTATGCAGATTCATTTTGATTATTGAATTAAGGTTGGATGGAACTTACTTCCAATATGTGAAGTACACGAGGAAGATAACAATCGAATAAGAATTGAACAAACTGTTTAATACATCTGCAGAGACTTCAAAACATAAATGTTCTTATCACATATCCATTGTTCTAACAGATGACAATAATATGAAATATCTAACATATTTAATTTATGACTAGTCATGTTCATATAAAACATTTAAAAGAAGGAGTCAAATAAGAGGAAAAGTATCAGGTTCAACATTCAAATATGAGTAAAATATTATCTGGTTGATCTGCTATTTTTGTAAATAAAACTAGACTTCAATGCATCAAAATGGAGCATATGTTTTACATGAGAGACTTAGAAAATGTGAACATTGGAGAATGAAAAGCACCATGGTCTTTGTAAATATAATAACAAGAGCAATGTAAAGCATCATTATCTTTATAAATAAAGTAGAAAGGCTCTTGTTTACTTGTGGTATTCAAAAATGCAAATTATTTAACAATGAAAAGTCTATCATTTATAAATATGTTTATAAAAATCAACAAAGTATATGCATTCAATATTTCAATAAATGTTCTACTTTCAGCAAAGCAATACAAAAATAATAGAAATTGTTTAAATCATCACCCATAAACCCACGTATCACAACCAAATATATAGACCTTTTATTTTTTAAATGTATTTTAATTTCACAGTAAAAACCATTTCTTTACGGTTAATGCGACCACTGTTCAAAGAGAAACAATTGTTGTATTATGTACAGTGTAGTCGTCGTGAAAATAACTTTTAAAAACTTTACGTGGACAATACGGTACAGTCATCGTGAAAAGTGTTTTTGAACAGATTTTTGGAAAATATATATGACGAAATTATGATTAGTATATTCAAACACTGTTTGTAACCGCATTATTTAGTTATTGAAAATATAGTGTTGAAACTGTATATAATTACTTCAGTTGTTGTTTTGTATGTTAAGGGGGATATATTTATTCAATTATACCCGATATATTCTAAATACCATCCATTCATGTAACAACGATGAAATACATATGTGTACTTCTAAATTCAAATGAATCATTGGGTTGTAGGACACACTGAGAACTCATCAACCCTTTGACTTCTGTGTTTGACTAGTTTGCACTGAGCGGTTAACAAAACACCATAAACAATGGAACACAATGCACTATGAATTGTGAAGGTCTAAATAGTCAGAACACTAGATATTGAGAAAACATTTCTCCAAACTTTGATAAGAAGCATGTCTATCATTATAGGTATTCATTGAGCATACTGATAAAATCTGGAAAAAAGCACCACAAACCTTGATCATAGTTTCTCAAATTTCAAAGCGTGATTAAATGATAATCAAAAGCATCTAACATGTACTCGGTTGATAAAACTAACTTATCTTTGGTTTTCATCAAACATTTCGTCTCTCAAGTATTGATAAAATCAAAGAAAGCAAACTCGCCATACACCTCAACTATATTTCTCAAAATCTCAAAATCATCTGAACTCAAATTGATTGATAAAACTAAATTATCTTTTGGTTTTCATCGAACACTTTGTCCTGCAAGTGGCGGTACAATCGGAAAAATCAAACCCATCACGCAAATTGATTGTATTTTCTAAAAATAAAAACCAGATCAAGTGAAAATCAGAAGCAGCTAAGCTCATATTAATTAACAAAACGTACTAATCTTTTTTTTTTCCATCGAGCACTTTGTCCAGAACCACTAGAAGGTGGTCTTCTTTTCTATGACTATAATCAGCTAGCGAATCAAAGAATAGGTATAATATTTGACAGTGTTTGATACACTTTACCAAAACAATTTGAATCAACAGAACCAGAACTATGGATCAATACGCATTCGCCAAAAAGAACAACATGAAGGGGAATTTAGAGATGAGAACCATGTTTGGTAGAAACATGGCTCTTGTTTTGACAAAAGTTAACGGATTCTATTATGTTAACTTGTACAACAATAACCCGCGCAACCCAGGCAGGTGTTCCGTAGGGTGGGATGAATTTATTGAGATGACATCGATGCGTAATATGTTGGAGCAGCTACATTCACAATTTGAGGTAAGTTGTGTATTTTGGTACTGCTCAAAGGTCCTTCTTTTTTCATCTCTTTAACTTTTTAGTTATTTTTTTCTAACAACTGGTGTGATGTTTTTTTTTTTAATTTTTAAGGACCCACAACAACAACCAAAAGAACAGATGTTCACCCCACCAACACCACCACCACCCTACATTGCCACGCCAATAGTAACACCAGGGGGGAAAAGACAGCACGACGCGGTCGGGGACGAACCAAAACCGAAGGACAGATTGTTACAACAGAGGGAAATTTTAACCCTCTTGATTTTTTCCAACAATTGCAGCAGTTTGAGGGAAAATAGTTGTTTTTATATGTAGTATACAGGCAACAAAAGACGTATAGACAATATACTTTTTATTTATAAATGTTTTAACAATAGATCGAACAACATTTGTTTACATTTGGTATTCTAAAATGTCCATATGAATAACTGTTAATTGAGTTTTTCCAAAACTTTTTATCATCAAAGTTACATAAACCAACTTTTCGAACATTATTAATGTATAAAGTATGATTTTCACTTCGTATTAAATCCATATAATTTATTGTCATCTTGTTATCAACTAAGCATTGTTTATAATGAATATGTCGTATTTGTTTATCAATAGCACATTTAGCAACCCCCTTTGCAGTCCGCTTTTCCTTTTCTAATAACTCTCCACCATTCTTAATGTCATATATTAGACTATACATCTTTGGACGCAAACCTATAAATTCTTTGATTGGAACTCCTAAAATTACCAAAACATTCATATTAATAACATAGTAACAAATAATACACTGTTCTTAGAATTTTTATATGAAATCAAAGGAGTTGCAAATGTTTAAGGAAATGTTTAATATGAATTTATTGTATAATAGCAATATTCTAGAAATAAAAATTTGATACTTAAAAGAAATATTTACCAGCCATTTCATCTTTCATTTTTCCGGGCACTCTTTTGTATATAGTGGAATATAATTGGTCACTTGGTTGATAATTTGATGTATCAAAGTAGTTCAAGAAACTGTTCATATCATCATATACGTCATCTGTATATATTTCATAGCACAGACTATCCGTATCAGTGAAAAGAAGATTTAGGTTCCCACCATATTTCTCTTGCATAACGTTGTAATGAAAATCATACATGATGATTTTTGAAAGTTCTAAAATCCCACTTCCTACATAAACAGGTTTGTTTAGTAAAAGATTAATGTGTTTGTTCTCAACACCCACCAAATCTTCATTGAAGATTTGAAATCTCTCAAAGGAAGGTCGGGAAACACACTTTTTAAGGCTGGATTCGTTGTTTACAAGTTTTATGTTTACTCTATTTCGCAAGTTCTCCATTGTTTTTCCAGAGACGGAATTACACATTAATTTGAAGAATTTTTTTTCAAAATCATTCCTTGCCTCTTGCCTTCTGCTTGTGTTGAATTGAATATAAGTAGCCAACCAAGGAGACTGGTGAAATTCCAATATTCTATGGACTTTAGTAATTTTCATTCCCAAGTTTGTATACAGTTGTAAATTACGGTAATGTGTGATATAATGTTTCTTATTTTCTAGTGTTGGTATCAATTTGGTGGTGTTTGGTCGTTTTCTGTGTTCACCATATCGATCTCGGTACAGAAATTTGCTATAGCTTGAAAGTTCATCATCCTGTACATTTTTATGTGAGGGTGCTAGTGGATAGGAGTTATGTAAGTCGTGTAAGTCATGGGGATATTCTAGGTCTACCTCCAACATGTACCCTTTATCTGCATCTGGCGAAATGTTTTGCAAATTGAAACTTTTAGTTTCATCTTCATCTAGCCAACACATTAACCCTGTTGGCAGAGGTTGTGACATTGCCCAACCATAGAGGTTATTAGCATCATAATACATTATATATGAATTTTGTTTCGCATCATCTATATATTTGTTGTTGGCTCTTGCATATTTTTTTGATATCATGCTTATCCCCCCTCTACAGCCAAGCTCGAAAAAATTGTACATATCAGGACTTGTCAACAATTCTAAATTTACACCCGTCATTTCCAATGCTGCTTCCCATGCAAGCCCTGGTGCTGTAAAAAAATGACTTGCATCTAATCCATAATAATCAGTAGTCATATTTCTAAATCGCTCAAATACATCAGTAAGTAACACTACATCAGTCAAAAGGTACAAATCATGATAGCTTCCAAGATTTGACATGCTGAATGTATCCCACACCTTTAGTGCGTGTCGGAAATGTCTTCTCTCTTTAAACGATTATAGAAAGCTTCTTTAGGCGGTAGGGAAGTTTCTTGAAATTTGTCATGGTTTGTCACATAATCATAGCAGTAAACATTTTTTCGCAAAAGTAATTTTGCAACCTCTTCAGATGGAAACGCTTTTCGAAAGTGATGGAAATGAGTTAACCCATCAATTGCTAAGTTCTCTACCAAGCGTTCTAAACTTTCAGACATAAATTGATAGGAATCTAAGAATCTCAAATTTCCAACTGAGAAGGAAATGTATTTCTCCATGTTGTTGGGAATGCATTTGATTCTCTTGTCTTTAAACTTTCCTGCTGCTTCAATCAATAAATGTGAATCAAATCCTCGAAAGTTGTGAAAAAAGATGGGAATAAATGAAGGATTTTTCAAACTCAGATTGCAAGAATTACACGAAGCCCCTCTAAAATTACTATAGTTTGAGGAGTTCATATTAACACCAAACTCACTCACTCCAATATGCGAGTGATCCCTCACTTTACCCGATGTTTTCGAGAACAATGTACCACATACATAACAATTTGTTGCATTTTTGAATTTCTGTTCAGTGTTGGTACTCATGATTAAGGGTTCAGCATCTGCTAATATATTTCCTATGTAATCTTCCTCTTGAAACATGCTCTCAAAAAATTGTTCGACGACGTTTTCCCCTCTATAGATGACTGGTGCTTTGGAATAATTCGCGTTTGTACAAACAACCTGATATGCATAACTGCATGCTTCAAATTTTGTGTGATGAGTTGTTGAAGCAGAATTTGGACTGGGTGAGCATGTATCTAGTTTACATGCCAATGCCTCAAAATCAGCATATATAACAAACGGAACTTTCATTGTTTTGTGGTAATCCTTAAATTTCAAAATATCATCTTCACCCTCTTTGGGGTATTGTACTTTTTGAAAGTCGAATCGTTCACAATAAGGTCGATGAGCATCTAGCAGGTATTGACGTATAAATCCGTGGAGACATCGATGACAGTAATGCAGTTTTGTGTGGGATTTATTATGTGTATGTCCTAGGTAACGACTCAGATTTTTAATCCAACAGTAATGAGAGTTTTCATCATTGGACAAATACAGCAAGTCAATTTCATTAGAACCATTTGACATTTTAGTCATGTATAATGGGAAAATTTCCCCATCTTCCCATCCAAACACGTTAATGGATAAGTTATTTTGTTATTCAAATCACCAAAAACAAATTTCAGACTCATTTTTAAATAGGATTATTGATTACTAAAATATTAGAGTGTTTGAAGTTTTCTACAATATCACATTTCATTAAAAGACGTTCTTTTTATTTCTACATTCCTTACATTCAAAGCTAGCTACATACCTCATGACCACATTATATTGCTACATTCCTCGTGACCACATTCCACGTGATTCCACGTGACCACATTCCACGTGATCACATTCCACGTGACCACATTCCTTACATTTTTGCTAATCCTTGCTAATTCTGTGCTGGTATGCCTATTACAGTACTACTGATGAGTCTTACATGTATGTAGACGAAACGCGCGTCTGGCGTATTAAATTATAATTCTGGTACCTTTGATAACGATTTACACCACTGGGTCGATGCCACTGCTGGTGGACGTTTCGTCCCCGAGGGTATCACCAGCCCAGTAGTCAGCACTTCGGTGTTGACATGAATATCAGTTATATGGTCATTTTTATAAATTTCCTGTTTACAAAACTTTGAATTTTTCGAAAAACTAAGGATTTTCTTACCCCCAGGAGTAGATTACCTTTAGCCGTATTTGGCACAACTTTTTGAAATTTTGGGTCCTCAATGCTCTTCAACTTTGTATTTGTTTGGCTTTATAACTGTTTTGATCTGAGCGTCACTGATGAGTCTTATGTAGACGAAACGCGCGTCTGGCGTATTAATTTATAATCCTGTTACCTTTGATAACGATGAACCATGTTAAATTATTTGTAATCGTGTCTTGTTGATAATTTTTGAATTTTAAGTTTATTTCTGCTATAATATTGTATTTTTGATATAAGGCAAAAAAGCAAACATAGAAAAATTGTCTTTAGAGGGCAATAACTCTTATAAAAAAAATCAGATGACGATTTCAACGAAGCAGTTCTAGTGCTGCTGATAATCTATAAAATTAAATGTTTCTCTTTCTCTTTTATTGTTTTCAAGATGATAGGCAAAAAATACAAAACATTAATGGAGAATGTGTGCGTGGAACACAGATGTTGCCCCCGCTTGCATATCATATTTATTAAGTTATAAAGGGACATAACTAAAGAATTGTAAAAGTGCAGTTATTATGTTTATAAAGGCATACAACTCCAAAACGGTAAAAGTGACGCCGCCCAATTGATCGGTATTATGTGGCAATAAGCATCGTACACAAGTTTTTCAACACTAGGCTGAGGCAAACTAAAATTAGAGAACAATAATGAAAAACTTTTTTTTCTTCAGTTTATAAAGGGACATAACTCCAAAACTGTAAAGTTGACGTCATCCAATTTCGAACTTAATCTGTTTTTTGAGTTGATAAGCATTGTTTATAAGTTTCATATCATTTGGCAAACTTCATTTTGTAAAATGTGAAAACGGAAACGAAACATCCAGCTAAATGTATATCTATAAAGGGGCATAACTCCAAAACTGTAATAGTGACACCACCCAATTTCGAATTTAACCTGTATTATGAGGCAATACGCATTGTATATGAGTTTCATATCATTTTTATTGAGGTAAACTAATATGTGAGAACGGAAACAAAAATTCTGCAATTTTTATGTCTATAAAGGGGCATAACTCCTAAACTGTTAAAGTGACGCCACCCAATATCCAACTTGATCTGTGTTGGTTAAATTTTTATAACATTTGGTTGATGCAAACTAAAGTTAGAGACAAACGGACGTACATACAGATGGACAAGAGTAAAGCTTAATGCCACGTCTGCTTCAGCGCGGCATAAAAAGGTTAACATTCATCATTTCAGGCCAGAAACTCCCTGTTAGTAGATAATAGTAAAGGCCCTTTCTGGGTTTTCTTTTTATAACAATTTTCATGATGAAAGACAATTTAAACTTTCATTTAATCTTATATTATATTTTATCCATGCAAGCCATCATAGGATACATTTTTAGAGTACATACTCTAGTGATGATGGAGTCCGGTTAAAAGACAATTTTGCCAAAAATGTTACATTTTAGACACTTAAGTGTGTTAATCTCACTTGAATCAATCAGTTTGTGTTAAAGATTTGAACTGATTTGGTCATTACAAATACTAAAATTCAAGTTCAAATATGAATATCTATCAAACTTGCTATTGCATTTCATTTTTAGAATGTTTTTAGTCTAAAATGGATGTTGCCAGATTCATGTTCAGTCTCAACATTTATAAATGTAAGTGCAAGTGCCGGGCCCTCGCTCTAAAATTCATAATATATACCTTTCCATACACTAACCGACACAACTTTTGCTAAACACACTACGTATTTTTTTTATCTTCCACTTATATATAATATATAAACATAGCAATGAACAGATGCAGGGTAGTTCTATAAGTTAGTAAAGACCAGTTTATATTTTGGGAAGGGGATAATGGATGTTTAATGAAATGAACGTGATAGTGTTTGATCTGAAGATAAATAATATTGCCAAAAACATGCTAAAAAACAATGTTCTGTACATTTAAATGCACATCAGCCAAAAACTGTGTCAACGCAATAAAAAAAAAATCGACGAAAAAGTATGAAATAAATAAGTCTTATAACGAATGAAAATGAATTTTGTCTATACACATATTTTCTTCGCTCGAAAGGCCAACCCCAACCAAAGAAATAAACTGGTCGATCTCTTATTCCTTTTCTATTCTTCTTGTAGATTCAAAAGACCTGTCTTAAAATAGCATTTGGTTGTCTTCTGGAGAGTTGTCTCATAAGCAAACATCTTTTAAATTTTTGTATATATGTGTAATCGGTCTCATGAAATAAAATTTGCTATATAATTTACTATTCTGGAATAGTCATGTGTTCTTAATATTATTTTTCCCCCCGATTTTTGTCCCAATGCTGCGAAGTTTTTCTAAATAATTGAATGGTTGCTATGCACCTTTTCAATATAAATAAATGGTTGCTAGGCAACACTTTAAATGAATGATTGTTTACAACTAATGTGATGACACCCCTAGACCGTTTAAATTAGGTCTATGTAATAGTTGATATAATCCTGAATGAAATCATGTATGGTTGCTAGGTACTTTTTTTTTATAAAATAAGGGTGGTTGCTAAGCCCTTTTGTCATGACCTTGACTCTTTATTTTTCATATGTTTATTAAAAGTGGCTTAAATTGTCCTGAACATTTTCTCCATAGTATGCCTCTTTCTATTACATTTCCTTTCAAAATTCATTTAATATACACGAGGTCAAAGGTCAAGGTCATCAATGACTTTTTACCTTTGCACAAATTTATGGTAATTTAATGACCAAAAGTTTGCACATCAAATTCATTCAATAATTATTACTTTTTGAGGATTATTTTTGTAATATGGCCACATTTTAGAGATAAAAAGGCAAAACTGACTCACTTTAATTTCCATAGCAGCCATCCTAGAACCCAATTTCCGAAATATTTTGTTATAGTTTTTTTTATTAGAAACATTGATACTTTTCATTCATAACCACATGTTTAATTGAGGTGAATGCAAAAATGTCTAATTTGTTCATACAAATTGTGTAAAATTTGTCTTCTGAACTATATTGAAAATGACATCTGCTTCTGTGGTTGTGACAATATTCAGCTAAACTATTTCTTATATATGACATTGTTATTTTGTTTGTTAAGTTTAATGCTTTTGAAAAATATTGATAAATATCATCAAATAAAACCTGGTTTTGATTTCGAATGACTGCAAAGTTGTTGTTTTTTCGATGCTAAATTCCTCAAAATTTGCGGGAAATCTCATTCACTTGGTTGCCATTGCAACCATGCCCTAGCAACCATGCCCATTTTTCTTATTTTATTACATGATCACATGTTTTGGCTAAGTTTCATGAAAATCGGTGACTATGCGTGTCGGCCCCCCTATATAAAATGGTTGGTGGTTAAGGATAATTGCTCTTTAAACATAATGAACAATAAAAACATGTAATATTGTCATACAAATTTAAAAAAAACCAAAGGATACAGGATATCCATTCATGACACAAAACCAGTATATGCACGACAAAAACACAGAAAAAGCAAAGAAATAGCGTGGTATTGCTGTTCTTCGTCTTAAAGTCACAGTGAGGCTTCTTACAATAAGCACAAAGATCTTACCTCTCTGTAAGAATGAGACGGCCTCTAAAACCGGCCTGAACGGAATTCTATGCACAAATAATTCGGATAGACTTTGTAAGATCTGAAAACTACACAAACCGACCCTTTCAAAAAGGACATACTGTAAAGTAGTACATATTTAAACAAAAGAGTTCCTACACATCGATGTGAATATCAAACTTTGTAGCACATATTTGAGTAATTTAGGTATCATGTGTGATGGATTGGTAATCCTTGTAGAACACATTTTGACTGATAGTTTTGAATAATTCAATTTTGGATGTAAAAGAGGGACACAAGATACCAAAGGGATAGTCAAACTCATAAATCTAAAACAAACTGACAACGCCATGGCTAAAAATGAAAAAGACAAACAGAAAAACAATAGTACACATGACACAACATAGAAAACTAAAGAATAAACAACACGAACCCCTCCAAAAACTAGGGGTGATCTCAGGTGCTCCGGAAGGGTAAGCAGATCCTGCTCCACATGTGGCACCCGTCGTGTTGCTTATGTGATTACAAATCCGGTAAATAGTCTAATTCGGTAAATCACATTCATGAAAGGGAAGGGAATGTTGTTACGACGTAAGGAACATATCCGATATCATTTGTGAAATGGTTATTCCATAACGGTCAACCAACTCGTGATGGCGTCCGTAAAATTTACGAAGGGATGATTTCAACTTCACCATTTGGAACTCTTGGTTTAATAGCTTCCTTGTAAGCAGCAACCCTCTATCAAGAAAATCATGATAGGAATTGTAACGCGTCTTCTGATTGGGTGACGTCGTTTTGTATATCAGCTCATAGACATAATTTTGTCATGTGACCGTGACGTCATCAAGGTTTTTTCATGATTTACTCCGGTTTAGAATAGAATTAAGAATTAAATTATAAGGAATGACTGTAATATTTGTTTTGCCTATTCGAAATAACATAAAAAATGTTGTGCACACTTTAAATTAACCCTCTACGCAAGTTATTCAGTGTGCACCATATTTTTGATGTTATTCATTCATAGACAGAATAAATATTAGTCATTCCTTAAAAATTATCAAATGTATGAATTCAAAGAAAGGTTATTCAAAAGAAAAAATCACCCAGAAACTGTTTGTACCATATTAATTAAGGTCATGCTTAATTGTACTGTTGTTTCTATAATTATAATTCTCACTTATGCCTTAAGACAAAATATCAATTTAATTGTTTTCTGCTGCACAAGAATAAAATTAATTTGTTTCATTATAATAAAACAAATTTATATATCAATTATTTAAATAATATCTTAATTTGGATTTGACATGGGAGTACAAGGGGAAAAGGATACCCAATAATAAAGATGACATCATTCGATGTTTTTTTTATTAATATGTTATAGACGTTATGACTTTTGTCTAAATGACGTAATTTACAACTTCATTTCTTTTTTTTTCTTATACCAGTTATTTAATAGTTCTGTTTACCCATTACCATAAAAAATATTTAAATCTAAACACATAAAAAAATTGTGGGTCTGTATACATTATGTCTAACCATGGAAGTGTTATAATTCATTTTACGTCCATAATCTGATGAAGTATAAAGGGATTTCATTTTTCCAATTGATCTTTTCGCTTTTTTTATAACTTTTTAAGTTTGGCAGTTGCTATTTGTCCGGCTAACCGGACAAATAGTACTGAGGCTATTTGTCCGGCTAGCCGGATGAATAGTGCTGGGGCTATTTGTCCGGTTAGCCGGATGAATAGTGCTGGGGCTATTTGTCCGGTTAGCCGGATGAATAGTGCTGGGGCTATTTGTCCGGCTAGCCAGAAGAATAGTGCTAGGGCTATTTGTTGGGATATAGTCACAATAATATTGCTAAGAATATTTGTCCGGCTTGCCTGATGAATAGTGCTGGTAATATTTGTATCAGTAGCTGCATTAAAATTGTAGTGACTTTGTTCCTCCAGCTGTTTTTTTTTTAATTTGTATATTATGTTTGGTCAAGATTTGTGTATAAATCCTTGGTCTGGTTAATAGGTGTGTATTTTATCTTCATTTCTATATCTTTTGGTGCTAACCACAAGTAACTGATCGTTAGGCAAAATATAGGACAATGAATGATAAGAGTTGAACCATGACCCTAAGGTAGAAAATGTATGTTAAATAATAAATAGAGATTTAATTATTTTAAGAATTATCACTATGACAAAGGGGATGAACATCAATGGTTTCATAGAAAAAGTCTTGCAGTAATTGTTTTCCGTTTGGTATAAAAATAAATAATTAACATCCATTTTGTTACATCCCGTGATATGTTTATTTGGTAACAACCAATGGCAGTCAGTATGGTATAAAAACATCCTGTGTTTGTCCTATTCAAACCAAGTCAAATGAGTTTTGTTAAAAAAATACTTTTTCACTTTTAAGGTCTTTGTTTGTGCTGTATTTAAATGCCTTTATCGAGGAATTTGTTTTGCATTTACTCATAAAAAAATGCTACTTTTTCAACACAATCAAAGGTTTGAACGTTGTTTTCAATTTAGACTTGTATATATAAATATGATTTCGGGATTGACCTATATAAAACAACTATTTGAGTTTATATATCAAGGGTCAATTCAACCGTCATCTTTGATAGGAAGTCTTCCCATGTTCCAGCCATTTCAATATTTTAGACACAAAAATGTCCCAGAAATAAATAATTTGACCTTAATGTCATAGTTTAGGGTTCAGAAGTCATGGTGTTGTGCCAGATATTGTGTTCTGTTAACATACACCTTAATGCCAAATATTATAAATTTAGGTCAAATAATAAAAAAAGTTTTTGTCCTGGACAAGACTGTTTGAAAGAAAAAGATTACAAACCAGAATCAAAAAAAGAAATAATATTAATATAAATTATATTTCCCCTTATTGAAACAAGGACATTATAAATTAAAACAAAGAAGTATAGATGGACAGTCACCACATTTGAATCATGAAATTAAAAGACTTTTAAAACAATATCTTTTCATATATATTTATTATACAATTTCAAAGAATGAAATTGAACTTCATATTACAGGAATAAATATATTGCATGTACATTATAATAAATTAGATCTCATAAAACTACAAAATATCTGTATTAAAAAACAATGCTAAATATCACCGTAACATCAGTTGATATTGGATCTCTTTAAATATATACAAAAGAACTTTGTTCTAATGTCTACTGTCTCTAATTGATCTGTTGAAGTGATGGAAGTTCATGTATAAATCGTTGATTAGCACTGAATTTAATCTCATTTAAATAAAATATAATTCTCTTTTATTTCATAATAATCTCTTTTAATTTCAAAATATTTCAGAGAAAAATGCAGGCTGGTGAGAGCTTACAATGCAATATTCAATAAATTATTATTTCCAAGTGGCACAACTCTTATCAAATATTTTTTTCACTAATTTTAAAATATCAGATACATAGCTTACAGCATGTTCATAAATGAGGTCAAGGTAAGATGAACCCTGTTTAAAAGACATGTAGACCTAACAAGGATCCCATACACCAAATATTTTTATCCTTTTACTCATAACCAGTATTTCAAATGAAAAAAAACTATATCTTTTTCAACCAGTCACTGAATCATGAAAATGAAGGCACAGTCAATAAACATATAACAAACAAAATCATAAATGTATCTACATACAAGGTGTTCTACCTTCTGAAATACCAAAAAAATACCAGTTTATCTCATTGCAAAACATTTGAGAACACTATACATAATAACTAATACATGCTAAACAAAACTACAAATACATATTAACACATAAGTTCAGTTTTACCTGCATGATTTGCAATACCAATGCTAAACTTTTGGCTTGCACTTTAATTTAATACAACTTATATGCCACCATAACAAACAAAAGTCACATTCAACAGCATCATCATTTTCTGTAGTAATAAAAACATTACAGTATGTACAAAGAATATCTCCACCCTTTTGTTGTTTTTCTTTTACAATAGATAATATAAACAACCATGCAGATGAAGTGAAATTTTTTTGAACAATTGTCAAATCAACATAATCATCTAAACATCGGTAAGGTAATGAGTCCTCCGATAATCCAACCAAATCTTCTTCATCCAGTAATGTCCCTCCTGATGCCTTCATTACACTATCTACACTAACTAACCAACTAAGTATTTCTGAAGAAAAAAATAAGTAAGTTATTCATAATGCACAATATATATTCAAAAGGCAACATAAGGTTTAATGAGAGTAAATAATCATTGCAACAACTATTTCAAGAATAAGTGTAATATCATTTCAAAGAAAATCAAAGCACTAAACCAAAAAGCTTTTATCCACTTTATTTGAACAAATTAAGGAATGACTGTTATATATTTCTGTCTATGAAGAAATAACAAAATAAATTTGGTGCACACTGAATAACGCACGTAGTTGGTTAATTAACAGTGTGCACCACATTTTTTATGTTACTGGAAAAGACAGAAAAAATATTTAATAACAGTCATTTCTTATAATCTAATTCTAAATTTTTAAACTGTAGAAAACCATAAAAAAAGGTTGATGATCTCAGGTTACATGACTAAATTATGTCTATGGGCTGATAACAAAATAACGTCAGCCAATCAGAAGACACGTTACATCAAAAATTAAATTATTGGTAGATAGTTGTTTCATTGACTTTTATGTCTGTTTTAACTATTTATGAACAAAGTATCTTGATTTAACAAAAATGGATATTTGAATACAATTGGCAAATTTCTAACATAATTTAGTATTGATAGGCGAAGAAAACAAACCTCTTTCTTTTTCATCAACTGTTCTTTTAAAGAAAGGAATACGTTTGTTCTTTCCTCTTTTTTTTGGTAAACCAATAACAGTCTGTTGGCTTCCTTTTGGCCTCCCCTTTCTTTTTTGTTTGGTTGGCATCTTTAAATCACTAAGGCTTTCATCTAAAAGTTAAAAAAATATGTTTGAAACCAACTATATGAGTTCATAAATAAAAACATTAGTTTAAACATATTTGTTTATATTGGATTGGGAAACAAGTTTTGCAACTTATATGAATCCCTTTCCACTTTGCGGGTTCGAGGGATGTGTTGTAGTGGCATTTGCCTGCACTTTTTCACAATCTATAAGGGTGTCTTTAACCTGCAAGAGATATGGCTCTCTTAACATGCATCAGCCATTTATCGTCCCTTCCTACGGACTTTCATTGTTTCCTCAAGACCATACTGGAAAATGGTGTCAAGGGAGATCAGAATAGATATAGAAAGATGTGAGGTGAGTGCCAATGAGACAACTCTCCATCCAGATAACAATTTATAAAAGTAAACCATTATAGGTCAATGTAGTCTGTTTAAATGAACCCAAACAGTTAATACTTACATTTGTTATTGTCATTGTAAAGAGCATGCTAGGATCATAAGTCATAAACAGCACAATAGACAAAAATCAATACTATCTCCATTTCAATGACCATATTAAAATTTTCACCTGAAAGAATGGTTTTCATGTTATGGAACAGAAATGATGAACAACATTTAACTTTGAAATGAATGGATAAACTTTTTTCAGAAATGTTTTTTAGCCTGCCACCCAGCAGAACAAAATGAGTTATATATTCATGATAAAGTGCTCAAATAATACTGTGGATTCATTAATATTCATTGGATACCAATTTTTCATGGGTTTCGTGGGAAAAGGTGAACCACAAATTCAAATGTTCAACGAATAAAATATTTTCAATAGGCATTGTATACAAACATTCGCAAAACCACGCAATCAAATATCCGTGAATATGCAAGTTTTCAGCATTCCACGAAAATTGATACCCACGAAAATAAATGAATCCACAGTACTCCTTTAATCTAAGAATTGTGTTCTGCTCTATTCGAATGTTATACATACTGTTCTGATGAAGATCATTTTCAGTTTTTCTTTTGATAATAAACTCAATGAGGCTGTGGATGAGACTGGCATTATCTATATGAGACAATGATCGAACTTCTTGGAAAGTACATAAATACTGTGTAATACTGTCTCTTTGATCATCGCTCAAACTTCTAGTCCCATCATGGTATTTGAACACCGTATTTATAGGATTTCCTACTCGAGGCAGAACTTTTTTGGGGTCATACATTTTAATGAAATCAATAATTTCTCCTCTCAAGCTTTGCATGGTTTCCATTACATTAGGAAAGAAAGTAATAGTGTCATCCTTATCATTACAAATGTTGTTTTCAAGATCTGGTACGTCCCTCTTCCTTTTCCTATTATTTCCTTCACTTTCTATACCTTTGGTTGGAGAACAGTTTTTTCTTGAAGTTTTTTTGCCTATGAAAAATAAAATACTCAAAAATCAATTACCTATAGAACTAAAGATGGATAACTCTTGGTAGTGAAGTATATGGAGAAATTTGATAGAATAAATTGATTATCCTTTATTTTTGAAAGCAATAGTGCCAAAAATATCTACAGGAGTTATGTTCTACAGATTTGTCTATATTTATAAAAAAAAAAAGTTATGCGTTTAGAGCACTTCATTAAATGAAAAATATGTTAAATGACCATCACTACATTATTCTTAATAGTTTTAAGTCACACAGTCTATTATTGTTTGATAAATTCTTTTGCACTTTATGGTTCGACTATTTTACAAAGGTGAAATTTCTTTCACATGAATTCATAATTTGGTCTTATTAACTGTTGCTTCTGGAACTGATAAGATATCAACCTGTTATAAATACCTTTTCCTTTCTTTTGTGAAACATTGGACGGAAACTCTTTCCTTTTTATTTGCTTCAAATATTGATCTACAAATAATAAGTATGAAATGTTCAAGTATATAAGCCATTAGAACAAATGAAGTATAATTGATGACTATTTATGGGTAGTTTCAATCAAAGATCTTGATCATTGCAATTATAACCAGATAATTTTTTTAATATCATCGATATACTAAAAGTTCATTCACAGTTCTTAAATGACTTCTGATTTTTTTTTTATACATAACAATATGTACAAAAATTACTGACAATAGAACATGCATAAAATATCAAAAAGTGATAGTAGTTTTATACCTTCAAGTATTCTTAATATACTTTCTACTGTCAACCAGCCCTCCTCTGTGAAATATGGTTTGGCTGCTGCCTGATTATTGAGATTTAATAACATTTCAGCTGATGGTAGCAATTCATCCAAACAATTCTTCACTTCATCTCCATCAATTCTGCATGTACCCTTTTCAGCACAAAGAGCAGCTGATTGGTCAGCTATTGTGTGAAGAAATTCTGAAAAAATATTTCAATTACTTTAATCATGTATTTAACCAAAGAGATGTTTAATACAAAATAGTATTCTTTTTTTTTGATAGAGCATCATGCATTGTCCAGAACAGTTCATAGATAAAATTGAGATTAACTAGTATATATGTAAAAGAAATAAAATTATTAAATATATCACCCTCTTATATACTATTTTTTTTCTGCCAAGATGGAGACAACAAGTACCAGTATGTTTAATTTTAAGCCTTACCTTGAACCGCTATACTAAGATCATCATTATATACACTAGCTTTACTATTTGCTCTATGACTGGTTGTAGGAACTGAAACTGAATACCAAATATACTTATAAATTATAAATAATAAATATAATCATTCTTAAGATCATAAGATCACCCCCAGTTTTTGGTGGGGTTCGTGTTGCTTATTCTTTAGTTTTCTATGTTGTGTCATGTGTACTATTGTTTGTCTGTTTGCCTTTTTAATTTTTAGCCATAACATTGTCAGTTCTTTTTTAGTTTGACTGTCCCTCTGGTAATTTTCGTCCCTCTTTTATAAAAAAGTAAAAATATTTATGAAATCAATAAATTTACATATATGTGATGCATTGAATAATAGAATTTGTATAAAAAATATTAATATTGTTTATCAAACAATAAGATTTTTCTCAACACTCTTATTAGGCATTTGTATTAAACAAATCACTCAATATGTAACTAGTGTACTATGTTTTAAGATGATGTGACCACAAACTACCTCAAAACCAAACTTTGGTCTCTTGTAAATGTTGTCTCATTGCAATCATGCCACATCTTCTTTTTCTTATATTCAACCTATAAAATACCAATATTCAGTGGAACTGAATTCATATAAAAATGTTTAAACTTTTGTGCTTGTAACTGAAAAGTTCTTACTGTCAATAAATTCAACACCAGTATTTTCAGGAAAAGTAGTATGTTCCTCAAGAACAATGTCAATACATGGAACACTAGCATTTTCAGGAACTATTGTCTGTCCTTCAAGAATAAAACAGCTATCTGCTTCTACAGTGGACTCTGGAAATAAATAAAAGTTGAGATTAAGATATTATTCAATTGAATGTTTATTTTGTAAATTCATTAGGGTGTTAAAGCATTGACTTACATTTATGTATTTTGTATGAAGCACAGAACTGTGTGAAGGCTTTTACAACCCTATAAAAAGTCCTTGTATTATAGATTAATTACTGTATTGTATTGATCTATATTTATTGAAGAATATATTATAGAAATTTTCATGCTACTTGTTTTGTTGATCAGTTGCTATGCCCCTTATGTTTATTAAAATATCTGGTTGTTCATTGTATAAAAGTGAACTTTCAGCTTCTATTTATATTTTTCTTAATTTGTCTGCTATTATCATAATAACCCTATTATTTAATTACCATTTGAGACTGCATGGACTTCATCAATATACACTGGTACTTGCTTATCAATATCCAAAGCAAACACAGGCTCTGCTTTTGCTGATGATGCTGGAATATAAAAAAAAATGTTATAAATTACAATGTTGATGAAGTAGAGCCAAATATAATCATGATAATGGTTACAACAGTCCCAGGGTTCTGGAGATTCCAAGGTATCCTTAGTTATTAATTCACTGCAAATACTTATAAACTATTTCCTTTAAAATGTATATATACGACTGGAACTTTTCTAGCCTTACTTTCTTTCTATCTTTCTTCCACTCCATTTGAACTTTGGTGGATAGTTGTATCATAAATGATTCATTGGCAATTAAACGTTTAAGTTTCCACAGGCTTGTATGCATAATTCGGCAAAACCACAAACAAATAAATATCCACGAACATGTTTGTTTTCCTCAATCAATGAAAATTGGTAACCACGAAAGAAATGAATCCACAGTACTTCCAAATATGTAGGAATGACATTTTTTTTAATTTTAACTACGTGACATGTTTATAGATAACATATAGTTAACGTATTACATGCATAACGAAGTATAAAACTTTATTGCAACACCACTTAAATTATAAAATGTAACTTCAATAGATCTATCATTGGTTTTATTGCAATTAATATACATGATTTAGATTAATTAGTTTAAATTATTATCAAAATGATGTTTATCTATTGTGCTTTGTGTATTGTTCCATTTCATACATCTTTACTATAAATATTTTATGGTACTTTAATTGATAAAATGTTAATTCTATAAATTTACTGTCACGACCCAGCTTAAAGAGAAATTATTGCATTGAATATAATCATGACTATAGATTTAATCTTTCACAATTCCACAAACGATAATTTCCCCAAAGGTTTTCATTTTTTTATTTGAATATTTAGTTTTCTCATTTCCAAAATACTTTATGGAACCAAAGGACAAGTTTTTCACTAAAACTTTAAACCGTGTGATGGTGAAAACTGCCAAAATATTTCTACACTAAAATATCTCGATTTGTTTGACGTTTCAAAAAGATTGTATATACCTTCTTAGACATGTCTAAGGTTAAAGTACTATCATGAAGATTTTGAAGTCTGATACGAATTTGTCTGTAGGATGCCAAAAATACCAGTTTAGAAAGCCAGATCTAGCAGTCCTTGGCTGTCTTTAGTTAATTTGAGGGAGGACAACACTCATTATCTTATATATTTATTTTTGACTTGCCACTTTTGAAGTATTGACTGTCAATTAACATTATTGAATTAAAATGAGGATATATGTTTTGAACACCAATGTGACAAACATACACGTCAGAACTTAAAACCAAATGAAAACAACTCAATGTTTTTTATGTGAATGTCATTCTTCTAAAAAAAATATCCTGCCTATTTACGAACTAGGAAGCAGTTTACTTCGAGTTATTGTTCACAATTTGTCAGTTCAAAATGTACAGTTGATTTGCGATAAACAAAATCACTTTATACTTAAAAGAGGGCATATAAATGACACAATCAAAATTCGTTAGAAAAGACAAGACATTAGAAATAATTGAGGCCAGAAATTAAAAAAAAAAAAACAAAAAAAAAAACACACAGAAGGACTAACCACAATTATAAAACTATAAATAGAAAACTAATGGTTGAGCAACACGATACAACACGAAAAAATTGAAGAAGACATTTAAAAACACTGTACCATATTTCAAGTTTTGTTTGTGTCTCAACACACAACACTACAAACTGCTCAGAGTCTGAAAATACCAGATTTTGTGCTCGACCAGAAAAAGTCGAGCACACATTTTCTCGACTAGTCTAGACATTGTCTCGACAGTACTTGACTGTACTCGACTAGGTTTCGACTTTACTTAAGTAGTCTGATTCAGTACTTGATGATCTTAGTGTAGTCTGAAATTGTCTCGACCAAGGCTTAACCAGTCTCGACCAGTCTAGACCTGTCTCGACCTGTCTTGACCTGCCTCGACTAGTCTCGACTCAGTCTCGACCAGTCTCGACCTGACTCAACTAGTTTGGACCTTCAAATTTAGTCTTGACTGGTGTAAATCAGCCCATTAACTAAATTAATTACAAAATTCCAGTTATTTGGTAGTTTGGTTCATTGCTGTGAAATTAAAGAAATAATTAAAATGTAAAAAAAAATGATTAAATTCAGATGGTATACTTTAAAGGTTTTTTTTATAACTTTTTCAAATCAACTTGGATTTTCATCAAACTATACAACTTTCTCAGTAATATATTGACCTTACTAAATCCCAGGCCATGTAATTTGTTGTGTTGCTGTCAAATTTACGAATTAAATCAATCCAGGTAAAAAAAAGCTAGGATTTGCAGTTTGGACAAAATTCAGATAGTACACTTTAATATTTTTTTTATAACTTTTTCAAATCAACCTCGATGTTCATCAAACTATACAGCTACCTTGGTACTATAATTATAGATCTTACTGAATCACAGGTCGTTATGGAGTTTATTGTTTTGCTGTCAAATTTAAGAATAAAATTAAAGTAAGTAAAAAAGAAGCAAGAATTTGCAGTTCAGACAAAATTCAGATAGTGCACTTTAAATTTTTTCAAAAACTTTGATTTTCATCCATTGCAGCTATCTTTATTATATATTTATCTTTCAAAAACAGGTTATTTCGTAATTTGATTTATTGCTGTCAAATTTAAATATTTAAATTGTTGGTTTATATCTATATTTTATCAGAACTGAAAATGTTAGCGTTTTTTAACTATAAACTAGGTCATTAAATTTGACAGCAATACACCAATTTACAAAACAACCTGGTGTTTTGTATGATAAATATATAATAAAGATATCTAAATAATTTGATGAAAATCTAAGCTGATTTGAAAAAGTTATGAAATTCTAAAAATGACATAATATCATGATCTTGCATGACTATCCTTGATATAAAATTGAGAATGGAAATGGGGAATGTGTCAAAGAGACAACAACCCGACCATAGAAAAAAACAACAGCAGAAGGTCACCAACAGGTCTTCAATGTAGCGAGAAATTCCCGCACCCGGAGGCGTCCTTCAGCTGGCCCCTAAACAAATATATACTAGTTCAGTGATAATGAACGCCATACTAATTTCCAAATTGTACACAAGAAACTAAAATTAAATTTATACAAGACTAATAAAGGCCAGCGGCTCCTGACTTGGGACAGGCGCAAAATAACCTTTTACAAAAGGAAATGTGTTCCAAAGTTACAGTAAACATTTATTTTAATCAAATTTAAAAATATTTTTTTTGTCAGATTCAAAGATATGGCACAAAAGAAGCACTTTAATACGCTTAAATTACCTCAATTCAAGTGTGTTTTACAGGTAAGAAGAAAGCCCTACTTTTCTCAAACTCTTGTATTTCGTTACTAGTGAATCCAAAAAGCCCTGCTATTTAAGTTTGACATGAATGTTATTTAGAATTTAAAACTCTCTGGTAGGTGTGATCTTTTTAATAAGTTTTCTCCAAGCAGGAGGTATTGCTTTATACATCACCACTAATCAGAAGAACTTTTTTTATAGTTTCTTTAATGTTTGATCCCTTTTTGATATATTCATATAATATATATCAAAAAGGGATAAAACATTAAAGAAAATATATAACTATATTATATATAAACTTTATCACAAATTATAATAAAATACATATTTGTAACATGAGGTTAATTACACAGTGATATTATCGTCTGTTGTTCCCTCATTAAAAAGATAATATTATTGTATGTGACCATGAAACCTATGTAGTTTTTTCTGGGTTTTTTCATAAATTTAGGAAAATTAATTTAAAAAAAAACCTGCCAAACAAGATTGAAATACCCTCAGTATAGGTATGGCTTTTTGGGTTAAAGCTTTTCTGAATTTAGTCCGAATTGAAATTCTAGCTTTTTTTACCTAGTTTAATTCAATTCTTAAATTTGACAGCAATACACCAAACTACATAATGACCTGTGATTCAGTAAGATCAATATATTACCAAGGAAGTTGTATAGTTTGATGAAAATCCAAGTTGTTTTGAAAAAGTTAGAAAAAACTTTAAGTGTACTGTCTGAATACAGTCCGAACTGGAAATTCTTGATTTTTTTACCTAGATTTAGTTAATCTTTAAATTTGACAGCAAAACACCAAACTACATAATGACCTGATATTCAGTAAGGTCAATATATTACTGAGAAAACTGTATAGTTTGATGAAAATCCAATTTGATTTGAAAAAGTTATAAAAAAAATAAAGATGGCTATCTGAATTTAATTATTTTTTTTACATATTAATTAAGTTCTTTAATTTCACAGCAATGAACCAAACAACCAAATAAACTGGAATTTTGTAAGATCAATATTTAATTGAGTTAGATGGGATGAATTACACCAGTCAAGACTAAATTTGAAGGTCCAAACTAGTTGAGACAGGTAGAGACTGGTTGAGACTGAGTCGAGACTAGTCGAGACTGGTTGAGCCTTGGTCGAGACCATTTCATACTACACCAAGATCATCAAGTACTGAATCAGACTAATTAAGTAAAGTCGAGACCTAGTCGAGTACAGTTAAGTACAATGGAGTATCACATACATATTGATTAATATGTACTGATTATCATGTTGTATGCATATTGATATTGTAAAATATCAGCTGCGGGACATAATATGAAGCTTTTTGTAGAGTGAGCGGAGCGAACGAGATCAAGAAGCCTTCATATTATGTCGAACATGTTGATTTGACGATGAGCTGACGTCTTAGGTTTTGAAATTGACCCCAAAACACACAGGGGTAAACTGTTTAAGTTTATCTTGGATTGATTTTTGTATACTACATGTGTTTTATCTTTAGCATATTCATTCTATTTATAAAAAAAAGTATATGATTAATACCTTACAAAGAAAGAGAGTTTAAAAATAAATTTTGATATTAAAAAGAGAGGGCGTTTCTGTGTGAACCACCTGGAGATGCCAAAACAGTAGCGACACTTCGATACTACAGACTGTAGAGACAAAAACAATATTTTGGAAACTGACGAAATAAAGTAGAGATTGATACTATGTCCAAAACATACAATAATCAGATAAAACTATTACGTACGTGATATTCTTGTAAGCACCTTTTTTATAATGTTTGCATGAGTCAACAGATACATTTATTTATTTTCACATATTTCAAATCAAAAACAATCGATTGTGTTTCATTTGATGCTATCAAAAAACCTTGAAAACAATAAATTATTTAAATGGTTTGTAAAAGTTCATAATGGTGACAGTCTTTTGTTTGAATAAAAAGAAGATGATATTTATAAGAAACTGTCATTATTTCATAAAATGTTGAGGTTAATTTAAAACCACTGTTACAGTAGTTCAATAAGTTTATGGATGTTTAAATGTCATCAACTAAATATGATTTTTACAAACATTTTTTCCCATTCTCAATTTTTAAACAGCTGAATTGTGATACAAGATTTCCTTATCAGATATCAGTTTGGTTTACATTTCTTCGAAATACACCTAAATGGTGTACCATTCAATTTGGCTTACAAGTGAATAATTCAACTCATTTGATGTAAATAAAGGAGATGTGTTATGAATCTCATTGAGGTAACATGCACTCCATCCATTTTAGATGTTTCCAAGCTAACAAATGAAATAAGAGATATTCCCGAGGGAACATTTTCTATTGAGAATTAAGAGCAGCTATTAAAAGAATGAAAAGTTACAAAAGTCCAGGCCTTGCGGTCATAAAACTTTCGAGTCGTTTTTTAGTACTCATACTCGAAAATCAACCAATCAAAATGTTGGCTTTCGTGTTTCGAGCATGATTTTTGTGCTCCGAGCACTGAGCAAAGTTTTATGCCTTTAAGGCCAGGATCGGATGGATACACTTCAAATTTTTTGGATAGATTTAGGTAATTTGTTCTAAGATCAATCAACTATGGGTATTATATGGGTGAAATATCAGTATCCCAAAAAAGAGGGATAATTACTTGTATCCCAAAGGGAGATGAACCAAGACAATATATGAAAAACTGGCGACCAACAAGCCTTTTAAACACAATACATAAACTTGGGTCTAGCTGTATTGCAGAGCGGTTAAAGTCTATGTTATCCATTGAATAAATAATGATCAAACAGGGTTCATTCCTGGTAGATATTTTGGTGAAAATACTAGACTAATTTTTCATTTTTAGTCATGGCGTTGTCAGTTCATTTTCGATTGATGAGTTTGACTGTCCCTCTGGTATCTTTCGTCCCTCCTTTATGATATCTCATTGTAGACTGAAGAAAAGATATACCCGTTTTTTTCCTACTTATTGATTTGGAAAAGGCGTTTGACTCAATTTCTTGGATTTTGATTGAAAGAGCATTAGACATTTTTTATTTCGGACCATCTATCAAACATTAGATTACTACGTTTTATACCGAAATTCAATCTACAGTAACTCAAAATTGCTATATCTCAGCATATGCTGTAAAATTCAGAGGGGCTGCCGACGATCCTCATATATATTTTTTACTGTGTATCATATTTTGAATGGTAAAATATCAAACTCTAAACATCAATGTGAACACAAATGGTCATCATTTCTCAATACAAACTTCAATTGGAAAAATATCCATGTATTGTCCTTTTATATTAATACGAATTTTAGGCACGAATGAACTTCTCTTTTAAATGAAAATTAAAGATACAAATAAGTGTAGTTTTGGTTGCAGAGGGATGGAAACAATAGAACTTATATTCTAGACTTGTCCATATATATATCATTTATAAATTATGGGAAGACCTTTAATCCTGAATATTTGAGAAGACAGAAATAGAACTTTAAATATTGATTTGGTTTTATTTGGTATTCTAACTAAAACAGATAAAAATGACATAATAAACTTAATACTTCTGTTAACAAAATTATACATTTATAGAAGCAAATTATCAATGGAACAAAGCAATATGATAGCACAAACAAATTATTTAAAGAAAACTTATTTATAGAAAAAAACCCAACATATCTTATATAAGAAATACTCAGTAGGGCAGAGAATTGCTGGAACCCTTGGACTCCTTTAAGGTAACACGATACCGAATGACGTTACGCCACGAGTTATCGTTCCTAACGTTATCGAATAACATTCACACATACAAGCCAATGCAGCAGGTTCTGCAATCACAAAGAGATTTTTTTTTTAACTATGTGACATTTTTAACGGTAACATGAAATTTTATTTTGAAAGTAGAAATCTAATCTATAGAAACTTAGGACGATGTGTGAAAAAAAAGGGAATTGTACAACTATTATTTCATGTTAAAATAGTCGTCAAAAACACTGCTCGGACAAAAAGGAAAAAAAGGAAATTTTCTAGATAAGAATACGGATAGACTTAGGCGACAAAGCACAATACAAGCAGACTTTGAAACTCACACAGAAAAAAGTTTGTTTGTATGGAATGTAAAAAAAGTGGTTTAACTTGTTTTTTTGCCGAATAACTTTCCCTGTGTTCCAAGTTTAAACAGTCTATAAAATTCATTGGTCTGTACAGAGTAAAATCGGGAACATTTTAAAAATAAAGTGCTAGCTTTGTAATCCTTTGGACCAATTCTACACAGGACAGACAGAAACATCGGAATGAGGCCTGAGAAAGTTAACGTAGGCTGAAAATACATGGGAACTTGATTCGGCAAAAATAAAAAATAAAATTTAGGTCCCGTTACAGTCTGATTAAAGCCAGTCCGAAGTATTCACTTGCGTCTACAAACGCAAGTTGATAGTTGGGACTGGCTCTCTAGTCAGACTGGGTCCGTTACAAATTTTTTTCTCGAAATTTACAACTAAACAACTGACTAACTATTATTAAAACGGCAGAAAGGGACAGAAATAGCTAGATCTTGAAATCATTTAGATTTTATATTCGTGTTAATTTACGCTTGCATGGATATTCGGTGGTAGTGTGTTTTTGTTGTGTGATTTGAGTCTGAAATAATGTACATGTACAAGTTCGGAGACAAAACGACTGAAAGAAAATTAACATAGTTGCCTTTTTAGGCCCTGAGGGGTATATTGCTCACATATATACTAGGCGTCGGGAAAAGCCCGAGGAGTTTCACAGACTTAAAAGGAGTTTTTAGAACAAGTATACAAGTAGATATACATGTATAAAAAGAAGTGTATGTATTTCTTTGTGTTGATAAATATACTATATATATGTACATTGTAAAATAAAATGTATGTGTACGAGCTTTAGAAACACGATGAAAAGCGAGACTCGCCGAGATTTCCACTTGTGTCGTAGTGAGTACAAATACATTTTATTTTTCTGACAAAGTACATAATTTTAATATTTTGTTTTTATTCTACAATTTACACCCAAGGGTGACTAGGTAATAGAAATATGGTCACTTGGTCTTCTTCCGACATCAGTAAAATGCTTCCAAAGTGGGGCGTCCATTTGGCTGTGCGGGATGTATCAAGTTTGCCGCCACGTCCGGTCAGAATAAGAACATTAAATCCGATGCCTCGAATATAGAGAGTACTACGCTCTTTGAAAATTAAGACCCCTTGTAACAACTCTTTGAGGGGTCCGTAGATGGCCTGTTGCAAGACAAAATTTCTGTCCCTATCCAATATACCCTCATTTTCCAGTGTCAGTCCAAATTTTCTCGACCATCATCCCAGATGGCGTCTATTACACAACCTACCTATTGTATTTATTGTTAACTTGTTTTCGTCCTGAACATGCATGCAATATTTGCCACTGAACGTTGAGCAATCAACAATCAATCCTACACTTTACACCCGTCACTTGAAACTTTAGTTGTTAAAATGTAAATCATTGTCTCTAATTTTTTCAAAGAAATAGACAAAGTTTACGAACATTTACGCAAAAGGAAATATCTACGTTACCGCTTGCTCATTATGGAAGTGGGATAACATGAAACTTTATTTGTAAAAGTACAAGTACAAATAAAACTAAAAAATGTATGGAACATGTTATTTGTACAACAGTTGGCTGTTAGAATGATAAATGGAGATGTGGGATATGCAATTTATAAGATAGAAACATCTGGACAATTAACGACATCAAAACCAATGACATCAAGAAAATTGTGACTAATGCTAATTGGACGAGTATCTTTTTATTTCTAATTTGTAGTTTAAGTAAACGTTGGTCCCCTAAATCGGAAAGTATGTGAAGTATAATTATCACAATAAAATTTCAGTATCTTAGTACATATTTGTTTACGTCTTAACACTTGTACTTCTGGAGAAAATTCAAACCATAATTAAATAAGGAGGTGCGGTAAAATTGCCAATTAATCAACTTTCCACCAAAGACAAAATGACGGAAATGTTAGCTTGCTTACATTGCTACTTCATTTTAGAACTCCAAATTACCATTCCCTTATATGAACTGCATATTCAAAAATATGTTTTTTCACCAAAATCCTAATAGAGCACGTATTATCATATTGTTTCACCAGTGTCCGTTCGACCGTCAATCCCGAACTTGGTATATATAGGGTTTATAGGGCTAATTATTTAGGACTACAGTCTTTTTGCTTCAGGTTTAAATGATGCACCTGGTGTTACTACTCATATTGAAGGTGCGCATATCGTCTGGATTTTCTTTATTTTTTGTTCATGACAGGTTGCTGGATAAGGCATTTTGATAAAATATAAAAGGTACAGACTCCGGCTTACATCTCCTAAGTGTGGAATTTCAAGCTGGAACTTTTATATTTCGCAGTTTGTTTTACTTATAAAGAATACATATATGATCTCAAGATTTGTTTTGTAAATAATTTTCCACAAATGACAGACTGTTGAACTTTGTGAAATTTTGCATACAGTTTGCAAGATTTGCCCGACTTGCTGAGCAACCAACTCACACATTTACACCACGCAGAGTACACCATACACTCATAATTTTCACAACTTACAGAATGTTAAACCTTTTTTGACTGGTGCATCACATATGTTTTTTTTTATAAACAACTGTTTTCAAAATTGGTAGTATCGTCCCGAACATGCATGAACTATTTGCCACTGAACGTTAAACAACCATCAAAAACCGAGCAATTATAAAACTGTTAACTAAATAAAATTTCTAGAGTACTCTATTTCTGCATGGATGAAGCAATGACACGGATTAAATGATGGAGTTCAAAACTCAGTAATTCAAATGAATCACACGAGACATTTTTCATATTATTTTCATGTGAACTTTACAAAAATATGAAGATATTTTTCATGATTTTAATTTTAATCAAATTTAACATTTTTAGCATAAATGATCCTATTTTAAAAATTTACGTGAATTTTACGTGTACTAAATTACGGGGATTTATGCATGAACTATTATCAAAAGATTCACGTGGAACCAACCAGTTCAAGCAAGTTTCAAGTATATGCTCGTTCGGTGTGAAAATCAGACGAGATTAATGTTAATCCATGTGAGTGAAATTTCCATGTGCAGGACGAAATAAATTATATCAGTAGAATTTCATATTGCATTACTAAGAAATTTACAAAACCCGACAGCGGAAATAAAAATAAAAATAAACACCATTCAGATTCCGACACATATTTTGTTTTCCATATCTCCGAGTAATACTAACGTTAACGTTATATTCTGTATACTATAACGTCAGACGTTTTCGGTCAAATTCTAAGGGTATCAATCAACTTTGAAGCCATTTATCTCAAAAACAAGGATGGTGACATATTAGTTTCTATACGTGTATGGATTCAGTATACAATCCTGGATATTATGTTAGTTTTTTGTTTTTCTCCGTATATAAGAATATAGCCATCCATGGGAAAATCTAAAAAAAGTAAGCCGAAAAAAGGCATTTCCCCTATATATCTATGTAAATTTGTCGCCAAAATTTACGTTTTCCTATGAAAATACCAAGAAAACAAAAATGGTGACCCCCATTTTTTATTACATATTCCGATGTAACTCGATTCAATGAACAAGTGTGCCAAAAAGTTTGGAAATCGGGAGATATGCCATTCGGTATCGTGTTACCTTAATGTCATAAATACAAATCAAAAAGCTATAGACACCACATATACTGTATATTTTTTTAAATTTTGAATTTTTGAAAAACTGAGGCTTTTCTACCTCAGGAATAGATTATTTTAGCTGTATTTGGCAAAACTTTTAGGAATTTTTAGTCTTCAATGCTCTTCAAATTCGTACTTTTTTGGCCTTTCGAACATTTTTTTATTCGAGCGTCACTGATGAGTCTTTGTAGACGAAACGCGCGTCTGGCGGAAACATTTATTTGGTATCCTGGTATCTATGATGAGTTTATCATATCCAACCAGCCGTTGTCTTACAATCAAATTCTGCAATTTACCAAACTTTTACAGCTGTGTCTATCAAATATATTATATATCTTCTGTTTATTGCATATTACTATTGTGCATAAAGGTGGCCCCAAAATCTAGCAGTTTTTACAAAATTGTTAAAATGTAAACTTTTAGCTACTATATTGGAAAGTAGAATACTTCTGTTACATTAATATGGGCTGTTTTTGACATTACAATGCACATATATCGGGTACAAGTATTATTTAGTCATGCTAAAATACTGAAATGTTTCACAATTTATGCATTTGAGTTAAATTTAAGACGGTTTCCATCTTAAATGGAATTGGCCGCAATTGTGTTCATTCTTAATATTTAAATGTAAGTTGTATTTGGTGATAATGCATAACATATATAAAGGTTGAGAGTGAACACGGTTGCGGCCACTTCCATTTTTGACAAAAAACATCTGCATAATGACATATTATGGCATATTTGATAAGTTTTTCATATTTAAACTTGAATTAGGGCGTTTTTAATGACTAAATTAGTTCAAATCTGTCACATACACTAATTTAATCGACTGAAGTAGATCCTTACGTGTTTAGAAAATGTCAAAAATATGTTTTCAGAGGAACCAAAATCGGCCCTTACCGGACTTTAATGCGGCGTTTACACATTGCCGATTATGATTCCCGTTTGAGACCAGACATGGATAAAACACGAAAAGTGAAAAAGTCGGATTACTATACACAATCATCTAGAATGTCATTTCATTGTCTGAAAGCAGTCGTATAAGTTTGTAACAAATAGACAACTTTCGAGTTGATCCGTTCCGTCGAGGTTTCTTTGATTCTTTCGTACCTGGGTCACGTGATCTCATTGAACGAAGGGGCATGTCTATTTCCGGTTTGTAATGTTGACATTGACAACCCAGGAAAATTGTAATTTTTGGTATTCCAAATGCTTGCTGTGCAATACAAGGCTGTAATGTCGATACCAGGATACGCGGATTGTATACATGCATGGCATTCATACACTTTTTTCTCGTTTCCTTCATCTGCCAACCGTAAAAGAAGATGGATCCGATTGACTTGATAAAAGATTTATATAACTTTGTTCCTGGCACGTTCTCACGTCCCTACTTACTAGGTAGCAAACTGTGCCGCACCCTTATCCAGAGTTTCTCGTCTAAAACAATAACCGGTCAATGCCAAAGAGGAAAAAAAATCATCTATCTTGAAAGTTGAAACGGGAAAACTACGGGTATGGCAGTTTATCCAGCACTTCAGCAGTGACAATGAGATTGAAGAGGATTGAAATAAACAAGTTACATCAAGATCATATCTGGTAACTATGACCTTTAACTTTTAGTTTTTCTCCAGGCAGAAACATTGTGCTTGTCATTTAGGGGCCTATTGTTAAAAGATCCTATAACTTTCTATGTGGTATGGGTCCAGGAACATTGGTTCATTATTGAAGGCCCTTCAGTAACAGATACGCTTTATATGCGCTAACTTCTATGTTTGTCGCTTGGTCTCATTGGCCATTATATCTTCTTATTGTTGTAAAACATGAAAAATTATATTTGCTCATAATAGATGCCAGAGATGTACAGTGTAATAGCCTAATCCATACCAGGAGCCTGTAATTCAGTGTTTGTTTGTTGCTGTATATCACATTTGTTTTCAAAGTTGTATAAAGGCTATGAATTTCCCTATTTGGTATGTTTAACATTTGATTATCATAATTAAGCCATGAACCTTGATAGCTTGCTTTGTGGTATGTGTTTTTGTTATTGTTATAGGAGGTACGTCTCATTGGGAATCATACATGTACCACATCTGCTAATATAGACCTTGAACGGTGTTTGAACAATTGGTCATCAGATATTAAACTTATTTTGTCACACATTGACTTGGAAGATTATTTCCACCAAAAACAAACTTGTGATATTTCTCTTGTAAAAGACAGACTTTTCATGTTGTGTTCCACTGAATGGGAAAACTCTATTACAAACTTTCCGAAATTGCGGACATATACAACATTCAAACCAGAATATAAATGTGAAACATATGTTGGACTGAACCTCTCTCGTTCTGAACGTTCTATACTGGCACAATTTAGATGCCGCATACTTCCTTTGAGGATCGAAACCGGACGGTTCGTCGGAGAAGCAGAGGCTGACCGCATTTGCAAAATGTGTGACTCACGTGATGTTGAAAATGAACGCCACTTCCTGATGGACTGTGTCTTTTACCGAGATTTAAGAAATCAACTTATATTGGATATAGAACACTCTTTTGAAGACCTTTCTAAAGATGAACAATTTAAACTTCTTATCTGCAATTATCCTAGAAAAACTGCTAAATTTTTGAACAATGCATTTAATAAAAGAAAAAACTTTTTGTATAGGAACAATCAAACTTAAATTCTAACTTTGTCCGCTGTTAAATGATTATTATTTTTTTTTATGTATAAAGGTCCAAAGGGCCGGGTGTTGATACATGTAATTACAACTGCTTATTGAAATATTGTATATTGTTATAAAACACATGTCACTATAATAAATAATTTGTTATTGGTATTGGTATTGGTATATATAGATATTTTGTACAATGTCTTTTTTGTTGTTGGAATTTCTATCATACAGCCCGTAACAGAGTAGTGATCGAATTCGCGTTTCTTTCCCGTCAGAATAAGTTACGTTATCGACAAACTTATATCAGAAGTGACATAATTTAATTTTCTTCATCGACAAAATATTTCATGTCCAACGTGTAAGTTTTCATTGTTTAAGTCGAAGTTTTTTTAACACAGTAAAACATTTTTTATAATCAACCTCTGTCATTGGCATTTTCATTTTAACGGTAAAGGATCAAATACGGGATCTCCGAAATTTCTATCATTTGTAACGAGGAAATCATTATTCAATCGAACATATGTCTTTGTTCATGACACATATTATGAAATACAAAGGAGTTGAAATGATCAAATACTTTCGAACTGACGGAAACAAAAATACATAATCTAGAATGTTTGTTCTATCATAAACAATGGCTTCGTCGTGCGAATAGACGAGATCATGTTACATGTAACTGATCTTAGCTGTAGAAACAGTTGGTGCGACCTCGATAAAATCTTTATCAATTTAATATAAGCGATAAATATTCATGACTACAATGATAATGAATTCATTGGAGTCACATCCACTGTTTCTACTTTAAACATGAACTCGTCGGTTAGTGCAATGAAGACACTTTTAAAGATTGAGATTGTTGGTTTATTCTTTACACCTTCGAGGTATTAAAACTATTTCAGTGTTTATTTAAAGTTAAATTTATTTTCAAATCTCTTCTGTTTAAAATTGTCGACACTTCCGTTTAAGATTTCTGTGGTAAACTATCTATTCTATAGTTAGGACCATCTTATAATAAATACCCTTTTGTACAAGAATACTTTCTTTATCAGAAGTATAGATCTGCTGGTTATAGATTTTTTTTTATAACTTTCATTATTGTGACGACGCGCTATGAAATTCAGATTAATTTATAAATGAAGTTGTATATAAATGTTTGGTCATAAACACAAAACTTTTAAACAGTTCGACGAGTGCGTCAATGTTACAGTAGTCTATTTACTGTAAGTTACTAAGCTTGGCCCGATTCATCTGTCATTTATGGAAACTAATTCACCACTTTCTGAGACATTCATTTTTATTTCACCATCAGACATGGAGCAAAATTTGTAAATAAAGGAAAACTCTCAAATTAAAGAAATTTGACATGATATACTGAAACTTTCTTATAATCAATTAAACAACTGCTTTTCTTAGATATGTGATTTTTCATGGTCAAACTTTTTTATTGTTAACGGACATTTTGAGATTTTTTATTGTAAAAAAATGGTGTTTTTTAAAGAAATCAACATTCAAAATTTAGAACTTCAAGAACATGTACAGGAAGCTGAATTATTGCACATCTATGTACTACTTAAAATTGTACTTCGATCTGTTGCCTCCTTAAAATGTTCTGACCGTCCTAAGATTTAATGTACGGAAATGTTTCGGTAAATTAAATTCAAATCCGAATTGAATGTTTATGACACACAAAAAGAGAAACAAGAATCTCTTGATGACCAAACGTATGTACACGTTGGGGCGGTTTAGAGCTTTTCAGAAGGAGTGAGATTCCACCCTTGTTGAAAGCCTTGTGGAGACCTCTAGATTTTTTAATTCCCTCCGTTTTTCTAATGGAGAGAGTGTGGTCTCTCTGTAAATTACCCCATATCTTTTCATTTTCTTATTTACCGAAGGTTCCATGTGAAAATTTCCATTGGATCATATCTGTTAAACTTAATGTAAAAAACAGGCTCAAGAAAAGGCGAAATTTCTTTTTCAAACCCGAACTAGAAATCCATTTTTATTCTAATAGAGCACCTTACATTATCGTCAATGAGTTCAGGCATGTGAAAAATTATATAACCATACACAAGAAAGAAACCCTGAACAGGCTTTCAGTAATAATTTTTACCTATTTAATATAAAGTAAATATTAACATGTACATGTATTTGATAAAGTACAGATATAACAAAGAAACTGCCCGGTATCCGACGTAAGAGTACACTTTTTACTGCACGCGTAGTCGGGTGCGTTCACTACGAGGACACTTGTACTCAACTACGCGTGAAGTATGACATTTTACATCATTTGTGCACAATTTCAAAGCAATCAGAAGTCGAAAAGAGCATAGACCAGTAATCGCAGAGTTGGAATAAAGTTGTATTCCTCATTCCTGCATCATGTTCATACTGTTATCATAGATATTACTGCATGTTTCAAGTTTGAAAAAAAAACCCTGCCAAGGGTCCTCACAAAGTGACAGCTCATATTAAATCAGATCATATTAATATGATCTCATCCTGAAAATGTGCCAATTATGCTATGAACTCTAAGGAGAACAAATAATTAGATTTGAATATAATTCATTTCTAAATTTGCAATTTGAATGCTAGGTGTACTTTGGTATTTTGACCATTCTTTTGTGCATTCAAAAATTTGAACAGTATGTTCAAATAGATTTGATTAGATAGTTAATTCTCATAAAACCATGCAAGTACAAAGGTTACAGAGAAGTTAAAAAATAATATATATACATAATAATAAAAATGCATTAAAAATGCATAAAATTTAACACTTCAATATCTGATAAATGTACTAAGCAGCAACTTTAGTTCTCATTTTTATTTAAAGTCTTTATTGAAGTTATAATTTATTAAGAATATTAACAGCACACCATATTTAGCTATCGTTATAAATATTTTTAATCTAAAAACACTTATCACAGATGATCCTTTGTGGAATCATTAAAAAAATATGCGTGTTAACTTTCACAAGATTAGAATAGTTTAGCAAATGTCTAAAGCTAAAAGGATCCAATGCATATTTATTTATATGTTTTTATCTGTTTTTAAAAAGATAAATTGTACTGTTTAAAGTAATAAAGAATTGAAGTATTGGCTTGTTGATCTGAATAAAAGGAGATTAGGGTGCAAGTCAATTGAGGTATCAACATAAATACATTTATTTCAAAAATGACATCTAGAGGACAACACACATACATGTTCATGTACTGATATCAGAACAATTTACCAGGGTTTAAGCTTGTGGATTTTTCAATAAAGGGAACAACCAGGAGCTATTATGACTAATACTCCAATAATGATAAATGGAAAATAGCTAAAAGAAAAGGATGAGTTACTTTTTTTGTCTCCGACTACTTATATATAAAGCTGTTAAAATTACTGTTTTAAGAATCAAGTGAGCTTGCATTGAGTGTTTCTATCAACTATCACAAAAACTTTTAAAGATTCAGATTTCCACTTCCAGATTGATTTAAATTTGAATTATCATGATTGGTTATATTGAAATTGGACAAATAAATGTCTGATAGCTTTTGAAAATTAAGTTTGTTAAAAGTACTAAGTCTTTCACTTCAAAACTTTGTGTAATAACTCAGCTACAGAATTACTTTCATGTGTAACATAAATCAGAAGTAAACATATGTACATCATGTAAAAGAAGTCAATCCATTGAATGGTTTATAGACATAAGAAGATGTGGTATGACATGTATGAGTGCCAATGAGACAACTCTTCATCCAAGTCATAATTTATAAAAGTAAACCATTATAGGTCAATGTACAGTCTTCAACACGGAGCCTAGGCTTCATGTTTGAAGGGTCCCAAAAATTACTAATGTGAAACCTTATGCACATTTTATATGCATTAAATTTCTAAAATAAAGAAGAGTAAGATAATTCACTATTAAAAACATACAAAATTTAGTGGAAAATAAGAACTCACATTGAACCTTAGACAACTAGTGAATAATAATAAAAATCTAAACACACAAGGAAGAAGCATGAGTACAAGGATACACTTACACAACACAATAAATATACAACCTCCTGGAACAGTTAAACAGATAGACTAACTAAAATTCATATCTTTCATTCTCATTTCTGGAATACATGTACAGGATCACCAACATAATCACAGTTGCCATCAAAATGCAAACTAATCTGCATATTATCAATATGGTTTGCTTGGGATAGTTGATACCCATTGTACCTTTATATTATATTTCTCATTTGACCCTGGCCAACTACAATAATATAACATGTAGACCAATATGTCACTTTTTTTAAATGAGGAATTTATCTCAGATCTTGAGACCACAGAATATAAGAATCCTCAGAAGTTTTGAACCCCCCCTCTCCCCCAAGTTATGTCCATTGTTCGTATTGTCAAGTTTAAAATAGTGTGGTCCGAGATTACACTGACATCCAACGGTTGTTTTAGCAGACAAGTTTGGGACGACAGAATTCAACCCATATCAAAAGGTGAATATATTTGTCCGTCACAAATATTGATGTTGAAGAGCCGGCTGATCTGTGAAAATTGCCCAAAAAGGAGAAACACAAGGGTGGCAGGTAGATGAAACTTGTATGAATAAAGAGATAAACATAAAATGAACAAATTGAGGCCCGTTTTATATGGATGCAAGCCCGTCAGTCGTCTCCAGAAGCAAACTACACGTGAGTGTAATCTCGGACCAGAAATGGTGATCATAAGTCTGGTTCCACGACATTTTCCTCGATTAATATAGGCAATTTCGTTTCCAATGCTAGACCGCTAAGTAGATCAATATGTCTCTTTCAATAAAAATAGAAATTGAGCCTTTTTATTGTAGAAAACCTTCAAAGTCGGTTGCATTTTGAGATTTGAAGGACATTTTTGCTTAACCGGAAATGAACATGCCCCGTTGTCACACGACTTGAGTGCAAACTAAGTGCCGATAATATACGGAATGGATTAACTCGAAAGTTGTCTATTCATACGGATCGGGAATGGTCCGGTAGGTTCGGCCATGCACCCCGGCCATGCACCCCGGCCAAAATCGTTTCGGAACAGTTCCGTTATTTATACGAAATTCAGCAATGATACAAACGTCACAGTTCCGACAATTTCAGAACACAATACGACTTAGTCCAGACAAAGCCGTTTGCAATGCGGTACAGCGGACCGTGATAGGATTAAGTTCCGACAGTAACTGATCATCCTAAAAATGCCGCCAGTTTTCTAATGCGGGGTTCACACATTGCCGATTATTGCTCCCGTTTGATCAGACAGCGATACGACACGAAAAATGAAAAAGTCGGATTACTATCCTCAATTATCTGGAATGTCCTATCATTGTCTGAACTCAGTCGTTTAAGTTCCGAACAGATTCCTACGGGTCGGGAAGGGTCCGAATAGTTCAGCGAAGCACCCCGACAGTTAGGTGCGTCCCGTAACATTCGGGGAAACTCGGCCGATTTTGTCTTGTCGGATTACAATCGTGCCTATGTCGTGACAGATTCTGCTGTATCGGATTAAACTCCTAACAATGTTCTGTGTATTCTGGACGGTGTCCTGTGGAACGGGAATGATCTGGAGAAAATTTTCATTATTGTTTTTCTGCCGATTGAATCCAGATTGCATCCAGATCTGGTCGATTGCGAACCGTTTTTGCCGAAACTGTTCCGGAACAGTCCCGTTATTAATACGAGATTAATACGTCAGAATCCCGACAATTGCAGAATACAGTACGACTGAGACCAGACAAAGCCGTTTACAATGCGATAGATCGGACCGTGATATGATTACGTTCCGACAGTACCTGATCATCCCGACAATACCGACAGTTTTCGAACGGATAACTTCCGTCAGCGTCGATTCACTGTCTGGTCACTGTCTGATCTCTGTCGGATTACATTCGGTAGAATCGGGACGCAGTCGTGACAGACTCGTCGAATTTTACCAGGCGATGATACAAATTGGATTAGAAGTGGATTCAGAACGGGATTATCGGGATAAATTCGCTTGGAAACGGTTGAATATCGATACTTCCTGAACAATCGCTGATTGCTGTCGTGATCAAATTATTTGTTTTACAAATTTTAATTAAAGTTTGAATTTCCATCCACGATTCACAGGATCTTTATCAGACTTTTGACAAATTTTAATCGGCAATAGTCCTGTCAATGACGGCAGTGAAAATCGTGAATGTGTGACCCCAGCTTAACGGATATCGTCCGTCAGTGTCGGTTCACTGTCTGGTACCTGTCTGATCTCTGTCGGATAACATTCGGTAGAATCGAGACAGATTCGGTCGTTGTTTACCATGCGAAAGATACAAATCGGATTAGAATCAGATTAAGAACGGTATTATCGGGAACAATTTGCGTGGAAACGGTTGAATACCGACGCTACCTGACGTCATCTGATATTTGTCGTGATTAAATTATTTTTTTAACAAATTTTTAGTAAAGTTTGAATTTCAATCCACGATTCACAGGATCTTGATCTCACTTTTGATAATTATTAATCGGGAATGGCCCTGTCAAGGTTGGCAATAAATATTATTAATGTGTGACCTCAACTTAATAGTAATAGATAACTTATCTATTATGTGAATATACTTATCTCAAAAGGTTACAAAATCAAAAAATCAACACTGTAATTAAATCTTTGTAATTCAATATTGTTTTTAAAGGTATAAATATTGATGTTTTGATCAGCTGATTAAAACCATACTAAATATTACACATAATTATGTACTCTCAAGCTACTAGAATCTATCGATACCTATATTTTAACATTGCACAAAGTCATGTTTCTCTGACTGAGAATGATGTCTTTAACTTAACAAATGATAAAGTCATCAGATGTTTGATGTGTCCGGATTGATATTCTAGGCATAGGTACCAGATTTTTTTTCATTAGTTGTACATATTATTGACCTTGAACAAGTTGCCAGTAACTGCGAATACACTCAAATCGTTTCCTTTCTGGACTTTTATTCATTTGGATAAACGTTTGATTATGTTATAAATAAGATATAAAAAAACCCGGTCGAAACAATGAACATGAATTTGACAGCTGACGCCCCTATGAGAAGGTTTTGACAAAACGCATACTTTTGGGATTGCATCAAATTGAAAAAAATAATTTAACAGAAAAAGCCCAGAAAACCCAACAAAATAAAATTCTTAACTGCATCAACCAACGGAACGAACAGCAACGGCAAACACCTGTCATGTTTCTGTTATGGTACAGACATGTCCAAGGAAAATGGTATGTTATACCTGGTTTTATAGCTAGATTAGCCCCTACTGGCATGACAGTTTTATATAGTTCCGTTGCATTGTTTTCGCAGTTTATTCTGTTTATCTGCAGTATTACATCTATCTATAATTCTTATATGATTTTCATATTAGGTAATACGTTCAAATGAATGCCTAAAAGCGTTATGGTGGTGGCTTATAATTTTTATTTTTTTCCCTGTCTTTTGGATAGATGACGTTTTTCAACCAATGTACACACGATGGAGACGATAATAACACAAACTCGCTCGACGTTAAAAATAATTTGTCCACTTCGGTTTTGTTGTTAAATAAAATATAAACACAAAATATCTATTTGAATGATAATAATTTAGTCATTTCCAACAACAAATATGTTCATGCGCCAACTCCACTCAATGACACAAATACACAACTTACATGTGATCGAGACTATGTGTGGGGAAATTAATTTTCTTATCTCCCATTTTAAAGAATTATAAAGATCAAACGTATTAAAGTAAACTTATTGGTAAATAGACTGGACTAAGTCACTCACAAACAAGTAAAAATTACTCCTTTATACTTTATATACATTGATTATCGGAAATATCTACAAGTGATCATGACATTGTTTCTGCTTCTTGATTACGCAACGTCTACGTTTAGAATAGCTAACCGATAAAAAGGTGTTTATCTTAATTCAGTAAACACTGACTATCAATCTGTGTGACCATCAGTTGAGATAAGAATGAAGCACAGCATGAACATGTTATGTAATATGATTTTAATTTTATGGATCTTTACCTGCTTTTTAGTTGCTGAAAGTGGTACGTTATTCTTTATTTAGTTTATGTTGTAATCTGTCTGGATGAATTTAAAGGCATCATCTTAACAATGAAAGAATATGATTTTTGGGATAACAATAATGGTGCATTTTATCAAATATTATTGATTTGAATTGTTGATCTTTCAAGGTACATATGTACTGAGTTGAAATACTAAATATAATTGCGACTTCATTGCATTAGAGACTCAGAGTGGTACACAAGATATTAAAAAGTTCAAAACTAGATATTAAAAACCACCAGAACAAACTTTAACTTTATGTAAGCAAGTGTCAACATATGCTTAGGAACCATATAATTCACAGATTTAATTATTCATACACTAAATGTTTGATATAAGATTGATCATTATAATCTTTCTTTGCTGAACTTAGTTTGAATTATTTTTGTTGTTGTTGGGAGTTTAGGGTTATAATACAATCCTTCGTATGTCCAAACAGTTTCACTATTTGATAACTGTCTGATCTCGGTTTGTTTTCAACATTTTTAATCGGATATGTTTCAAACCATCAGTGCTGAACCACGAAGTTTTATCGTTTTTATCTCGTAGCATTTTTTTTATATCAACTACTACCAAGACAAAAAAAAACTAATAGCTGAAATAATAAAAAAAAATTGCTAACCGCATTTATATAAGAAAATATTATTTTAATCAATCCTTTTATATATCCTCAGCTGACAAAAATTTTTCATTTCGCCATTTTACTTAAAACGTTCTGATTCTGTATTTTTTGCATGCGTAATAAACATTACTTTTATGAACACATTGAGTCGTGTTACAATGAATATAACTCTGCTCTTATACGTTAATTTTCCTGTTTAATGTGAAATTTTCGGAAGCCGTACGTAACAACACCTACTTATTAAATAAAGTTCGTAGTGTATGCTCATGATGAAAGTTTCGCATGAACACATCATGTTGATTTATATGTTATTGTTTGTTGTTAAACGTCGAGGGGTTTAAATGTAAAAAAAACATGAAAGCACCAAAAAGTTTTTTAGAATAACCTCATCTTGATCCAAGAGTAACGTTTCTGTAGGGAATTGCAACTTTAACATTCTCTTAAATAATGACCTGCAAATTTACTAAATAAATGTATATGCTTTAACAAATATCATAACAGTACGAGTAAGGTGTAAGGACAGATGGTACCCTCAGTAATCATCATGACAAAACGAGTAAAGTGTTAGGACAGAGGGTATCCTCAGTAATCATCATAACAAAACGAGTAAAGTGTTAGGACAGAGGGTACCCTCAGTAATCATCATAACAAAACGAGTAAAGTGGAAGGACAGAGGGTATCCTCAGTAATCATCATAAGAAAACGAGTAAAGTGTAAGGACAGAGGGTACCCTCAGTAATCATCATAACAAAACGAGTAAAGTGTAAGGACAGAGGGTACCCTCAGTAATCATCATAACAAAAGGAGTAAGATGTAAAGACAGAGAGCACCCTCAGTAATCATCATAACAAAACGAGTAAAGTGTAAGGACAGAGGGTATCCTCAGTAATCATCATAACAAAACGAGTAAAGTGTAAGGACAGAGGACATTCTCAGTAATCATCATAACAAAACGAGTAAAGTGTAAGGACAAAGGACATTCTCAGTAATCATCATAACAAAACGAGTAAAGTGTAAGGACAGAGGGTACCCTCAGTAATCATCATAACAAAACGAGTAAAGTGTATGGACAGAGGATACCCTCAGTAATCATCATAACAAAACGAGTAAGTGTAAGGACAGAGGGCACCCTCAGTAATCATCATAACAAAACGAGTAAAGTGTAAGGACAGAGGGTACCCTCAGTAATCATCATAACAAAACGAGTAAAGTGTAAGGACAGAGGGCACCCTCAGTAATCATCATAACAAAACGAGTAAAGTGTAAGGATAGAGGGCACCCTCAGTAATCATCATAAAAAACGAGTAAGATGTAAGGACAGATGGCACCCTCAGTAATCATCATAACAAAACGAGTAAGATGTAAGGATAGAGGGCACCCTCAGTAATCATCATAACAAAACGAGTGAGATGTAACGACAGAGGGCACCCTCAGTAATCATCATAACAAAACGAGTAAGATGTAAGGACAGATGGCACCCTCAGTAATCATCAGATATGACTGCACTTTTAAAAAATATATACAACAAAACATTTGATTGTTCGTATCTTTGACATATAAACACATGCAATAGTTATCAAGGTACCATGATTATAATTTAGTACGCAAGATGCGCGTTTCGTCTACAGAAGACTCATCAGTGACGCTCATATCAAAATATTTATAAAGCCAAAACAAGTACAAAGTTGAAGAGCATCATAATCCAAAACTCCAAAAAGTTGTGTCAAATACGGCTAAAGTCATCTATGCCTTGGATAAGAAAATCCTTAGTTTTTCGGTAAATTCAAAGTTTTGTAAACAGGAAATTTATAAAAATGACCACATTACTGATATTCATGTCAGCTTCGAAGTGTTGACTCCGGGGCTGGCTGGTGATACCCTCGGGGACGAAATAACTGTCTTTGTATAAATAATAAACCACGAGGTGCCAAAAATGCATCTCTGAAAACATACACTATTGATTCGCAATACACATAATTATTTAAGCTTAACTTTGATTTTATTTCCACTAGCATGGTCAAACAATTTAGTTTCGTCAAACAATTTAGTTTGGTCAAACAATTTAGTTTGAAACCTTTTATCAAAAGAATAATTTAATTCCGTTATCCATGTGTCCTGTGAGAAAAGTAAACACACTTAATAACCATAAAACGTTACGGTGTAGATTCGTTATTTTTTCCTATTTGTGGGGTAATCTAAGTACATTGGTTAACAGCATATAGTGCATTGAAGATTATTTTATTGTGTAAAAAACATTTGATTGAACATCGAAGGATATTGTATGAAATATTAAGTAAATATCAACTTTAATATTTCACCCAAATTTCGATGCTAAAACATCTGTTACGTATTTGATAAACTTTCAAAAACCGTGAACATTGAACTTTACGAGTTTAAGCGAAGTTGGTCTTGTTTATTGCATCTTCCTAAGATCCTATTTTGTTTAAATTTGCGGGAGACTATTGTTTTAAATTAAAAATAAATATTTATCCTTTGCACTTCCAAAGGTATGTTTTCTATTAGTTTGTAATGTAACATGCAAAAGGGAATCACAACTGCCAAATGCAGGATCTGTTTACCCTTCCGGAGCACCTAAGATCACCACCAGTTTTTGGTGGGGTTCGTGTTGCTTTATTTGTAGCCATGGCGTTGTCAGTTATCTATAAGTTTGACTCTCCCTCTTGTATCTTTCGTCCCAGTCTTCTTCTCTTATATAGTGCATGTATAATAATTTCATTACAAGAACTAATTTTCTCCTATAAGCTTAATATATACAAAAAAGAGATGTGGTATAAATGCTAGTGTGACATTTTGTGACAACTGATTCCAATAGACAATGACAGGTCACTGAAAAGGCTCCTTGAAAAAATATCAGTGTTTGAAATTTGCCAAAATCAAACTATCTAAGTGAACTTGTTTTGTCTAGCTATATACTAGGTTCAACCGAAATTTTCTTAAAATAACCTGTATCGAGTCATGAATATGGCAGTTGTAATCCAATAGTTTGTTTCTGTGTATGTTGGCGTTTGCTTTTGTTGCAGTTCAGTGTTTCGGTTGTTTCTTTGGTTTTCCTCTTATAGTTGATATGTTTCCCTCTAGTCCAATGACAAATGAGGTAAATTTGAAAATTTAATGGACCGAAATACCTCACGGCTAATTTTGGTCTTATTTTGTCGAAAAGTATAGTATCATTTGAATTAAGGCATGTCGTAGAGTGTCAAAGTGGTGCAGATTTTTGAAAACTGCAATCAAAGGTCAAAAGGGGGGATTTAAAAAAACCAAAATTGAAGATATTTGTTGTCCTTTGCCAATTTCGATTAGATAAGACGTTTCGCATCATGTAAGAGAGCGAGCTGCTGTTGTTGTGCCAGACATCAGGTATCCAATAAATTAAAAGTTGCATATGTCGTGAATAAGTAAAAAAAAGTCTTGGTTAAAGAAACGCCTCCAGTCTACGATCACAAATCATCATGTTTGACAGCTGAGGTAAAGACCGTATTAAAAATAAACAAAACTGTCATGATTAAATATGATGCAACCACTGGTATAACTTTTCAATATCTGTTCATTGACAAAAAGAGGCGGCAGCATAATTCTTATATCTGCCTCTTCACTCACTTACAGATCCTACACACAATTGCTTCACAGTCTATACATATTGAAAAGATTCAGCTAGAAATATTTTGTCATATTCTTGTAAATTAAAATCATTGTAGTGCGATAGTGCATATTTATAATGTACCTACAAATCTTATCAGCCACTGTTTATTTTCAGGTGCACAAAAACATTTTTTATACTCTCTAATTGATCTGCATTCAGTGACCTGAAGAACATTTTGGATCTATCACCATTTGAAATAAACCTTATTGTCCCTTTGCCTCCCTAAGTGTTATGGGATTTGCTAATTGTTGAAGGTCGTGCAGTACCCTATAGTTGTAAATATCTGTGTCATTTGGTCTCTTGTGAAGAGTTGTTCCATTGGCAATCATACCACATCGTCTTTTTATATATACTAATGTCCGATGTAAGAGGAGGATTGGACGACCGCTGAAATCTTTAACCTCGCCACATGTATGTGGCTGTCCCAAGTGAGGAGCCTATTATTTAGTTGTTGTCATTTGTTGCTGTTATATTTTTGTTGTTCTTTTACTATTTTGTATATTAATTATGCCGTTGTTTTTCTCGTTTAAATTGTTTTACATTTGTCCATTCGGGCCATTTGTTGCTGACTATGGGGAAAGGGCTTTGTTGAAGGCCGTAAGGTGACTTATAGTTGTAAATGTATGTGTAATATTTGGTCTTTTGTGGAGATTTGTTTAATTGGCAATCATACCACATACTTTTTTTTTGTTATTGTTTTAAAGCAGTTATTGGCCAAATCTCAATACCTTTTGTACCTTTTAACATAAGGACTTTGGACAATACCAATACCATTTATCTGATCAGGGGTGTACTGGTTTTTCATTATATAAATAACACATAGATTAGAGGGTGATAGAGCAGATTGTTACCCCGAGAAAACATTGTTAACCGCGGCGAAGACATGACAACGTTATACGGGTATTAGAAAAAAAATAACAAAAGTTAAGCAACATTTGATTTTTTTTATTTTGACAGTCAAATTATAAAATCTAAGCAAAAACGTAGAACTTTAGCATTGTATCTTATTACTGGATGTAACTTCAATTCATTGTCCTTTAAACTATATATTTTTTATTGATCTAGACGAGAGGGTAACATTAAAAAAAAATTGTCATCATTTCAGCCATGTGATAGAGTAAATTAACACCTTGGTATCAGCCAATCAAAATATGGCATTTTAACGTGAAGAATAATAAAAAGGAATTTCACACACTCAGCTAAAGTATACATTTCCGTTCAGTATAAAATGAGAGTGCATTGTAATCATTATCCATTTGAAAATAATTGTCATCTTCTAACCAGGCAAAATATTTACCAGAAAATTCGTAATACATTATAAAAATACATTATAAAAATTATAATGTAAATAATTTCAAATTTCGAACGATCGTAAACAGCGTTTCACAATTATTTTTTTTCGCGAAATGCAATATCTGCTAACAAATGTAACTGGCAAACTATACGACAACGAAAAGGTTTTTTTCTTTCTTTTACAAACAGATCATCATATAGACTTTCTATTAGTATTTGAAAAGCAACATTATGCCCCGATGAATTTGAAGCATCAGAAGCAAATTATTTTTAATATCATTAAGTGGTTAACAATGCATGCTGAATGTTGAAGCGGCTTGTACTTGAAGTTATCTATGAAGAGTAAACTCACCACTGGATGGTCTGCCTGAAAGTTGGCGTTAGTTAAAACAATATCGGCACGCTCATATGACTCAACATGCCATAATTACTTAGCTTGTATGACTTTTGCCTCCAGAAAAGACATTATTTTTTACCAGTCATGGTTATCATGGTAATGTCATGAAACGTGTTTTAACGAAAGTTGATTCATCGTTACACGCATGTTTTTTCCCCACTTATTCAAATGTATTAAAATGTTTTCTTCTTTGACATGTCATCTTTAAGGCTTAATAACACGATCTAAGCTACTTTACTTGTTCTTATTAAATGGCATTAGCACTGACAATCACTTTCTAGAATTTGTTCGGAGATGTTCCAATGTGGTTGAAAATTAGACTTTTCAAAAACCAAGAATAAAAGCACGTAAAAAGTTGTTGAACCTTAGCATCTGTACTTATTCAAGCACATTAACACAACTATTGATACAAATATATATACTTTTTTTTTATAAAACATAAGAAAATGCATCCTAAATTCATTGCATTTCATATGACAGGGGAAATAGGAAAGGGGAACGTTACATGACTTACTGGGGTAAACAAAAATAGTAGAAATACTGCTATGTGATGAGTTTTATAAAATTGCTTGTAAAAGTTGATTTGTATGTTGTATTAAACTTGTATATATCAACAATTCTTAAGTATTGGTTGTTCCACCTTTTTGTGAGAATTGGTGATATATATAAGAAATGTAATATACTTTGACAGACCAAATCACTTTATTGATATGTTCATATGATATTAAAGTTTGATGTAAAAAAAAAGCTGATGCATCACTCTTTCTTCAGTAACTATTTTTTTTATGATAGCTTCATTCGGGAATTTATTATAAGCGTTCCCGTGTTTGAAAAAGAAAACAATCCGAAAATCACAGTTTAACAAAAAACTGCACCGTAAGAAAACTCTACGACAAGTAGCATATTAATCTATTGCAATAAAAAATCATAATATCTAATAAAATTTGTAGATTTAGAAAACAAAGTCCTTATATTTGTATAAAGTAACATTCGTTTATAGTGGAAAATTGTTTTAACGTTGAATAAGCTACAATTAAAAATTGCTTGCTGGTCCCTCTCTGTGATTACCATTATATTACGCTGGTTCATTTCCCAATCAATCTGTCACCAAGGGAAGATAAATAAATCGATTTTCGTTCATAGTCTTTTTCAAAAATGATGAACGGTTCTTTATATTGGTATGTAATCATTTTAAACGTTTCAAATTTATGAAATTATATTCGTACATCAATGTTTTTGATACACCAATAACAAAAACTGAAATATATTGAATTGATACATTTTGTAATTATTCAAAATTATATCAGAAACCTAAACTTAATTATAAAATAATGAACCTGTTAAGGGGAGAGAATACTCGCATAACTTTTTCGAATTGGCACATAATACAACGAAATGTCACTCTTGCATACAAATGGCACATCAATACAATTAATTATCTGCGAAATCGTCCCCCACCTTCAATGATGATTCTAAATTATAAATATAACCAAAAGTTGTTAATCTATAGATAGTTAAGACTAATGAAAGCTAACCCAATGTAAAAATATTTCTTTGCAATTTTTTAAAACTTCCTCAGAAAAATACTCGAGCCACTTGACTTTCATAGCTCAAAATTAACGTTTTTACACAATATTTGAATAAAGTAGTTGAAGATTATTCGCTTCTCAAAAATGTAAGACGCAATAAAAATCGTATGCTTGCACCATCCTACCGAAATACGGATTTAATTAAGTCCTGAACATTTCGACATTTCTTCGTATATTTTGAACAAAACCGGTTTTAACCAAATCACAAGTACGTGTTAAGATCCGACTAAATACCTATTTTCCTATATGGTCAGGTAAAGTTGCTACGACAAGGCTAAAATTAAAGTATAATGTTTACTTTGTCATCATGCGAATTTTCAGCCGTGAGGTATTTCGGTCCATTAAACTCTTTTTCCGATTTGTCACTTAAAAATGCCTGTACCAAGTCAGGAACATGACAGTTGTTATCCATTCGTTTGAAATTAATGTGTTTGGACTTTTGATTTTGCCATGTGATTTTGGACTTTCCTTTTTGAATTTTCATCGGAGTTCAGTATTTTTGTGTTTTTACTTTTTTCCAGTACTCAGTTTTTGTTAATGTCCTTTTTTCTGTTGAACTAATAGGAGAAATATTGGTACTATCGAAATAAAAAAAAAGAACTCGTTTAAATTTTACAATTATTTAGTTTATGTACAGCTTGTTTCAAAACAGTAATTAGAAATATAGGTCACCGATGAGTTAAAAAAGAGAATTAGATTTAAACGTAAAAAAATGACATTTTTGCACCAAAGGGAGATAATTTGGAGCTTTTCAATAATATGAAACATTTTTAAAGTCATCTGTGGCCAAACCAAATCGATTTGTCTGGGAGATTTTTGTACCATATTATAAAGTAATAACTAATAGTGTAATAAATAAAAAAATTAATAAGAAAAACAAATGTTTATGTTTTTGCTAATTTTTTTATACCCGCAAGCCTCCTTAATCGATTTTTGACTATTGAACAACTGCTGTTGCCTATAAATAAGAAATTATCTTACAAGATAATCAATTTGTACAGTGTAAGTCATTGAATTATTGAAAAACATCAATATAAAACTTAATGCAGCAATTATTAGCATATAGGTTTGTATCATGATCAAATTAATTTTTTTGTGTAGTAAAATAGGTCTTCATGCATTTTATTAAGTGGATAATCAGATTTCATTTGTCAAGTCACTAAACAATTTATTGACTTTTATTATGCAACTTAAAGCAATTATTGAAAGAACCAATTTTCGGCAAACATTTTCGTCATTTAGGCATCTACACAGCTACTTTTGCATATGTAATATTTCTGTAATAAAATATGTAGTACTGGAAATTTACTTTTGATATTTAGTACTATCTCTTTACTTTAAAATTATTGTAATATTAAGGTACTTGTAATTTACAGTACTTGATTTGTACTAAATATTTTGGTACAGAAATGATACAATATTCCATGCTTGAAAATCATAATTTTAAGAGATTTGAAATTGAAAAACTTTCAAAATGAATATGTAACGGGAGTAACCAAAAATCTGTAGTACCTAAATTTCAAGTACAAGTTAAGTACTGTAAAATACAAGTACCCAAATATTACAATAATTTTAAAGTAACAAAATAGTACTGAATATTAAAAGTAAATTTCCAGTACTACAGATTTTTAGTACAGAAATAGTACCTATGCAAAAGTAGCTGTGTATGGCAAACATGAACAACATTTGAATACACATTCTGTTTGTCTTAAATTGTAAAAACGACCTTATATAAAATCCAATCAAAAGGTATGTGTATAGGGTTCGACAGGAATGACGGTCGGGGAAATTGGAATTGCACCTCTCAAATGATCAGGATATATTGAACTATTTTTTACATGTACATTTTTCTTTCCAACTGGTCATATACGGAGCCCTCAAAAATGTTACAAGGGTTCTTAAAGTTCAGTGCGTGACAGTCTTTCTACATAAGGCATGGAAAAAACGTCAACATTCTGACGGAAGATGGCTGCATACTTATATATCCGCACAAAAACACGAACCGACACCCACACGAAAGTCAAACTGTCGACCAGAAGAAGACAAAAGAAACGATTTTTATTCCCAAGTTACCCTTGGGGAATACAACATAGGAAATCACAAGCTATCTGACATTAAAACAATACAGCCAAACTTGAACCAATTCATGTTGAGACGCAACACAAAAATAGTAATTACATTGCAAAATATACAGCAACTGCACAAGGTATGCAGAAATAAGAAAATTAAAACAATTATGAATTTCGAATAGCGGTATACAACTGTTGCCTTTATATATGGCTATTAAGACAATCATCCATAGACCTGCTGACCAAAGAACACGTGGTCACCAAAGGGCCTTCATCAATTCATATGTCTTGTCCAAGTTGAAAAAAAGAATGAAAACCTTCCGAAAATAGGAGAGGCAAAGGTGAACAAAAATCAAGTTCCAACCAGTAATGTGTTAAAAAGAATTAAAAAAAAAAGGAGCATTGTGTTAAAATTTATATTGAAAAAAAATCCTGAAAATATTAAAGGTTCTGCTTACAAATGAAGAGACATTCTAAAATTCTGTACTGGATACCACAGTCAATGAAAAATTAAAATAAATCTGTATTTGTCGAGTAAGTGACGTGTATTGTATTACATTGTAGTTTTTCCGTTTTGGCCGAGTTATTCCATATTATTGGAGTTTACACTTATGTATTTGTATAGGCATATTACATAATAGTTATTCCAATAGCATACTAGAAATAGTTAATTAATACTGTATTTTATTTTATATACATTTTGTAGATACATTGGAAGTTGCAAGAAACAAACCAACCAAGCAGTTAACTAATGCAGGCCTTTACTACAGACCATCTTATAATGCTGTGGATGGAAATATAGTACAGTGGATGACTTCGTCAGCCTCTACTTGTACATCTTCAGTTTCTGGAGAAGAACCATCGTGGTGGGCAGTAGATCTTGGTGCCATTTATGACATCAGTCACGTGATTATCTTTGGCAGAACTGACTGTTGTGGTAGGTTTTACATATTGTAAGAGTACAAAAGACAGCTAGCTTTATTTACAGAATTTGTGGTATTTTGAACAATTCATTTCTTTTTACGATTACAAATATTTTAAGAAGCAAATATAATACAATTCCATAAATTGAAGCACTGTATATTCAAATATAGTAAACAGATAATCATTTATTTTGATTTTAGTCAAGGAATAAACATAAAGCGGTGTAGAGAAAACACTAATCAATTAACCAATATAACAAAGCCATTTTTTTTGTAACATTTCTTACTTTAGATCAAATTGTAGTATAATGTGTTTTTTTAGTAAGCGCAACGTTTTGACCTGTCTACGAACTATTAGCAGATTGTCAGACCTTGAACTTAATCAAATATTTAATATTTTTGGTGGTAATTGAATGCATTGGTTATTTCTGTCAGGCTTGATATACATTTTTTAGTTTTCCAACTTTTCTTGTTGATATTTACAAATTCAGTTCTCATTTTTTTCAGTTTGGAAACTTTCGAATTTCGACATTGAGGTGATTAAACCGTGTAGAAACAAAACCAATTGGTTTCAGGACGGTGTCATCCAGTTGTGTTATCATCAGCAAGCACCAACTACATATCTAAATGCTACATGCTATAACAGGATGATTGGACAGTATGTTCGCATACGGCTCAATGATCCAAATATATTATCACTATGTGAAGTTGAAGTGCATGGAACATTTATTCGTTATCTACGTTCAGGTAATTCTTCAAGAAACTATTCCTAATTTATTAATTTGTTATAATAGAATCATCCAATAGCTTACATTTTTTAAACGTTTTAATTTAACATTGTTTTTATTTATTTTTAAAACCATTTAGTTGATCACTGGAAGTAACTGTATTGGTCATTTTTTATCATTTGCCATAGGTTGCATTGACAAAGCTGTGATGATAGTTTGTTCGGAAAACTAATTAAACTCTCTATTTTAGAAGCTTGCATATTGTATAATTGCTAATATGTAAATGTTTTTCTCAAGCCCAAACACTGAAATTATCAAAAATTAAGATCAGTTTTGAATCACCTTTATTTATTATCATTTTTATTCGACTAAGTTCAACTGACGATTGGTGCCCAAGACAACGCATTCTTAAACAAAAAGAGGATATATTGTTCTGTTAAGTTTGCAACAATAACACGTGGACATATGATCAAAATAGTTTTTCATTTTTTTAATTGCATGTAAGTTGTCAAATTCATTATTGATCTCATATATTGGATTTATAACATACCAAAACGTATATTCAAATTAGAAAAAAATGATACAAACAGTTAACAATGCTGGTACTGATTATAATATATCAATGTTTCGTGTGTGTTAAGAAAGACATAATAGATAAGCAATCATGTTCGTTCGTACAATAACGATTTCTAAAGTTTTATTTCATACCATAGATTCAATTTTATTGATGATTATTTTTCTGGCCGGATAAATACTCAATTATTATTCTTCGTGTTTCAGTTTTAAATGTTGACAATATTTTTTTTTAAAGGAATAAACTTTCACTTCGGAAAAATTAAAGGTAACATGAATACGGATTAAATGCGGTTGAAATAATGACTTTGAAGTCACTTATACTCCAGTGATGTTTATTTAAATCATTTTGACGAAATAGATGCACACTGACTGCTAATACCGCATTACTTTTTATACATTTTGCTTCCATAAATGTTGAAAAAATTGTTTAATTTTTCATTGTTCTGAATCATAACTTATACCCCTTTAAAAAATAACAACAGGAATAACAATATGTAGTATACATTTAATTGACATGTTTATTTTTTCCATTAGTTACGATTCCTTATACCTGTGGATTTCAAGGTTATAGTTATACAGGACATAATGTGACCCTTAGAAGCACCATTGTGAAAAGTGACATTTATTGTACCTACAAATGTGCCATCATGAAAGAATGTTATGTTGCAGACTTCAACAACAAGACCTCGAATTGCACCTTAATGGAAAAGAAAAATGGATCCAATTTCGTGGCTAATTCTGATCACAACGTTTATATTATCAGCTAAAGATTGTCATTTCGTCTGATGATTTATGCAATTCTGAAAACTCTAAAAGTTCAACAAGAAGACTTTTCCTCTATTAGATTTAACAAAATAACAGAATCCAGAGTGCTAAAGCTTTTTATTTCAGAAAGTGGAAAAGGTAGATTTATATCTTGTATACAGCGGTTTAATTTTTCGTTGGTATTTGACCATAAACCTCAATCTTATTTTCGAGGTTTTCCGAAAGCCTAAAAAACAATATAGCGTTTGTCCAGTAATTGTGTCGTTACCATGTTGATACCCGGAGATAATAAAAAATATGAACAGCGCTATCGAAAAACTGCCAATGAATGAAGAACACTTCATTATTTTTGACGTTCAATGAACTTATTTACATTAAAATTGTCTTTTATTTCAATGTAAGAAAATGTAGATCTGGGATAGTATCGGTGTAAATTGAAATTCACAAGTTTATATCTCAAAGCGATTTTTACCGATTTATTCAACTTCAAAAACGACTGGTTATGTAAAGAAAAAGTAAGAAAATACTGTGGAAACATTTAAATATTCAAGGCCAGACAATGTCATACCAGGATAACAAAAGACAATAGGTAAAATAATTACAAAACAGAAGCAACAAAAAAAAATCAAAAAAAAAAAAACAAACCCCAAGGAATGGACCGTGGTGTTATCTATTTATTCATATAATTTTTATTTGAAAGAAGGTTATAACGTATTATACCAGAATCAGAGGGATGGTCCGGGATGATGTTTGTGAATAGTATAATCAGAAATATCTTCTGTATCCTTTTCCGTTAGCTTGTCTTCTAGCTTTCTTTCCAACCACATATTGAAGGGAAATTTGTTATTTTTGACTTGAACGTGTTCATTATCACATAAGTTACCTTTCTACAAGGTCTAATCACAATATATGCGATAATAAATCAGAAATCAATAGCTAGGAATTTTACTATTGGCTTCTACCTGTTGTATATGACGGAAATGCCTACTGTGGGTCACTTTATTTGGTTCATTTATTTATTTCATTATTACTATTTTTAATTATTTTCCCAGAAATGAGGACTTATTATTATTCCTTAAAGAGGGCTGTTAAGCTTTCTCTTAGAAAATAAAAATCAATAATGCCATTTGTTGTCACTTATTATAGATATATACATTTTAATGTGGAGTGGTTGGTGGTGGCTGAGATATATTTTTTTTGTAATAATGTGGAGTAAATATTTTTTCAGCTTGTATAATTATTTGTTTATTTCAGGAGGGGAGATGTTTTAATCTTAATTGAAAATTCTGATTTCTTGCACCCGAGACCACCAGCTTTGCACAGCAGCGCGCGTTAACTAGCACATGGATTTTGAGATATGCGGACATATCTGCTCTGTGGGAAAGGGGGTAATGTAACGTTTGTGGGTCACTTTATTTGGTTCATTTATTTATTTCATTATTACTATTTTTAATTATTTTCCCAGAAAGATTGCTTATTATTATTTTATTACTTTCCGATTTTTATTTCATTCATTAAATTTTAGTGACGTAACGAACCTCACATTAGCATTAAAAATGTTTTCCCTTCTCAACCAATCAGAGAGCTCGATTGAATTCCCGGGGAAAATTTAGCTCGTGCAGATATTGTCTGCTAGAAATCATTCCCAGCCCAGACTTCCAGGTGTATAGATGTAAGGTAAAAAGGGGAATTTTCAACCATGTGCGCGATATTTTTGGAAGTGGTCTCGGTAGGAATCTCGCGCTATTTCATATACTATAATTAGTGTATTGAAGAAAATGTGTTTACAGTATTTTTAGGTAAGAAGTTTCCCCTCCTATGATTTTCATGTACATATTTTGAGTGACTAACACTGGCCGGTTTTTGATCACGGTTTGCATTGGAGATTTAGCGGAAAACTTTGAATATTTACGTGTTGAGGTGTGAATTATTTAGAAAGCGGTTCGCTAGTTAAATTATGAGTTGAGTTTTTGAAAAGATCTTTGAACTGAATAAAAGTTGTCAGTTGGCGAATAACGAGATTCGGTTAACTGTTCAGCTGTTCAGTTGTTAAGGATAAAGTTATTTATAACTTGCGGGTGAAAGCAAGTAAAAGTTCGGAGTCATTATTTGTTGGCATTTACGTGAGTGACTCAAATCTATGACTTGAACTTAAGGACGGTAAATTAAAGTATTAAAGTGTTAACAAGCGAAATCCATATGCAAGCCCTGATCAGAACGGCAGAGTGAGTCGTTAAAGAAAGTTAGATACTGAAAGAATTTATTTTTTCGTCTAAGAAATCTTGTTATAGACTGCAGAAATAGACCATTGACTCGCAAAACTGTAACTTATTAAATGTGCAGCTGATTCATATGCGTGTTGTTTAATAAAAGTTGTATCTTACTGAATTATTTTATTGCAGAGAAACGCCTTGTCCCTTGCCTGAATTGATCCTTCGATTAAAACTCATCCTGATTACTCCCCTTGGTATTGGTAACAACCTAGATTTTGAACCTCCCATGAGTCTGCGTTTCATGGTTTGCTGATTACAGATTATTTAAGGGAAAGCATATTCAGGACAGAACGAGTCTTATGTTGTTCTAGCTTCCCTTTGGATATTTATTTTCTGGTATTTGCATGTGTATTTGGTATATAAATCCAACTACGGGTTTGGAAATACTGAAATAGATTTGTTTTAAAAGTCTGTTATTTTTGTGGTGTCGTACTTGAAACGACCACACTTGTTGGGTCGGGCTATTTACATTTGGTCCGTCTGTCTGTCTGTTTGCCCCTTTATTTATTGTTCACCTTTAGGTTTATTGGAAATGTTTTAGTTTTACTCTAACCCATACAGATTTTTGATATAGAATTGGCGTGGGACGGTACTTCATACTTGAGCAATAAAAATACCTAGACATATTTTTAGAGGTGCAGTATATTACTGGACTACTACCCTAACTGTAGTGTTATGACTGTGATTTCTCTGGTAAACTGGTATTGCCAGATTCCATATTTGGTAACAGTCCAGATTTGTCACTTCAGTTGTTCATTAAGTTCTACACTAGGATAGCATGACTGCGGTCAAGGTCAAAGCTTAGGATCTGGTTGGCCCTCGGAGTAGTCTAGATCTTTGTTTACCTTTGGTAATAGAATCCAGAAGTCACACTTAACTGAGACCTGGAGAGTACAGAAAATCAGAGACATCTTGTTCCAGAACACATATTTAAATGAATTATAAACTGGTGGCAGAGACCGGTAAAAATTATACCTATTAATATATTCTAGTCGGGCATCATTATAATAGATGTCCTAGAGCGAAAGCATAGGCCGAACCTACCCTCGAGATAGATTAAATGAAAAGTTGGATTGCTGTCTAGTTTATAGAGAGTATAGGTTAAGGTCGCATAGACAGTACCCCAGTTTCGTTACACTATTACATGCCAGTATTCTATGTACAATCATTTAAAGTCTTGTTCGTTAGTCATATATAATTATACATTTAAGCGCGGTAATGACTTACTTTGATAGTAAACGGCAAACGGTATGTTATACCTGGTGGTATAGCTAGACAAGACCTACTTGCATGACAGTGTAATATAGTTCTGTTGTATTGCGTACGCAGTTTTTTCTGTTTATTTTCAGGAGAACATGGTACGTTCGAATGATTGCCAAGAATGATTTTTATTCCTGTTTGTTGGATAAATGCCGTTTTTCAACCAATGTAAAACTAGATTGCGACGATATCAACACAAACTGGCTCGACGTTAAACATAAGTCTGTCCACTTCGTTTTTGTTGTTCAACGAAATTGAATGATAATAATTTAATCATTTCCAACAAAAAATATATTCATGCGCCAGGCCAACTCAATGACACAAATATACAACTTACATGTGATCGAGACTACGTGTGGAAATTTATTCTCCCATTTTAAAGAATTATAATGATCAAACGCTTTATTGAAGGAACTTATTGGTGAATAAACAGGACTAAGTCAAACACAAAACTATAAAGAGTCCTCCTTTATACTTTCGACACATTGATTATCGATTATATCTACAGAGTGGTTATGACATTGTTTCTGCTATTTGATTATGCAGCGTTTACGTCAAGAATAGCTTACCGATAAAAAAAAAAAGGTGTTTATCTTAATTCAGTAAACACTGACTATCAATCTGTGTGACCATCAGTTGATATAAGAGTGGAGTCCAGCATGAATGTGTTATGTAATATGTTTTTCATTTTAGGTTTTTTAGTTGCTGGCAGTGGTACGTTATTCTTGAATTAGTTTATTTTGTAATACCTCTGTATGAATTTGAAGGCATCATTTTATTAATGAAATAATATGATTTTTTTGGGTAACAATTATGGTGCATTTTCTCAAATATTATTCATTTGAATTGTTGAACTTCCAAGGTACATATGTGCGAGTTGAAATACTAAATATAATTGCGACTTCTTTGCATTAGAGCCTTAGAGCGGTAAACAAGATATTTAAAAGTTCAAAACTAGATATGTAAAACCATCAGAACAAAGTTAAACTTTATGTAAGCAAGTGTCAACCAATGATTAGGAACCTTAGAATTCACAGATTTAATGATTCATTCACTGTCTGTTTAATATAAGATTTATCATTACAATCTTTCTTGTTGAAATGAGTTTGTGTTATTTTTGTTGTTTCTGGAAGTTTAGGGTTATACTACAATCCTTCGTATGTCCATAACGTTTCACTGTTTGATAACTGTCTGATCTCGGTTTGTTTTCAATATTTTTAATCGGATGTTTCGAACCATCAGTGCTGAACCGCGAAGTTTTATATGAAGTCGTTTTTATCTCGAGGCATTTTTTTCTTTATCAACTACTGCCAAGACAATGAAACTATATATAATAGCAGCAACCGTTAAATAATGAAAATAATAGCTTACCGCATTTATATTACAAAATTACGTTTCTTATCTATCATTTGATATACCCTCAGCTGACAAAATTTCTTTTTTAATGCGTAATAGACATTAATTTTATGGATACATTCAATCGTGTTACAATGAATATAACTCTGCTCTTAAATGTTAATTTTCTTGTTTAATGTGAAATTTGGCAAGCATTAAGTAACAACACCTGCTAATTAAATAAGTTTTTTTGCGTATGCTCATGATGAAAATTTAGCATGAACACATCATGTTGATTAATAAGTAATTGTTGGTTGTTAAACGTCGAGGGTTTTAAATGTAAAAAACTTCAAAGCACCAAAAACTAAAAGAGTTTTTTTTAGAATAACCTCATCTTGATCAAAGAGTAACTTTTCTGTAGGGAATTGCAACTGTAACATTCTCTTAAATAATGACCTGAAAATTTACTTAATAAATGTATATGCTGTGAATAGATCTTATCAAAATGAGTAAGGTGAAAGGGCAGAGGATGACTAAATGTTATAGGACTTACTCATTGTTGTAGGTCGTGCGGTAATCTGTAGTTGTACATATCTGTGTCATTTGGTCTCATGTGAAGAGTTGTTCTATTGGCAATCATACCACATCTTCTTTTTATATACACCAATGTCCGATGTAGGGGGAGGATTAGGCACCCGCTGAAATCTTTAACCTCGCCACATTCTGTATGTGGCTGTCCCAAGCCAGGAGCCTGTTATTCAGTTGTTGTCATTTGTTGCTGTTAAATTTGTGTTGTTCGTTTGTTATTTTGTACATTTATTATGCTGTTGTTTTTTTCGTTTGATTTTTTTTACATTTGTCCATTCGGGCCATTTGTTGCTGACTACGGGGAAAGGGCTTTGTTGAAGGCCGTACGGTGACCTATAGTTGTGAATGTATGTATTATATTTGGTCTTTTGTGGAGAATTGTCTAATTGGCAATCATACCACATACTTTTTTATTATGGTTTTAAAGCAGTTATTGGTCAAATCTCAATAGCTGTTGTACATTTTTATATAAAGACTTTGGACAATACCAATACCATTTATCTGATCAGGGGTGTACTGGTTTTTCATAAAGGAATATCACACATTCAGCTAAAGTATACATTTCCATTCAGTATCAAGTGCATTGTAATCATTATCCATTTGAAACTAATTGTCATTTACTAACCAGGCAAAATATTTATCAGAGAGTTTGGAATACATTGTAAAGATAGAAATAATTTGAAATTTCGAACGATCGTAAACAGCTTTTCACATTTTTTTCTCGCAAAATGCAATAGTTGTAAACAAATGAAATTGGCAAACTATACGACAACGAAAAGTTTTTTTTTTCAAATGATCATGTACAGTTTCTATTAGTAATTAAAAAGCAACATTATGCCCCGATTTATTTGAAGCATCAGAAGCAAATTATTTTTAATTTCATTAAGTAGATAACAATGCATGCTGAATATTGAAGCGGCCTGTACTTAAAGTTATTTATATATAAAGAGTAAACATACCACTGGATGGCCTGCCTGATAATTTGTGTCATTTAAAACAATATTGGCACGCTCTGATGACTCGACATGCCATAATTGCTTAGCTGATATGACTTTTGCCTCCTTAAAAGACATTTTTCACCAGTCATGGTAATCATGGTAATGTCATAAAACGTCTTTTAACGAAATATGATTCATCGTTACACGCATGTTTTTTTTCACTGCATTTTATATGACAGGTGAAAATAGGAAAGGGGAACGTTTCATGACTTATTGGGTTGAAAATTGAGTAGTTATACTGCTATTTGATGAGTTTGATAACAGTGTTTGTTAAAGTTGATTTGTATGTTCTATCAAACTTTATGTATCAAAACTGCTTAAGTATTCGTTGTTCTACCTTTTTGTGTGAAAATTCACTATTGGTGATACATATATAAGAAATGTAATATACTTTGACAGACCAAATCACTCAATTTATATGTTCATATGATATACCATATTAATCTATTGCAATAAAAAATCATAATATCTAATAAAATTTGTAGATTTAGCTAACAAAGTCCTTATATTTGTATAAAGTAACATTCGTTTATAGTGGAAAATTGTTTTAACGTTGAATAAGCTACAATTAAAAATTGCTTGCTGGTCCCTCTCTGTGATTACCATTATATTACGCTGGTTCATTTCCCTATCAATCTGCCACCAAGGGAAGATAAATAAATAGATTTTCGTTCATAGTCTTTTTCAAAAATGATGAACGGTTCTTTATATTGGTATGTTATCATTTTAAACGTTTCAAATTTATGAAATTATATTCGTACATCAATGTTTCTGATACACCAATAACAAAAACTGAAATATATTGAATTGATACATTTTGTAATTATTCAAAATTATATCAGAAACCTAAACTTAATTATAAAATAATGAACCTGTTAAGGGGAGAGAATACTCGCATAACTTTTTCGAATTGGCACATAATACAACGAAATGTCATTCTTGCATACAAATGGCACATCAATATAATTAATTATCTGCGAAATCGTCCCCCACCTTCAATGATGATTCTAAATTATAAATATAACCAAAAGTTGTTAATCTATAGATAGTTAAGACTAATGAAAGCTAACCCAATGTAAAAATATTTCTTTGCAATTTTTTAAAACTTCCTCAGAAAAATACTCGAGCCACTTGACTTTCATAGCTCAAAATTAACGTTTTTACACAATATTTGAATAAAGTAGTTGAAGATTATTCGCTTCTCAAAGTGTAAGACGCAATAAAAATCGTATGCTTGCACCATCCTACCGAAATACGGATTTAATTAAGTCCTGAACATTTCGACATTTCTTCGTATATTTTGAACAAAACCGGTTTTAACCAAATCACAAGTACGTGTTAAGATCCGACTAAATACCTATTTTCCTATATGGTCAGGTAAAGTTGCTATATGATATTACAGTTTGATGTAAAAACAAAACAAAAAACAAAGGAAGCTGTAAATCACTCTTTCGTCTGATACTAATGTTGTGGTGATATCTTCATCGGATATTTATTATAAGCGTTCCCGTGTTTGAAAATGAAAAAGAAAAAAAACGCGATTTTACGAAAAACTGCATCGTGGGAAAACTCTACGACAGGGCTTACATTAAAGTTAATGTTAACTTTGTCTTCATGCGAATTTTCAGCCGTGAGGTACAAATGTATTTTGGTCCATTAAACTCTTCTAATAAGTGACTTTTTCCTATTTGTCACTGCACTACTCGGTTTTAGTTTGTAACACTGATTTATTTTCGCTTAATCGATTTATGACTATTGAACAACTGATGTTGCCTATAATTAAAAAATGATCTTACAACATAATCAATTTGTACAGTGTAAGTCATTGAACTATTGAAAAACATCAATATAAAAGTAAATGTAGCAATTATTAGCATATAGATTTGTATGATGATCAATTTAAATATGTAGCGAAGTAAAATAGTTCTACATGCATTTTATCAAGCGGATAATCAGATTTCAGTGGTCAAGCCCCTTAATGTTTTATAGACTTTATTTTCATTCAACGTAAAGCAATTATTGAAAGAACCAATTTTCGGCAAACATTTTCGTCATTAAGGCATCTATGGCAAAATGAACAACATTTCAATACACATTCTGACTGTCTTAAATTGTAAAAAGACCTCATACAAAAATGCAATCAATAGGTAGGTATAGTAGTATCAGTCGACAGGAATGGCGGTCAGGAAAATTGGAATTGCACTTCTGAAATGACATGGGTATATTGAACTATTTTACATGTACATTGCCATATACGGAGCCCACAAAATTTGTTGCAAGGGTTCTTAAAGTTCAGTGCATGACAATCTTTCTACATAAGGCATGGAAATAACGTCAACATACTGACGGAAGATGGCTGCATACTAATATATCCGCACAAAAACACGGACCAACACCCGCACGAAAGTCAAACTACAAAACAGAAGACCAAAGAAAGCGCATTTATATTCCCAAGTTACCTTTGGGGAATACAACATAGGAATGCACAAGCTATCTGACATTGAAATAATACAGCCAAATTTGAACCAAGTCATTTTGAGACGAAACTCAAAAATAGAAATTTGAAAGATACAGCAACTGCACAAGAGATGCAGAAATAGGAAAATTATTTTCGAACAGCGGTATACTACTGTTGCCTTTATATGTCACTATTAAGACAACTATCCATAGAGCAACTGACCAAAGAATAAACACGTGCACATGTGGTCACCAAAGGGCCTTCATCAATTCATAGGTCTTGTCCAAGTTGAAAAAAAGTAGGTAAACCTTCCGAAAATAGGGGAGGCAAAAGTAAACAGGAAATCAAGTTCCACCAATTCAAATGTTAAAAAAGAATTACAAAAAAGAAGCATTATATTTACAAAAAGTATTTTAGCACTCCTCTGCCGCTCGATATGTTTATAGTTTGTAAATAAACAGTGTCTTCCAAATTAAGAGACATTCTAAAACCCTGTACTGTATATCCCAGCCAATCCAAAAAATAAATAAATCTGTATTTTTCGAGTAATTGACATGTATGGTATTCGTTATTTCGTTTTGGCCGAGTTATGTCATATTATCCGAGTTGACACTTATGTATTTGTATAGACATATAACATAAAAGTTATTCCAATAGCATACTAGAAATAGTTAATTAAATTTAATACTGTATTTTATTTTATATACATATAATATGCATAGATACATTGGAAGTTGCAAGAAACGAACCAACCAAGCAGTTAACACATTCAGGCGTTTACTACAGACCATCTTATAATGCTGTGGATGGAAATATAGTACAGTGGATGACCTCGTCAGCCTCTACTTGTACATCTTCAGTGTCTGGAGATGAACCATCGTGGTGGGCAGTAGATCTTGGTGCCATTTATGACATTAGTCACGTGATTATCTTTGGCAGAAATGACTGTTGTGGTAGGTTTTACATATCGTAAGAGTCTAAAAGACATCTAGCTTTATTTACAGAATTTGTGGTATTTTGCACAATTCAATTTTTTTTTATGATTACGAATGCTTTAAGAAGCAAATATAATATAATTCTATAGATTGAAACACTGTATTCAAATATAGTAAACAGATAATCATTTATTTTGATTTTAGACAAGGAATAAACATATGGCGGTGTAGAGAAAACACTAATCAACCAACCAATATAACAAAGTCATTGTTTTTGTAATATTTCTTACTTTAGATCAAATTGTAGTATAATGTGTTTTTTTTAGTAAGAGCAAAGTTTTGACCTGTCTACGAACTATTAGCAGATTGTCAGACCTTGAACTTAATCAAATATTTAATATTTTTGGTGGTAATTGAATGCATTGGTTATTTCTGTCAGGCTTGATATACATTTTTTAGTTTTCCAACTTTTCTTGTTGATATTTTCAAATTAAGTACTCCTTTTTTTTCAGTTTGGAAACTTTCGAATTTCGACATTGAGGTGATTAAACCGTGTAGAAACAAAATTAATTGGTTTGAGGACGGTGTCATCCAGTTGTGTTATCATCAGCAAGCACCAACTGCATTTTTAAATGCTACATGCTATAACAGGATGATTGGACAGTATGTTCGCATACGGCTCAATGATCCAAATATATTATCACTATGTGAAGTTGAAGTACATGGAACATTTATTCGTTATCTACGTTCAGGAAATTCTTCAAGAAACTTTTCCTAATTTATTAATTTGTTATGATAGAATCATTCAATACCTTACATTTTCTAAACGTTTCAATTTAACATTGTTTTTATTGATTTTTAAAACCATTTAGTTGATCACTGGAAGTAACTGTATTGGTTATATTTTAACATTGGCCAAAGGTTGCATTGACGAAGCTGTGATGATAGTTTGTTCGGAAAACTAATTAAACTCTCTATTTTAGAAGCTTGCATATTGTATAATTGCTAATATGTAAATGTTTTTCTCAAGCCCATCCACTGAAATTATCAAAAATTAAGATCAGTTTTGAATCACCTTTATTTATTATCATTTTTATTCGACTAAGTTCAACTGACGACTGGTGCCCAAGACAACGCATTCTTAAACGAAAAAAGGATATATTGTTCTGTTAATTTTGCAACAATAACACGTGGACATATGATCAAAATAGTTTTTCATTTTTTTAATTGCATGTAAGCTGTCAAATTCATTATTGATCTCATTCAAATTCACATATTGGATTTATAACTTACGAAAACGTATATTCAAAAAAAAAAAATGATACAAACAGTAAACAATGCTGGTACTATTTATAATCTGTCAATTTTTCGTGTGTGTTAAGAAAGACATAATAAACAAGCAATCATGTGCGTTCGTACAATAACGATTTCTAAAGTTTTATTAAAATTTATACCATAGATTCGATTTTATAGATGATTATTTTTCTGGCCGGATTAATACTCAATTATTATTTTTGTGTTTCAGTTTTAAATGTTGACATTATTTTATTTTAAAGGAATAAACTTTCACTTGGGAAAAATTAAAAGTTACATGAATACGGATTCAAATGCGGTTGAAATATTGACTTTCAAGTCACTCATACTCCAGTGATATTTATTTAAATAATTTTGACGAAATTTCTGCACACTGACTGCTAATATCGCATTACTTTTTATACATGTTGCTTCTATAAATGTTGAAAAATATAGTTTAATTTTTCATTGTTCTGAATCGTAACCAATACCCTTTTAAAAAATAATAACAGGAATAACAATATGTAGTATACAATTAATTTACATGTTTATTTTTTCCATTAGTTACGATTCCTTATACCTGGTGATTTCAAGGTTATAGTTATACAGGACATAATGTAACCCTTAGCAGCACCATTATGAAAAGTGACATTTATTGTACATACAAATATGCCATCATAAAATAATGTTATGTTGCAGACTTCAACAACAAGACTTCGAATTGCACCTTAATGCAAAAGAAAACTGGATCCAATTTCGTGGCTAATTCTGATCACAACGTTTATATTATCAGCTAAAGATTGTCTTTTTGTCGAGGCTGATGATTTATAATTCTGAAAACTCTAAAGGTTCAACAAGATGACTTTTTCTTTCTTAGATATAACAAAAAAACAAAACAGAATCCAGTATACTAAAGCTTTTTATTTAAGAAAGTGGAAAAGCCAGATTTATATCTTATATATAGCGGCATAACTTTTTCGTTGGCATTTGACCGTAAACCTCAATCTTATTTTCGAGGTTTTCCGAAAGCCTAAAAAACAATATAGCGTTTGTCCAGTAATTGTGTCGTTACCATGTTGATACCCGGAGATAATAAAAAATATGAACAGCGCTATCGAAAAACTGCCAATGAATGAAGAACACTTCATTATTTTAAACGTCCAATGAACTTATTTACATTAAAATTGTCTTTTATTTCAATGTAAGAAAATGTAGATCTGGGATAGTATCGGTGTAAATTGAAAGTCACAAGTTCATATCTCTAAGCGATTTTTATCGATTAATTCAACTTCAAAAACGCATTGTTATGTAAAGGTAAGGTAAGAAAATACTATGGAAACATTTATATATGAAAGGCCAGACAATGTCATACCAGGATAACAAAAGACAATAGGCAAAAGAATTACAAAACAGAAAAAAAAAAGAAAAAAGGAATAGACACTGGTGTTATCTTATTATTCATATAATTTTTATATGAAAGGAGGTTATAACGTATAAAACCGGAATCACAGGGATGGTCTGGGATGATGTTTGTAAGTAGTATAATCAAATATATCTTTTGTATCCTTTTCCGTTAGCTTGTCTTCTAGCGTTTTTTCCAACCACATATTAAAAGGGAAATTTTCTATTTTTGACTTGAACGTGTTCATTATCACATAAGTTACCTTTTAACAAGGTCTTATCACAATATATGCGGCAATGAATCAGAAATCAATAGCTAGGAATATTACTATTGGCTTCTACCTGTTGTATGTGACGGAAATGCCTACTATTACATGCCAGTATTCTAAGTACAATCATTTAAAGTCTTGTTCGTTAGTCATATATAATTATACATTTAAGCGCGGTAATGACTTATTTTGATAGTTAACGTCAAACGGTAGGTTATACCTGGTGTTATAGCTAGACAAGCCCTACTTGCATGACAGTGTAATATAGTTCTGTTGTATTGCGTACGCAGTTTATTCTGTTTATTTTCAGGAGAACATGGTACGTTCGAATGATTGCCAAGAATGATTTTTATTCCTGTTTGTTGGATAAATGCCGTTTTTCAACCAATGTAAACAAGTTTGCGACGATATCAACACAAACTGGATCGACGTTAAATATAATTATGTTCACTTCGCTTTTGTTGTTCAATAAAATTAAATGATAATAATTTAGTCATTTCCAACAAAAAATATATTCATGCGCCAGGCCAACTCAATGACACAAATATACAACTTACATGTGATCGAGACTACGTGTGGAAATTTATTATATGTGGATACTTAAAAATTCCAAAGATCTTTTAGAGTTCATACAATCTAACTCTCTTGATCTTGTAACAGTATTAAAACATTTGACTTTTCTACTCTGTACACTAGTATTCCACATTCCAAACTAAAAGACAAATTGAAAGAGTTGGTATTGCTTTGCTTCGTAAAAAAGAATCGCCAACGTAGATACAAGTATCTTGTCTTAGGGAGGGATAAATCCTACTTTGTAAAGGATCACTCTGATTCGAACAAAAAATTCTCTGAAACTGATATTATCAAGATGCTTGATTTCTTGATTGACAACATATTTGTTACGTTCGGAGGACGTGTTTTTCAACAGACTGTCGGCATTCCAATGGGAACAAACTGTGCCCCTCTACTTGCCGACTTGTTTCTTTATTATTATGAGGCTGACTTCATGCAGGAACTTCTTAGGAAGAAAGATAAGAAGTTAGCACTATCCTTTAACTCTACTTTTCGCTATATAGATGATGATCTTTCACTAAATAATTCAAAATTTGGTGACTATGTGGAATGCATCTGTCCAATCGAGCTAGATATAAAGGATACTACAGATACATTTAAGTCGGCCTCATATCTTGACTTACATCTAGAAACTGACAATGAGGGTCGGTTGAAAACAAAACTTTACGACAAAAGAGATGATTTCAGCTTTCCAATTGTGAACTTTCCATTTCTAAGTAGCAACATTCTAGCAGCACCTGCATACGGGGTATATATCTCCCAATTGATACGATATTCCCGTGCTTGCATTTCCTATCATGATTTTCTCGATAGAGGGTTGCTGCTCACAAGGAAGCTATTAAACCAAGAGTTCCAAATGGTGAAGTTGAAATCATCCCTTCGTAAATTTTACGGACGCCATCACGAGTTGGTTGACCGTTATGGAATAACCGTATCACAAATGATATCGGATATGTTCCTTACGTCGTAACTACAATCCCCTTCCCTTTCCTGAATGTGACCTACCGAATAAAACTATTTACAGGATTTGTTATCACATAAGCAACACGACGGGTGCCGCATGTGGAGCAGGATCTGCTTACCCTTCCGGAGCACCTGAGATCACCCCTAGTTTTTGGTGGGGTTCGTGTTGTTTATTCTTTAGTTTTCTATGTTGTGTCGTGTGTGCTGTTGTTTGTTGGTCTTTTTCATTTTTAGCCATGGCGTTGTCAGTTTGTTTTAGATTTATGAGTTTGACTGTCCCTTTGGTATCTTTCGTCCCTCTTTTATTCTCCCAGTTTAAAGAATTATAATCACCCCGTATAACCCCGATACAAATGAATCCGGACGTTGACGCGTTCGAAGCGATAATCAGGACAATATTTGGGATGACAACAATTTCGAATGCCTCTGTAGAACTTATTTGAGTATATATTAATATGTCAATGTGCATGATAGTTTATTTATTCAATTATACAGTTGTTTTAGATATTGCATAGAACGTTTGATAAAACTGCTAGATGCAAAACGCACAGACATGGTGCAATTTCATACGTTTAATGAGGTAAACAATGCTGAATATCTTTTCGTGCATACACCTTTGCATATTTTATACCTTAAGCAATAATAAATAACTATACGTGTTGAATTACTACGTGCCTTCACATGTTCCCTAGAACTTAGAATAAACGCAATATCATACTAAATGCATTTTTTCTTACTGTATTGTTCGTTCCATCAAATGTGTCGCGTTCGTTGTGCGTTTTTAAATAATCACTGTACAGTTCGTTGACAAAAACTGTCACAAATCACTTTCTAGTCAAGGTATTCGAGATGGTGTCTGCGACCCTTTTTCTGTATTTTATTGTAAATGTTTATCTGTTAACTTAGTCAAAGTATTTTATCTTAAAATATCTGTCATCCAAAGTTAAAATTGCAATATTTAACCAGCGTACATCTGATAGGAATATTTCTATTGAAAATTGGGATTTTCAACGTTATTCCAGATGAAATAAACAGTTAATAAATATATTCCAGAGGAAATAAAGTTTCAAAAAGTATAGTACAGTCAATAAAACTTTAATGACTTACTTTTCACAATTTGAGGCTCTTCCAAATGCAGATGTTGGTCCAAATTCGCCTTGTAGAAAGCAGACATAGGAGCTCGTTGAACTTAATTTGCCGAATGCCATAAATGGCATTCCAACTGCTTTATTATTATTTTTTTTACATATAAAGCTTTGTAGATATGATTCGGTGGCCAGTGAGACAACTTTCCACCAAAGTTTAAATGGAGTGGGTGTATAAAGCAATTATTATTTAACAATGAGGAAAACCTATACCATATAGTTGGCTAAAAAAGGCCCCGATATAAAAAAAAATGTGAAAAAATTAAAACTATAAAACTAACGGTTATATATTTATAACTTATGAATTATGTATTAAAGAAGAAGCAAAAATTACATACAACCAATGTACTACAGGCTCCTGACGTTGGACCGACTAAAAAAAATTGGTATTAAACATGTGAGCCCCCAACCACTCCTTAACCTTGGACACTGGTGTAACCGCACAACATGATAAAAAAACACCTGTACAGTTGTTATTTGCTCAACTCAAAATGTCGGTAGAAGGCACAAAAACCATATGCAATATCGACAAAGGAGTAATCGTAGTAACTGATAGTTATTTCAAAGCGAATAACAACTAAGAGGTAAATCCGGTATCTAAAGTATTAATCAGAATATATCCAACGCTTTTAGGTAAAGACGTAATAAAACGCATGAACTTGTGCAATGCCAAATATAAACAGTATCGAGAGGATGTACGGTATTATGAGTTCAAATAAGTGTGCATATTTTGTAATAATGTTAAATGATGTTTTGATTTAACCGGTACAGCATAACTTTCTATATTGTAGCCAAACTATTTTTGTTCATGAAAGAATTTGGTAAAGGGCGACTGGGAAATATACTATTAGATATGGTCACTTTGGTCTTTTTCCGACCGGCAGTAAAACCTGACCGAAGTTGGCCACCCGTTTAGTTGTGTGGGATGTAAACGTACGCAGTCACGTCCAGTCCGAATGGGAATATTAGATCCAATGTCTCGTGTAAAGAGAGTACCACGCTAACTACACCGTACGAACCCCTGCAAAGACTTTATGAGAGGTCATTAACTGGCCTGTTGAAATGCAACATTTGTGTCATTATTCAATATTATACCTCATTTTATCCAGTGACAGTCCAAACTTCCCTGACGTAATTCCGGAGGGTCTCCTTCCAGAACCTACATGTAGTATGTGTTGCTTCTCTGTGCTCATCCTGAACATGCATGATATATTTGCAAATGAACGTTAAGCAACCAATAATCAGGCATTACGTACGCGTGTCATAAACAAATAAAAGGGCCCAGAAATTGTTCAGTGCCAACTGTGAACATTTTTATTGATAACTATTAAGGCATGAAAGAAGAAATACAGCAAATGTCTCAGGTTAGGTTGATGATTGATGCTTTGCTCAACTGCATAATTTACCCAGGGCGTCAAGTGTAATTGGGGAATATAAATATTGTCCTTTTGGTCTTCTCCGAAATAAGTAAAAACTAAATGAAATGCATATGGGTGGGTATAGACTTTAAGGTGCTTCTGATAGCAAAGCCCATATCGCATAGTCAGCTATAAAACACACTGAAATGACAAATGTAAAACAATTAAGACGAGAAAACTAACGGCCCAATTTATGCACAAAACAGTGAACAAAAAATATCGATGAAGGACTCTAAAGTGCGATGGGGACGCTAAAGTACGATGTTCATGCTAAAGTGCGATGGTCTACGCTAAAGTACGATGCCTACACACGCTAAAGTGCGATGGTCCGCGAAAGTATAGACGTAATAAACGTACTATGGATTATGACGTAAACAGTCTTTTATACAAACAAAAATGAATAGGCCGAAATATTAATGTAGAATATTTGACTAACAACTTTAAAGCAAATGTCCATGACTTACTCAGTTTAAACATAATAACTGTGTTTTGTCGGCTGAAGCAAATGTGGTTTTTTTTCGGTGCTAGAAGAAGGACTTTTGTCCTGCAGTCGACCATCTTACTATACAGATACGAAAGTATACGCATAAATATCCTTTTTCCTGTTTCTATTTGAGACTTTGAGAGGAGATGTTCACATTAGTGATATACTGTGTGAACGGCAAGCTACACCAATTATCCAAATATGTGATACCGGTCTGAATTAAAAAAAAAAAGATATACAGGATAAATGTATATAGATTTTTGTCACACTAAAGTAACATTTTAGCAGTTATTACGTGGTCGTTCTTCTTAATTTAAAACAATGATCACTTAAGACTACCGGTAATTATAAAGCCTATCAAATATGTCATAAAACCTTGTACTAGCTTTTGCAAAAAGACTATTTTGTAAATCCGTGTTCTTTAATACTTTAAGTCCTTTAACATTACACTTTTAGTCCATCGCACTTTAGCGTGATACACCATCGTATTTAAGCGACCAAACAACCATCGCACTTTAGCGTGATACACCATCGTATTTAAGCGACCAAACAGCCATCGTACTTTAGCGTGATACACCATCGTACTTTAGCGTAGACCATAGCATTTTAGCGTGATCATCGCACTTTATAGTACCATCGCACTTTAGAGTCCTACATATATAACCACCGAATTACACGCTCCTGGCTTTGAACAGGCACATACAGAATATGGCGGGCACCCATCCAACCACCTAACCGTACATTGAATGTCGTATGGTAAACACTTTCAAAAATGCTATCAAATTAGAAATCGGACGTGTGTATCTGTATGCTTAGCTATATTTGCATCTGTCGAGTTATTATTGTATTTTCCTACCAATTTACACTTTCGTATACATAAGGATTTTTTTGCAGGTACACATTTCCTCCAAGAGTGTTTCGACAATATAACGGATATTATGGGTTGTTGTCTGCATGTTATGGTAGTAAATTATTATTTTCAAACATGCATATTGGTTATAATCATATCTAAGCATAATTTAATACATGCAAAATTCATTGACAAACGCAATATTGTGTCAAGGAAGCGTACAGTATAAAAAGGTGTAATGACAACGAAGCGTACACAACATGAAAATAAATACACTTTAAAACGTGTATTTTTTTTGTTTCTAGATACAACATAAACAAACGATCTTTATAAGTTTGTTAATTTATACCATGAAATTTTCAAAAAAGTCTGTTTTAAAAACTATGAGGTACGAGAAACACTAAGTTTTGAATATTTAAAAATACCAAGCACGTTTTATAATTAATATCGTCGTGCGTTTTTTGATGTATGTATATAAAAATGTCACATATTTGAAAAACCTTTTGTAACTAATGAGTATTATGGCAAAGAATAGATTCGAGCAAAATGTCCGAAGAATAGATATTGGATTTTCTTTAAGAGTATTAATTCCTTACTGTCTGAACTCAGTGTTACACTGTGTGTTCGATTCGAACGCGTCAACGTTCGGTTTCATCTGTATCCGGGTTATACAGGGTGATATTGATCAAAAGCATTATTGAAGGAACATATTGGTGAATAAACAGGACCAAGTCAAGCACAAAACTATAAAAAGTCCTCCTTTATACTTTCGACACATTGATTATCGATTATATCTACAGATTGATCATGACATTGTTTCTGCTATTTGATTATGCAGCGTCTACGTTAAATAAAGCTTACCGATAAACAAAAAAAAGGTGTTTATCTTAATTCCGTATACACTGACTATCAATCTGTGTGACCATTAGTTGAGATAAGAGATAAGAGATAACGCATGAATGTGTTATGTAATATGTTTTTCATTTTATGGATCTTTTTCTGCTTTTTAGTTGCTGGTAGTGGTACGTTATTCTTGAATTAGTTTATGTTGTAATCCGTCTGTATGAATTTGAAGGCATCATATCTTATTAATGAAATAATATGATTTTTTTTGGGTAACAATTATGGTGCATTTTACGAAATATTATTGATTTGAATTGTTGAACTTCCAAGGTACATATGTGCGAGTTGAAATACTAAATATAATTGCGACTTCATTGCATTAGAGACTTAGAGCGGTACACAAGATATTAAAAAGTTCAAAACTAGATATTTAAAACCATCAGAACAAAGTTAAACTTTATGTAAGTAAGTGTCAACATATGTTTAGGAACCATATAATTCACAGATTTAATTATTCATACACTAACTGTTTGATATAAGATTGATCATTACAATCTTATTTGCTGAAATAAGTTATTTTTGTTGTTTCTGGAAGGTTAGGATTGTTTGTTTTCAACATTTTTAATCGGATATGTTTTGAACCATCAGTGCTGAACCACGAAGTTTTATCGGAAGTCGTTTTTATCTCGAGGCATTTTTTTTTATCAACTACTGCCAAGACAATGAAACTATATATAATAGCAGCAACCGTTAAATAATGAAAATAATAGCTTACCGCATTTATATTAGAAAATTACGTTTCTAATCCATCCTTTTATATATCCTCAGCTGACAAAATTTCTTTTTTTAATGCGTAATAGACATTATTTTTATGGATACATTCAATCGTGTTACAATGAATATAAGTCTGCTCTTAAACGTTAAATTTCCTGTTTAATGTGAAATTTGGCAAGCCTTACGTAACAACACCTGCTAATTACATTTAATAAGGTTTGTCGTGTATGCTCATGATGAAAGTTAAACATGAACACATCATGTTGATTGGTATGTAATTCATGTAATTGTTGGTTGTTAAACGTCGAGAGGTTTAAATGTATAATACATCCTAGAATCTAGATTATAATTTTAAACGCCAGACGCGCGTTTCGTCTACATAAGACTCATCAGTGACGCTCAGATCAAAATAGTTCAAAAAGCCAAATAAATACAAAGTTGAAGAGCATTAGGACCCAAAATTCCAAAAAGTTGTGCCAAATACGGCTAAGGTAATCTACTCCTGGGGTAAGAAAATCCTTAGTTTTTTTGAAAAATTCAAAGTTTTGTAAACAGAAAATTTATAAAAATGACCATATAATTGATATTCATGTCAACACCGAAGTGCTGACTACTGGGCTGGTGATACCCTCGGGGACGAAACATCCACCAGCAGTGGTCCAGTGGTGTAAATAGTTATCAAAAGTACCAGGATTATAATTTTAAACGCCAGACGGGCGTTTTGTCTACATAAGACTCATCAGTGTCGCTCAGATCAAAATAGTTCAAAAAGCCAAATAAATACAAAGTTGAAGAGCATTAGGACCAAAAATTCCAAAAAGTTGTGCCAAATACGGCTAAGGTAATCTACTCCTGGGGTAAGAAAATCCTTAGTTTTTTTGAAAAATTCAAAGTTTTGTAAACAGAAAATTTATAAAAATGACCATATAATTGATATTCATGTCAACACCGAAGTGCTGACTACTGGGCTGGTGATACCCTCGGGGACGAAACATCCACCAGCAGTGGTATCGACCCAGTGGTGTAAATAGTTATCAAAAGTACCAGGATCATAATTTCAAACGCCAGACGCGCGTTTCGTCTACATAAGACTCATCAGTGACGCTCAGATCAAAATAGTTCAAAAAGCCAAATAAATACAAAGTTGAAGAGCATTAGGACCCAAAATTCCAAAAAGTTGTGCCAAATACGGCTAAGGTAATCTACTCCTGGGGTAAGAAAATCCTTAGTTTTTTTGAAAAATTCAAAGTTTTGTAAACAGAAAATTTATAAAAATGACCATATAATTGATATTCATGTCAACACCGAAGTGCTGACTACTGGGCTGGTGATACCCTCGGGGACGAAACATCCACCAGCAGTGGTATCGACCCAGTGGTGTAAATAGTTATCAAAAGTACCAGGATTATAATTTTAAACGCCAGACGCGCGTTTCGTCTACATAAGACTCATCAGTGACGCTCAGATCAAAATAGTTCAAAAAGCCAAATAAATACAAAGTTGAAGAGCATTAGGACCCAAAATTCCAAAAAGTTGTGCCAAATACGGCTAAGGTAATCTACTCCTGGGGTAAGAAAATCCTTAGTTTTTTTGAAAAATTCAAAGTTTTGTAAACAGGAAAGGAGTAGGTCCGGTAAGGGCCGATTTTGGCCCCAAATTTCAGTTTCATCTAACGAGATATTTAGAACACGATTTAAACACTTAAGTGTCTATTTCAATTGATTCGATTAGTTTCTGTTAATGATTTTAACTGATTCAGTCATTAAAAACGCTCCGATTGAAGCTTAAATATGAAAAATCTTTCAAATATGCCAGAAAACGTCACTTTTCAAATGGTTTTCGTCAAAAATGAAAGTGGCCGCATCCGTGTTCATCCTCAACCTTTATATATGTTATGTATTATCATCAAATACAACTTACATTTCAATATTATGAATGAACACGAATGCGGCCACTTTCATTTAAGACGGAAACCGTCTAAAATTTAACTAAAATGCTATAATTGTGAAGATTTCAGTAATTTAGCATGACTTTATGATGCTAGTACACGATATATGTGCATTGTATTGTTAAAAACAGCACATATTTATGTAGCAGAAGCATTCTACTTTCCAAAAAATAGCTAAAAGATTACATTTTCACAATTTTGCAAAACTGCTTAATTTTGGGGCCAAAAAGGGGTCTTACTGAACCTACTCCTTTATAAAAATGACCATATAATTGATATTCATGTCAACACCGAAGTGCTGACTATTGGGCTGGTGATACCCTCGGGGACGAAACATCCACCAGCAGTGGTATCGATCCAGTGGTGTAAATAGTCATCAAAAGTACCAGGATTATAATTTTAAACTATTAACTTAAATAAATCACCCAAATTTCGATGCTAAAAAATCTGTTACTTATTGTATGAACTTTCAAAAACCATGAACATTGAATTTTAGAGTTTAAGCGAAGTTGGTCTTTTTATTGCATTTTCCTCAAAGACGCCGACAATACTCACGAGATTATTCAGACTACCACGTACTGATTGACCATTGCTTCTGGGGTCATATTGATCCGCGGTGAATTGATTTTTACTGCAACATTTGTGTGAATATAAGAACCAGCTAGAATGGCAAATTGTGTTTCATGCATATTTTTCCCGACCCCTTGTTATTGTTGTCCTTTGCTAATTTCGATTAGAGAAGACGTGTCGAATCCTGTTAGAGCCCGAGCTGCTGTTGGTGTGCCAGACATCAATAACTTAAAGTTGCATCGGTCGTGAATAAGTAAAAACTGTCTTGTGGCTTTGGTTGAAGAAACGCCTCCAGTCTACAATCACAATTCATCATGTTTGACATCTGAGGAAAAGACCTCATTAGAAATAAAACATAACTGTCATGATTTTAATATGATGCAACCCCTTAAATAACTTTTCAATATCTGTCCATTGACAAAAAGAGGCGGCAGCATAATTCTTATGTCTGACTCTCCACTCACTTACAGATACTACACAAAATTGCTTCACAGTCTATAGATTTTGAAAAGATCCAGCCAGAAATATTTCGTCATATTCTTGTAAATTAAAATCATTTGGTGCTATAGTGCATAGTTACAATGTACTTACAAATCTTATCAATCCATGTTTATTTTCAGGTGCACAAAGACATTTTGATAATCTCTAATTGATCTGCATTCAGTGACTTGAAGAACAATTTTGATCTACCACCATTTGAAATGAACCTTGTTGTCTCTTTGACGCCTTTAATAGCTGATTAAGTGTTATGGGATTTACTCATTGTTGAAGGTCGTGCGGTCACCTGTAGTTGTACATATCTGTGTCATTTGGTCTCATGTGAAGAGTTGTTCTATTGGCAATCATACCACATCTTTTTTTTATATACACCAATGTCCGATGTAAGGGGAGGATTGGGCGCCCGCTGAAATCTTTAACCTCGCCACATTCTGTATGTGGCTGTGCCAAGTCAGGACCCTGTTATTCAGTTGTTGTCATTTGTTGCTGTTACATTTTTGTTGTTCGTTTATTATTTTGTACATTTATTATGCCGTTGTTTTTCTCGTTTGATCTTTTTACATTTGTCTATTCGGCCTATTTGTTGCTGACTATGGGGAAAGGGCTTTGTTGAAGGCCGTACGGTGACCTATAGTTGTAAATCTATGTATAATATTTGGTCTTTTGTGGAGAATTATCTAATTGGCAATCATACCACATACTTTTTTATTATGGTTTTGAAGCAGTTATTGGTCAAATCTCTATAGCTGTTGTACCTTTTTATATAAAGACTTTGGACAATACCAATACCATTTATCTGATCAGGGGTGTACTGGTTTTTCATAAAGGAATATCACACACTCAGCTAAAGTATACATTTCCGTTCAGTATCAAATGAGAGTGCATTGTAATCATTATCCATTTGAAAATAGTTGTCATCTACTAACCAGGCAAAATATTTATCAGAGAGTTTGGAATTCATTGTTAGGATAGAAATAATTTGAAATTTCGAACGATCGTAAACAGCTTTTCACATTTTTTTTCTCTCGCAAAATGCAATATTTGTAAATAAATGTAACTAGCAAACTATACGACAACGAAAAGGTTTTTTTTCAGATCATCATGAAGAGTTTCTATTAATTATTAAAAAGCAACATCATGCCCCGATTAACTTAAAGCATCAGAAGCAAATTACTTTTAATTTCATTAAGTAGTTAACAATGCATGCTGAATGTTGAAGCGGCTTGTACTTGAAGATATTTATAAAAAGTAAACTTATCATTGGATGGCCTGCCTGATAATTTGCGTCATTTAAAACAATATCGGCACGCTCGAATGACTCGACATGCCAAAATTGCTTATCTTGTATGACTTTTGCCTCCAGAAAAGACATTTTTCACCAGTCATGGTAATCATGGTAATGTCATAAAACGTCTTTTAACGAAAGTTGATTCATCGTTACATGCATGTTTTTTTTTCACTTATTCAAATGTATGAAAATTTTTTTCTTTTTTTCTTTGACATGTAAACTTTAAGGCTTAATAAGACGATATAAGCTACTTTACTCGTTCTTATTGAATGGAATTAGCACTGACAATAACTTTCTGGAATTTTTGCGGAGTTGTCTTTTCGAAAAACAATAATGAAAGCACCTAAAAAGTTATTAAACCTAGTATCTGTACTCATTCAAGCACATTAACACAACTATTGATACAAATATATATTATTTTTTTTTTTATAAAACTTACGAAAATGCATACTAAATTCATTGCATTTCATATGACAGGGGAAAATAGGAAAGGGGAACGTTACATGACTTATCGGGTTGAAAATTGAGTAATACTTCGGGAATTTATTATAAGCGTTCCAGTGTTTGAAAATGAAAAAGAAAAAAATCCGAAAATCACAGTTTAACGCGATTTTACGAAAAACTGCATCGGGGGAAAACTCTACCACAGGGCTTGAATTAAAGTTAATGATTACTTTGTCTTCAAGCGAATTTTCAGCCGTGAGGTATTTCGGTCCATTAAACTCTTTAAATAAGCTTTTTCCGATTTTTCATTCCACTACTCGGTTTTAGTTTGTAACCCTGATTTGTTTTCGCCTAATCGATTTATGACTATTGAACAACTGCTGTTGCCAATAATTAAGAAATGCTCTTACAACATAATCAATACGGTACAGTGTAAGTCATTGAATTATTGAAAAACATTAATATAAAAGTTAATGCAGGAATTATTAGCATATAGATTTGTATGATGATCAAATTAGATATTTAGCGTAGTAAAATAGTTCTACATGCATTTTATCAAGCGGATTGTCAGATTTCACTTGTCAAGCCACTAAAGCCACTTTTTTCATTCAACTTAAATCAATTATTGAAAGAACCAATTTTCGGCAAACATTTTTGTCATGAAGGCATCTATGGTAGATTTGAACAACATTTGAATACACATTCTGACTGTCTTAAATTGTTAAAAAAGACCTTATATAAAATGCAATCAAAAGGTAAGTGAAGTTGTAGGAGTCGACAGGAATGGCCGTCAGGGAAATTGGAATTGCATCTCCCAAATGATAAGGGTATATTGAACTATTTTTTACATGTACATTTTTCTTTCCAACTTGTCATATACGGAGCCCTCAAAAATTATTGCAAGGGCTCTTGAAGTTCAGTGCGTGACAGTCTTTCTACATAAAGCCTCGGTCACACCTTACCGGATAGCTCGAACGGACGCCTAACGGATAACATTTTTTCAATCCGTTCATGTCCGTTAGACGTCCGTTCTTATCCGTTAGACTTCCGTCCATATCCGTTGCATGTCCGTTAAGCGTACGTTTTATCCGTCGACGTCCGTTCAGTCCGGTGGAAAATTTTGAGCATGTTCAAAACTTTGAACGGACGTCCAACGGATAAAATGTCCGTTGAACGTCCGTTGGGCGTCCGTTTTGTACGGTACTCGGCCGTTTCGTTTCCGTTTTGTATCCGTTACGTGTCCGTTATACATCCGTTGGAGGTCTGGAAGATAAATTCACAAACGGACTTCTACCGGACGTTTAACGGATAAAACGGATGTTGAATGGATGAGAAACAGACTTCTACCGGATGTATAACGGATAAAACGGATGATGATCGGATCTGAAACGGATAAAAGCCACTTGAAAATTTCGCGTGAGAAATGCCAATTATTGGTATGTCAGATTTCTTAAGGTTCATGAATTCATAATCGATCTTAGAGTATAGGCACGTCTTCACAATCAAGCAGTTCTTATTCAGGCCAGACACTGCCCTTTGGTGGAATTTTGAAGAACAAACCAAAACCAGTTACACAGAAACATTTTGAATATTTATGCGATTTACATGTATTATTACTGTCGCCTTTGATTTTTCCGTAAATCTTGTTCATCCGTTTTATCTGGTACGCTTCCGTAACGTGTACGTTTTATGCGGTACTCGTCCGTTGGATGTACGTTCGACATCCGTTCTGTCCGGTACGTTTCCGTTTCTCGTACGTTGCATATCCGGTGTATGTACGTTATGCATCCGTTACACGTCCGTTTTATTCGTTCAGTATATCAACGGACTCCCAACGGATAACAATTTTGTCAACGGACAACTTTTATTTTCATCCGTTAGGCGTCCGTTCGTGCTATCCGGCAAGGTGTGACCAAGGCTTAAGGCATGGAAACAACGTCAACATTCTGACGGTAGATGGCTGTATACTGATATATCCGCACAAAAACACGGTCCAACACCCACACGAAAGTCAAACTGCCGACCAGAAGAAGACCAAAGGAAGCGCATTTATATTCCCAAGTTCCCTTTGGGGAAAACAAAATAGGAAAGCACAAGCTATCTGACATTGAAACAATACAGCCAAACTTGAACCAATTCATGTTGAGACGCAACACAAAAATAGTAATTGGAAAATACAGCAACTGCACAAGAGATGCAAAAATAAGAAAATTAAAACAATTATGAACTTTGAACAGCGGTGTACTACTGTTGCCTTTATATATGGCTATTAAGACAACTATCCATAGACCAACTGACCAAAGAACAAAAACGTGTACACGTGGTCACCAAAGGGCCTTCATCAATTTATATGTCTTGTCCAAGTTGAAAAAAGGAAAACCTTCCGAAAATAGGTGAGGCAAAAGTAAATAGGAAATCAAGTTCCACCCATTTAAATGTTAAAAAATAATTTAAAAAAAGAAGCATTGTGTTAAAATTTGTATTGAAAAAACCCCCTGAAAATACGAAAGCTTCTGCTTACAAAAAGTATTTTAGCACTCTGCCGTTCGGTATGTTTTTAGTATGTAAATAAACATTGTCTTCCAAATGAAGAAACATTCTAAAATTCTGTACTAGATATCACAGTCAATCAAAAAAAAAATATCTGTATTTGTCGAGTAATTGACGTGTATTGTATTAGCTATTCCGTTTTGGCCGAGTTATTCCATATTATCGGAGTTGAGACTTATGTATTTGTATAGGCATATTACGTCATAGTCATTCCAATTGCATACTAGAATTAGTTAATTAATACTGTAGTTTATTTTATATACATCTTGTAGATACCTTGGAATACATGTGGTATTGATGATTAAAAGGATTGCATTTAAGATTTTTGCAATTGAATAATTGCCGTTAAATTGATCTTATGTTTTTTTGTGGAAACGGTTATTGAATGAGAATAAATGAATTCAATATAGTTCCAAGGATATTAATCGAAGTCAGAATATCAACGAAGGCGATGTTTTTTTAAATTTGAACCATAACCTCCTAAATATCTAAACAAGCTAGGCACATTTTGTTTCCCGCTAAGCATTTTGTATAAAATTTCCAGTCTTGGGCAAATGAATTGACGATGAGCTGACGTCCAGCAACGAGTTGACATTTGCTAGTTTTAGCATTGAAATTAACTCCAAGACATGCTACATTGTTGGCACATTCCAAAAGACAGCTAATTTTGGACGGCTGCATAACGATATTCAGCAGACTCATATTACCATACTGTTCAGGCTCGCCACAGTAGTGTCCAGTAAACATAGCTGAAATAATAAAAGATTATATGACATTTGGAACTTCACATGAAATAATGGTGCATATTCTTTGTCGGTGGTTTGTATGTATCTCATGCGCCGTCAGACGAATGGCAAACAGAGCTTTCACAGTTGTTTTTGTTCACATATGACTGTGAAGTTCGAAGTACAAATACTTTTTATACTAAAGTGTCCTGATTTCAACACTAATTACCATGTGTATCTATGTTTTCCCTTACCAGGAACACGAGCTCATATTCCATGTTTAAGGTAACTAATCAAATGTAGAGATATTTCACCCCATAATAAAGTTAACAGTAGTATACCGGTGTTCAAAGGTCTTTAATCGATTGAGGGAAAACAAATCTGGGATACAAAATAAACCGAGGGAAAGACAATTATATAAAGAGGACATCAAAGAAACAACAGGAAAACTTAAGTACAACAAAAACAAACACCAACATACATAGAAACCAAGTATTTGATAAGAACTGAATCTTTGTTTTAAGTTCCTTGCTCCATTGAAGACCTGTTGGTGACCTTCTGCTTGTCTATTCTATGGTCGGGTTGTTGTCTCTTTGACACATTCCCCATTTCCAATCTCATTCAAATTAGGTACAGTACATTTAAGAAAACAACGGTGGGTTTAACCTACGTATCAAAAGTACAGCTCAAACACACGAACATTCAGTATAGATTAACACACAAACAAATGATACATATAATAGTCGACACAACTAGCAAATGGCAAAACAAACACAAACACATTCCATAAACGACAAACACCACATGTTATATTATTAAAAAAAAACATTGACGCACTTACGTAACTTGTTATCTTGTATGTAAATAAATTTTAAAGATAATTATTACCAGTTAATTAAAAGAACAACAAAACATTGCTTGTATTATTTATTTAACTTGAAGATTTAATACTTTCCAGTTGCTAGAAGTGATGGTAGGCATTGTGTTAATACTAAAATTTATGATAAAAGAGATGATTTTTCATTTACTATCGTTAATTAGCCATTTTTAGATGGTGACGTTCCCTTGTCACCATCTTACGGTGTTTATATATCTCAACTATTCGCTCGTGTATGTAACAATGTTTTAGATTTTACCAAGAGAAATTTATGTATTACTGAAAAATTATTACACCAGGGTTTTCGATATTACAAACTAGTCAAAATATTTACTAAATTTTATCATCGGTATAAGGACATCATTCGTAAATATAGCTCAACATGCAGACTTCTTATACGTTCAGGTATTTTACATCTAATTTGTTATGAAAATATTCTTTATAAAACACAAAAATTTCAGTATTCACCTCAGA